>BGPT01000728.1:168667-208667 GCA_003297045.1 Symbiodinium sp. clade C Y103
GGCCCCTTGCAACTTGAGGATCTTGAACCGGCGCGACCCATGTTCATGAGGCTTGCCATGTGACGAATCGAGGAGGCTGGGAGATGAAATAGAGGCAAAAGATGGCAAAAGCTGAAATAGATCGAAATAGAGCTAATAGAGGCTGGGAATGATCGGGTGCCTAAAATTGGCTGCAGGGGAACACGCCAACACGAGGCCACATGACGTAACATGAGTTCAACATGACGTTACGAAATATGCTCGACATGCCAGACATGTCCAGGGCCATAGACAGCGCCACCAGGGCATACACGGCTCGAAGCTTGGCTACACGGCTACACAATGCTAATACAGCTTACACGAAGCTTACACGAAGCTTTCACGCCCTACAGTGTCTCTAGAGGCTCCCTTTTGGCACAGCAAAACTATTCCAGAGCTTTGGCTTTGACTACAGACATCGTTGATTCAAGATGATTCTGTTTCTGGTACTACTGAACTTATAGATACTTATAGTAAGACTTGTAGAACATCGTAAAACATCGTAGAACATCTGCACTTCTTTCAGCAAAAAACACAAGTCTCCATTTCAATGGGCATCGCTCTCTCATCATTCACACCATTGTCAGCGACAGAGACCCACCACTCTACTCGCTGGTAGCACAGAACTACCCGTCTTTCGAGCAATTCAATGGCAGCTGGAAGGCAAGGAGAGACTCATCGCCCTGCAGACGTCTGACGATTTGGCAAGAGATTGTGTCACAGTTCAGGAGGTTTGGACCTGCATCATCCTGCATCCTGCATCATCCCGCATCATGAGTATGCAATCATGCCCTTCAAAAAGAAACCGTCTCAGTCTGCTGCCTCTCGGACTCTGACATACTTTGACTATGTGTTTGTTGTTCGCTTCACAAATCATGGAAGCATTATCCATGTCCCCCATGTCACCCATGTCCCACCTCACAAGTAGAAGAGGCTCTTCTGGAGTGCAGCATGGGGTGCCTGCACTGTCATTGGCACTAGTCTTCCTGGTCTGAACTGAGATTTCAAATTCAGAGCTACTCAGAGCTACTTCCATTCTACTGAAATTTTACTGCAGAACTTTGAGTCACTTGAGCTTTCTGATGCTTTCTGCTTCGGCCATCTTCGGCGAATCTTTTTCTTTGATTCTCTTTGAGATTTCAGATCAGCTGCGCCCGGTGCCTTCTGCACCACCGAACCAATCATCTTCGCAAGCTTACTCGCATAGAGCACTGGGGCAGGAACACGTACCTCACACACCCCTACGCACCAAGGCAAAGACAGGGTATTTGCTGGGTGAAGCCCTTCTAGGCCATCGCAATCCATGCCTGTGAACTGTTGCAAACCACAGAAAACTACTTATCGAGTTTGAGACTGTTGGCCGGCTCAAAAACATCTCGTTGTTGGGTCACAAAAATCAACTTGCACTCCGTCTCCACAACTTTTTGCTCGGGATTCCCGACCGCGGCGGCAGAGTTGTAGAACATCAAGCAAAGCCTTGTAAGCCGACTGTGCAAAAAGCATCCTAACTCTGACAAATATCTTAAGATTCTTAAGATAACCAGGCTCCTACATGCTTCTAGTACCTTCCAGTATGTTCTAGTCCACGTGAGAATATGTCCACCCGTCTGACTCTCTTCGCATCTCCGCCTGTATGTAAGGTTCTGGATGACGTCCATGCTAAAGTTGTTCTCGTTGAGCAGCACCTCAAGACATGCACCGACACGGTGTCAATCTGTCAGATGTCAGCCTGTGTTTATCAACTCCAGAACTTTGCATTTGAGGTATTCAACGCAAACCGCGTGACGTGAAGTACAATGAATATCCCAGACTTAAGCAGCACTATCCTCAAAGCATTCTGCTAATCCCGCATCAAAGTCTTCCTCAAGATTATGCGTCTTGAGATGACGTGTTGAGAACAAAAGGGGAATTGCTACGATAGATCCAAGCCAAAAGTTCGGTCCCCAGCCGAGTAGAAGGAAGGAATGGCTGAGCCTTTGCTGATGGCCTGTGGCAGCACGAAAGTATCTTTCAAAACAAGATCTTGGTCTTATCGAGATAGAAATAATCAAAATGTGCATGTGTGCAATTAATTGTATATTCACATTGTGTGCGTGTGTGTGTGTGTGTGTGTGCGGGTGTGTGTGTGTGTGTGTGGGTGTGTGTGTGGGTGTATGCGTCTGTGTGTGGGTGTATGCGTCTGTGTGTGGTTAAAAAAAAGTCTTGGCAGCATGCCGCTGCAAAGATTGATGGCTTACAGGAAATTTAATGTGCCAACCCCTTTTCATAGCTGCTATTTGCTCAGCTTTAACTAGCTTTATAGTATTTATAGTAGCTGTAAAGCATCCCTTAAACCTGGCGGACCAGCAGCTAGAGCAGCACCTGGCCTGGCTGATCAAGTAGAAGCTCGGTATGCCACTGGCACAAAGAACAGGGTCATCCACCACGGTACCTGGTCTCAGAGGCCTTCGCTTCCAAGAATTTCATCATATTTCAGCATGTTTCACCATATTTCATCATGTTTCATCCATCAAATCAATGATGACGCATAGTCCGCATAGTGCAAAAAGTCCACCCAACCCTTGGAGTGTCTGCAGACTGGCATACTGTATTGTTTGAAATGAGCCAAGTCCACAAAAGGACTGTCTGTCCTTTAATCTGTCTTTTAAGTGAGAATGTGTGAAAATCAAAATGAAAAAAAACGGTTATAATAAAACGTAATAAGTAATTAATAAAACCACATTTCCAGAACACTGACAGCAGCTTCGAAACCCTCGGCTCGTCAAACAAAAGTTTGATATCGGCCCTGCAGCTCAGCCCATCAACCGGGCCTGTCTCTGGATTTTTCGCGCCCTTTTCGTCATCTCAGCGTGGCAATTTGTGGGGCTATCCTGGGGATATCCAAGCATCGAAGGGATACTTTGCAACCAGTTTAAAATGAATATTGTTTGAAGATTTGATAAACAACTTCGTTTAAATTGGATGATTCTGGCACAAGTGGCAAAGACATCGTACAAAGAATCCACTGAGCTGGAGAGAAGGCTTCAACGCCACTAGATTTCACTGACGGCCTTCACATTTCAAGGAATATCAGCCCTGTGATCTGCATATCATATCATATCATATGCACTAATATGCCTATCTTCGGACGAGAATGGCGGAAAGATATTCCTCACTTGGCAGCTTTCAGAAGGCCAAAAAGGCTGGCATTTGGCTGTATGTAATTGGTGCATATTGGTGCCATAGGCTGCCATAGCCCAGTCCAAATCCAACAGCTGCGCACTCTAGTACTCAGTCGGCGACGTGCGAAGATTCTCATGTTGCCTCTGCGTGCCTAGGTCTGGGACAAGGTCAAAGGGTTAACAAATGCAAGGGAAAGTAGAATGGTTTCTGATCAACGGGGAAGCGGGCCAACATGTACCTGGGAGGCAATCCTTGCTGTTCCATTTCAAAAAGGCATGCCGTTCAAGAACCACTGTACTCCCAATACGTGTGTGTGTGTATGTGTATGTATATATATATATAAATATACATATACCAGTTTCAATCTGACCAAAGGCTGAATCTAAGGGATCCTGTCTTTCATCAAGGCAGCATTCTCCCTGTTTCACCCTTTTCACACAAGCTTGATGCTTTGTGACGCAACAGCTTGTCATATTACAGCATGATTTAGCAGGATATAACATGACAAAGAATCATTGTATCAGTATAAGATTTGTGAAGTCACCACGCGCACCCGGACCTGTACTTCATAAATTTTCAGCTGAGAAACAATCGCAATGAAGGTTATTTTTGGCCTATCCTCAGGCCTGGATGTGGACAAGCTGCAGTTGCACCAGGAAATTCCAACAGGGGCAGGCGATGCTACCTTTGGTTCCAGATGGTTCCAGGTTGAAAGTTACATATGTCAAGACTCCCACGCGATGCAACATGAATCCTGCGGAGGTCTTGCAAAAACAGGACGGACAGGCTGTCTTCCAAAAGTTCGAGTGACCAAGACATCAAGAACTTCCTGCACTGGCAACATCTGCAAACAATCCGCACGTTTTCGTTCATTGTTCGCGGTGATATTACCAAGTGCCTCCCTGAAATTTGCCAGACCGAAAATCCTGAATCCTTTCAGCCACTGCAAAGTTTTCTAGCCAAATCATGATGTCATTCGGGAGCTTCGGGTTTTTTACTTTATAGCTGACTGTATTTTGGGTATGGAATGGGATCCTTTTTATGGCATCTTCGCATTGCAATTGCACTTGCCACCTTGGGACAACTCCACCAGGAATCAGCAAAGGTAAAGCCGCTAGTATCTATGTGTATTATGTGTATCATTGTGTATCATTGTGTATCATTGTGTATCTATTATCTATGCATTAGCCTGCTTGCCCAACACCATTCAAAGGCAAGAAGCGGCAAGAAGATCTGAAAAGGTGGTGATCTCTGGCGGGCAAGAAACTTTTTGAAAAAAAACTTTTCAGGGACAAAAAATCGAAAGTACGGTAGGACTTCTTTGGGACCTGAGCATCAGCCAAACAAGATACATAGAAACAGTGGTGGCATTTCTCGCTGGGACTTGTTGTCATACTACCCACAATTCTATACACACATCTAGACATTGCTAGTCATTGCTAGTCATTGCTAGTCCTACTGGTGCTCTGGCAACATGCCAATCGCTATCACTCTTGCATGAATCTGCGACCACAACTGCGATCACTACCTGAACCATTATGTCCACCATGTTGCTTTGACTTCAAACAATACGCAAAGGTTTCAAGAAGAAGGAGAAGAAGAAGGACGGCATCAAGAAAGGTCAGAAACAGATCAAGAAAATAAAACGCCAGTGAAATATCCGTTGATTCGCCTTGGCTTTGTGGGATTCTCTCTTTAGAGTGAGCGAGTTCCACTCCTTGAGCGTCTAAGTCGGATCTAAGTCGAATTCCGAATCGAATCAAAAACTTCCACTGCCAGCACTGCCAGCACTGCCAGCACTGCCAGCACTGCCGGCAACATGCTGTAAGCCCAACGGATCAGGGATGACGGCGCGACGTCGCGTCCTGCATGGCCTTGAACTCCGCAGAGACCAGATCCATGTCTTCAGAGCTCACCTCAGGCCATGGCCATGGGACACAAAGACAACCCGCACAAGCGACAAGGGATGACCGAGATGACCGAGGTATGGAAGATGCAAAATCATGCAGAATGATGCAGATTCCATCGAATTCGAACGGAATTGGACCAATCGAAATGGAATTTGATCAACTGCAAATCTGAGATCATCGACAATGAGAAGGGTGGGGAGCTTTTGCTCTTAATCACAGAACTTCGGTTCGATGCTAGTGACTCCCACGCCTTTCAACATGCCCTGGGCAGAACTCTTTGACCACTGATCTGATCTGCAGATTGCAAATCTCCCCCGGCTTTGCCGGCAAAAAGCTGATGCCCTGTAGACCACAATCTTGTCTGGCAGAATGCCGTGATTTGCACCATTTGCACCTTCGGAGACGAGTAAGCCACGTTTTATTGCAGAACCATGCAGAAGCAGCGATGAAAAATCTCAGTTTGCACTTGGCTTCTGAGGCACGAGGACGGTGTGAAAGAATTTTGCAGTTCAAGATAGATAGGTTGGTTCAAGATGATTCAATTATTTAGTCTATTTGGCCGGCGACAAAACAAGCAATCAAGTCAATGTCTACAAGTCATTGTCCGCCTGTTTCCACGCAATTGGTACAATAATCGCACACACTTGGGTGGTGGGTCAACAGCCACCACTACTCTTCGCATCCGGCTGGGCGCGCAACCAGCAAAGCACAGCAAGGCATTGCGGAAGAGGTTCTGAATGTTCTGCAACAAGCCTTGTCACCAGCAATCAATATGTCTAATCGAGTCTAACCTGCTTCAAACAGAGCTTGAGGAAGCTTTAGCTACTCGTTTGTACGACGAAGCTTGCTTTTGGTGCAAAGGATCAGTGACATGTCATATCAAGTTTGGCCTTGCGGCATGCTATGGCCAGCCAGCTATATAACCAAAGAGAGTAGAAACAGGACCATTGGATGACTATTGGATGACCTGCACAATGCTGTGCAGATCTGTGCAGGGGAGTTTGGATGAGTTTGGTCTAGACACTTTTGTTTGCATGAGAGACCTGACCTCGAGACCTCAAGAACTGGAGGCCTGAAGCAGCTGATTTCGGGATCAAGACGAGGCCAGACTGTGACCAGACTGTGACTGGGTTCCTTGTGGTTGGGCATGTTCTCTGGACTCGGGCATGGCAGTCTTCATACCATTACACTCATTACACACAAGGGACTGAAAGTGTTGGAGCCTACCACCAAAAGCAAAACTGGGTAGCGCGCTGCTCTGCCACTCCTCCTGACCCGCACTGGGAAGGGAGACCCAAAAGATCCCAAAAGAAGAAATTGCAAATGATGCAATTTGCAATGAGGGCACATTGACTATGGTCCCTTTTCACAATGAGTCTGTTGGCTTCTCTGGCATTTTGTTTGAGGACTGTGAATCAAGGCAATGATAGTGATTGATGAACATTGATCAAGTACAGATCCATCGAGCAGGACTTGGTCCTTGGTGAGACATCTTCTTGTGAAAGTTTCTGTATAAAGAATCAATGGGAATCTGTACCCTAAGTACAAATTTCCAACAATTCGGCAATTCAGCATCAAAAAAGGTAAAAAGTATATATGTAAAAGTGCATTATCTTGACCGCAAAGAGCTGCTGAATTTAGACTTGTGTTGTGTCATGGAAGCACCACCAAAATCACCAAAATTCAAATCCTCTCTATGTTCCTCTCTGCGGTCCTTGAAGAATAGATGGCAAATCTACTTTCTTGGTGTATGACCCAATTCGGCAGTTTTTTAAAGCCCGTGCCAGATTTTCACATGCAAAGAGGATGTAGGATGACAAACAAAATTGTCCCAAGTCTGGTTATATTAAGAACAGTTTGAAAACTTGGCATGATTCCAGATAAACTGCGACAATCATCTCCATTCCACCTTGTCCAGCGTAGCTGACATCGAGAAATATTGTGAATCTCAGTGATGGTTCTCACTGCGACACAAGGCTTGGATGCCCAAGGGGACATGAAATGGGATGAAGCCGGTGGGTACCTGAAGACCTACTGTGCTACCCCTCCATCTGAGCCTCGCCATTCCTAAATTCAACACGTTTACCAAACGCTACACACACAATTTTGTTCCGAAATTCATGATATACGTATTTTTCGAAATGCAGGGAAGTTTTCTACACACTCGTTTCTGTCACATAGGCACAACTAGATACTGTGGCTCCAAACGTTTGAGCCATGAAACGCCAAGCTCAGTCAGGACATGTCAGGACCCTCATTGAGTTTCAAACAGGACTTGTCGATGGTGGCCGTCATGGCAAGCGTTCGCTCACCCATGTTGTTTCGATAAACGTCCAGGCCCACAATGGAAAAGGGAGTCTTGGCACCCAGCTTTTGGCACCCAGTTCACAGCAAAGTTGGTCGAAATTGTTTCAGATGCTGTGGGAACAAAGGCAGTGTCAAAATTTCTTGTACTCTTGCGCAGGCAACGGTGATCACACTCTTGACTCCTCACACTTCTTTTAACCCTCTCTATCATCTCGAATCAAGCGTGCTAGCATGTTTCAGATTTGATTCCGATAGCGTGGCAGCCACTATTGCACAACTTCCAAGGCCCTCGCAGTCTTTAGACTTTCTGCGACGATATCCTGCAGTGAACGCTTACGAGCACAGCGTCATTTTCTGACTGCAGTTCCATACCATCTCAGGGAACTATGAAACCTTCAGCTCACCACAGGTCTAGTAATTGCTTGCCTGCAAACTATTTAAACTATTCTTTATTGGTGCTTCAGTCCCAAATTGCAAGAAAAACAGACCCAGCCTCTTACCAGCAAACACAATCAGGCAGGAGATTAAACACTTTAAATAGGAAAGGATTCAAGATAATGGCATCCAACAACACCCTGGCCTTTTCCAGATCTTTCGAAACGGTGATGTTCCAAAGAGGTCCTGAGAACCTGTCGGGTTTGAGTCGTGGATGAATCAGGAGCTACAAATGGTGATATTTGGGGGAAACCTCGGTTGCGTCTCTTTGCGACATGACTTGCGGGCAGGGCAAACATGATCAGCATCATGATTTACCAGCCGGATGCTTGCGGTTTGCTTTTGGGCGCGTCCATTCAAGGCCGGACTTTGCAATTACTGGCAGTTACTGGCAGTTACTGGCTACATAATCCTTCCCTGATGCATCACTGGCCCAGGCAGCCCACTTGGCATTGATCTGCAGAACCACTTTGCCTTGCAGCAGGGCAAACTGTTGAGTTTCACTATGTTCAACTGAGGCAAAGGGCAGCCTATGGAGCTTCATACACAGACCAGGCCATATGGGGACATCCCCAAAAACAGTTTAAAGTTGCATGGAAACTTGCTGATACTCCTGGACTTATCGATGAAAGGGCATAATGAAGAAATTTGAGAAGGGGAGCACGAAAGGTAGGTAATCAAGAAGGGGAATGAAACAAGAGCAACCAACGAACCAGAATGCAGTCACGTAAAAGACTTGTGTGAAACACGTCACTTGAACAATCTTGTACATTCTTCCCTTGCTTCCGTACCAATGTACGCTGGGGAGTGTAGAATGAGATGGACTCCAGAGTGAGGAGTGTAAAGTGTAGACTGTGGAGTGTAAAGTGTGGAGTGTGGAGTGTGACGTGTGAAGTGTCGAGTGTAAAGTGTGAAGTGTGGAGTGTAAAGTGCGCAGTATAAACTGTAGAGTGTGAAGTGTAAAGTGTGGAGTGTAAAGTGTGAAGTGTAGAGCGTAGAGTGTGGAGTGTAAGGTGTGAAGTGTGGAGTGTAAAGTGTGAAGTGTAAAGTGTAGAGTGTAAAGTGCGAAGTGTAAAGTGTGAAGTGCAAAGTGCAGAGAGCGTAGTGTGAAGTGTAGAGTGTTGAGGGTAAAGTGTAGAGTGGGGAGTGTAAGGTGTGAAGTGTAAAGTGTAGAGTGCAAAGTGCGGACTGTAGAGTGTGAAGTGTAAAGTGTAGAGTGCAAAGTGCGGAGTGTAGAGTGTGGAGTGTAAAGTGTAGAGTGTGGGGTGTGGAGTTTGGAGTGTGCTGTGTAGAGTGTGGGACGCGAAGTGCGGAGCGTAAAAGGGCAAGTGTAGAGTGTAGAGTGTGAAGTGTAAAGTGTAGAGTGCGGAGTGTAAAGTGTAATGCGTGAAGTGCGGAGTGTGGAGTGTAAAGCGTAGAGTGTGGGGTGTTGAGCGTGGAGTGTGAAGTGTAGAGTCTGGGATGTGACTTGTGGAGTGTAAAAGGGCAATTGTAAAGTGTCGAGTGTGAAGTGTAAAGTCTAGTGTGGAGTGTAAAGTGTGAAGTGTGAAGTGTAAAGTGTAGAGTGCAAAGTGCGGAGTGTAGAGTGTGAAGTGTAAAGTCTAGAGTGCGGAGTGTAAAGTGTGAAGTGTGGAGTGTAAAGTGTAAAGTGTGGGGTGTGGAGTGTAGAGTGTGAAGTGTAAAGTCTAGAGTGTGGAGTGTAAAGTGTGAAGTGTGGAGTGTAAAGTGTGGAGTGTTGAGCGTAAAGTGCAGTGTAAAGTGTGAAGTGTGGAGTGTCAAGTGTGAAGTGTAAAGTGTAGAGTTTAGAGTGTGAAGTGTAAAGTGTGAGTTGTAGAGTGTGGATTGTAGAGTGCACAGTGTGGAGTGCAAAGTGTGAAGTGCAAGTGTAGAGTGTGAAGTGTAAAGTGTGAAGTGTAGAGTGCGGAGTGTAAAGTATACAGTGCGGAGTGTAAAGTGTGTAGAGTGTAGAGCGTGGAGTGGGGAGTGTAAAGTGTAAAGTGTGGGGTGTGGAGTGTGGAGTGTAAAGTGTAAAGTGCGAAGTGTCAAGTGCAAAGCGTAGAGTGTGAAGATGTGGGAAGTGTGAAGTGTAGAGTGTTGACTGTCAAGTGTGTAGTGTCAAGTGTAGAATAGGGACTGGAGGAGGTCAAGTCTGCAGTGGCGAGATGCAACTGCACCAAATACTGCGCCTGCCACGCAAAATGACGTTTCAGACTGGACGCATCTGCACTAAATGCTGCGCCTGCCACGCAAAATGAAACGTTGAGAATCCCCAACGCCTGCCACACGATTTGCACGTTCTCATCATGCGACGCAGCCCTGAGAATGCGACTCGCAAAAAACACGCAACACGACACGTCTAAAGTGCTGCGCCTGCCACGAAAAATGACGCTGGAGGTGTCCAAAGTGCTGCGCCTGCCAGGAAAAATGAAACTCAACTTCTGAAAACGACGCAAAAGTATTGCGCCTGCCACACAAAACGACTTTCGTCACGCCATGGAACATGTTGGAATGTCACAAAGTGCCATGCCTGCCACACGAAACGACGTTTCGACACGTTTGAAACGTCCAAAAATGACCCCCCATAGGCAAGGCAATAACGCAAACACGCAAACAGTTTGCAAACGGTTTGCAGACGGCTGGCGAACGTCAAGACGGCACCAAACGAACACAGGTCAACCCCCAGACCCCCAAGGTAAAACGAGAACCCTTCGCTACGCATTCGGGAAAAATGGAGAGCGGCCAAAAGAAAAAAAAATACCGGTGAGGAAACCCCAAACAGCAGCATTGCAGGTGCAGAAAGGCGTGTCTGTGCAAAACCGTCTCGGTACAAAAGCCTCTTTGTGGAAAAATATATTAAGAAATTCTGTGTGTAAAAACTGGCCTGTGTAAGTGTAACAGCTTCTCTCTCTAAAAGCATCTGGGTGCAAGAGTAGCCGTGTGTAAAAAGGTCTCGGTGTAAAAGGCTCCCTGGTGTAAAAGCTCCAAGCGTTTTCAATGTGCTGTGTGCACAGTGGTTTTTGGTGCGTGCGTAAAAGCTTCTGTGCGAAAAAGTTTCGGTGTGTAAGGGCGTCTGTGTGTGTAAGAGCCCGTCTGCGCAAAAGCCTCTCTGTATAAAGGCTTCTGTGCGCAAGAAACGCATGTAAGTAAAGCCGTGTGCGTAAATGTTGCTCTCTGCAAAGGCCTCTTTGCATAAAAGCTTCTGTGCGTACAAAATACGGCGTGTGTGTACAGTGTAAAAGCGTGCTGTGTGCAAAAGCTTCTGTGTGTGTAAAAGGTTCTGTTCGTAAAGGCGTCTTTGTGTCAAAGCTTCTGTGTGTGTAAAAACGGCTCTGGGTAAGCTTCTGCGCGCAAGAGTTTCAGCGTGTAAAAGTTTCTTGGTGTAGTCTGTGTGTACAAGTTTCTCTGTGTCAAAGCATTTCTGTGTAAAAATGTCTTTGTGTAAAGCTGCTCTGTGTAAAGGTTTCTCTGTGTAAAAGCTGCTGTGTGTGGAAGCATCTGTGCGTAAAAGTGTCTGTGTCTAAAGGCGTCTGTTCGTGCAAAGACATCTTTGTGTAAAGTATCCGTGCATAGAAGCGTGTCTGTGTAAAAATTGTTTTGTGTGAAAGCCTCTGTGTGTGTGTTGGCGTTTGTGTGCAAGAGCTTCTCTGTGCGCAAACCTCTCTGTGTAAACGCATCTGTGTCTAAAAACTGCGGCTCCTGTGCGTAACGTCGTCTGTTTGGGAAGGAAAGAGGATCAAATACTTGCTGTGGCTACTGTTGTTGATGATGGCGGTGATCCGCGCAGTTGAAGCATTGGGACAGTCCAAGCTTCCCCACATCGGAACAAAACTGGAAAGACATCCGAGACATCTGTGCAATTCATCACAATTCATCAAGCTCAGTCGAGACATCCGAGACATCCGAGACATCCCTGCGCCAGGCCCCCGGACTGAGAACCGCAGCAATGGATTGACGTTTTCGGATCGTTTCGCTCTTGACCACCTGAGAGATACCTTGAAAACGACAGAAAAGCCTCACGAAAAGCCGCTATCCCAAAGCATCCCAAAGCATGGAGAGCGCCAGGAAATTAGAGCAACATGAAGCAACATGTAGGGAACATGGAGCAGCCGTTGTAGCTGGAAAATATAGGATTGATCCCATGCACTCCGTGCCCAGGCACATGGCAAGTCGGCGATCAACTTTCTCTTAAAGCGTTGATATACCTTGGGTGAGTCCTGCGCTCATCCGCGAGATAGGCAGATAGCGATAGTGTTGGAGCTGTTCCGGAAGCTATTCTTGGAGGTCTTTGTGGAGCAATACTTGTTGGCTGTGGCTGCAGCAGTAGAGCAGTGGTAGCTACGCACAAACAGTCTGTGGATTCCTTGACCTGTTCGAACACTGGAAGGCAAGTACCTTTACAGTGCAAAGTCCGCAGCAACAATATGAGACGTGATTCCCAAGCACCTTGTTTGGGATGAGCATAAGGACCAATTGTGTTGACTGCTGAACTTCTCTTTGCAAGGCCTCTCACGCCACTATTTGGGAGCAGGTGAACACAGAAACAAACCTAATGGCCTCTCTCCGCTGAGCTGATTCTTGCAGTTGGCGCAAGCTCATAAAATCGGCACGGCATACACACATCCAGCAGAAGACTGAACATTTTCAACATTGTAGGTACTGGCCAAAACTGATCATTGAATGAAATTGAACGTTGTTAGATTTTGTTGGCTGTTAGATGTTGTCGTTGAGTTGTTGAATCTTGTTGGTGCGTGTTGTCTCCAGAAGTGGCCGAGGATGTGCCTCATCAAGCTCCTCCAGTTGGTTCTCCAGCTTGATCTTAGCAGCTCGATCGATGAGTCGCTGGTGATTTCGTGTCCCTTTTGTGATCACGTCACTGTAATCGTTATATATAACTATTATATTAGTATAATAAGTTCCGTTCACCACAAACTTGCTGTCTCTTCGCACACCAACTGCAGGTCCTTAGTTCCTTTGATACTTTTGTAGACTTTAGAATGACTTTGAATCACTTTGAATCGCTTTGCACCAAATATATCTTGAAGTTGAACCACTGAGATTCATCACTCGTCTTGGATCCACCAGCTGCATCCCAAAGGCCACCTGTGCCTCCAGACACAAACCACAATGTGTTACAAGATATCCGAAAACATTGCACACCGCAAGGACTCTGTAAATATCACCTTCAACTAATTCAAATGACATGTGCATAGTTTGCACATAGTTTGGACACTATACGTCTTCGTATCACTCTGTGTGTATAGGGTCGTTTCTTCATCCAACAAATCAAGCTTGTGCAAGAGTCAATGCTCCAGCATGGGTGCAAACGAACAGCCACGCCAACCCAAGCTTGAAGAAGGCTTTTGTGTTGAAACTCTCCTTTACACAACACATATCAACACATGCCATAGAACATGTCACAGCACATGACATGAGCCAGGGAGCAATGTCACGAAGGGAGCGGAGCCAAATGTCGAGCACCGATTCATCCGAGGCGGGGTACATCAGAATCCTGTCATCTTTCACAGAGAGCCGAAAAGGGTATAAAAAGGTGGCAAATCCACCCTATCTTGTGCTTCGCATCAAGTGGCTCAAAGTTCAGACTTGACAATTAGGAGCCATAGTGACAGCAAAAAGTCCTGACCAATCCTGCATCAATATCAATGCTTGAGGCATCTTCTCACTAGCCACATCATCAGTAGAGTACAGTGTCCGGCTCATCAAATCAGGTCTTATGTACGTTCAACCAGAATTTCAAAATCAACGATGTAACTGATGTAAAATGCTATGTCCGTCCAAAAACAAAGGAAAGCCCCAAGCAGTTGCTTTGCAGTCCAGTGCGAAAAAAAAACTCGAGCCCTATCTGGCTAACCCTTTTATCGTCTGGCAGAACAGAAAGTCAGCATCGTCACTATGTTGGCTCAACCTGTACCGAACCAGAATGCTCAATACCAAAGTTCCCTAGTACACCCAGCATCATACGATTTTGGATCTTCTTCTTGGTTGTCGATTACAACCGAAATGCATTGAAACTTGACATGTCCACCCAACCCTGGGTTTCTAATGGTTTCTAAGACGCTGACCAATCATCCAACTTCACAGCACACCTAACGCATCAAGAACGCTTCGATAGACGTACCCATCAATGGTAGCTAGCATGTAGCTAAACTATCCAAGCACGTGAACAAGCAGCAGCAATTGCGTGAACCACAGCAACTCAATGAAAGGCACTGGTCCGGCCCCACACTGAAGTTTGAACATTTTTCCAACTTGTTTGGGTTTTCCTTACACACATCTAAGGTGGAATGATTATTTTGTGGTGATGGGATGGTTCATGTTGTGTATGCTGACAGTCTGCAGGTTGAAGGCTATAGAGTCACAGAGGCGCACAATAACAACAATGAAACAAACTGCACCTAAAGTGTGAGGAATGTATGACGCAATCGTGAATGTCCAGAATATCTGTTTCAACCACATCTCAAAGGGAGCAAAGAGGTGCATGAGCAAAGCTGACAGAAAAAAGTCTGATGTCCAGATTCGTTCTACCCTCTGGTTCCGTCGGAACGCCACAAATCAAGCTCACCCTTAAATGATATTGGACAGAACAAATGTATGCGGATGTTAGTTCAGTTTCCTCACTTGAATGCTTGCGCTCAAGACCTGAAATGCCCATCGGTTCATCCTATAGGAATTACATGGAATTACCATGCAATTGCGCTTGTATGCTGGATCTTTGAGAATACCACAAAACGAGAACAATTCTAGTGAGATACAGTGAGTTTGACAATGTCTCGTGGAGAGGGACTTCAGCTCTAAGGTCCAGTCTGCAGGCCATTCCGCAGGAGTTTGGTGAAGTTGCCGTCCTGGCAAGTATTGCTGAGTGTGGCTTCGCAGTGCTGTCTGGTTCAAAAGATCAAACTGTCACAGCGATCACACTGCAATTTGAACGAAACGAGTTGAGGGCTGAATTCAATTGACCAAATCATGCTGTGCATTTCTCCTGCCAATCACAGGCAAAATGCTGAGAAAATCAAAGTATACAATATATATATATATATATCTCTTTGAATTCTGTAATCAAGTTCTAAAAAATCAGAATAGTATCCGCTGAGGCATTTCATACACATGATTGGAAACCGCCACTTCGGTGCCCCACGGTACTTTATATCATACAGGTATACACAGGGTTGGATGAATGAACATGCTGCATGTCCATTCGGACTTGGCGCTACTTGTTCAACTTGCAACTTAAGACATGGAAACGCACACTGCTACCCTCAACTTAAGACATGGAAACGCACACTGCTACCCTATACAAGGGACACGTGTACGTCCGGTCAGAGTTGACACTTCTTCAACTTGCAACTTGACACATGCAAACGCACACGGCTACATCGGCTACCCTTTACGGTGGGACACGTGCGCATCCGGTCAGATTTGACACTTCTTGTTCAACTTGCAACTTAACACGTGCAAACGCACACAACTATACACCCTTTACGGTGGGACACGTGCACGTCCAACTGAACACACGCAAACGCACAGAGCTTCCGTATACGGTGGGATTGCAGCAGGTCCGGTCAGAGTTGACACTCCTTGTTCAACTTGCAACTTGACACATGCACATGCAGGAAGCAAACTTCTTCTGCAAGGGAATTGCGGCCAGGCACATGCAGCCTTTGTGGTAGGGTCGGGTGTCGCAGGGAGAGAGTAGCCATACGGGCACTGATGAAAGACTTTCCCATATGATACTTAATTCACGCTTCAGCGCATCTCCGTTCCCTGAATCTCCTCCACAGGATAGACCTTCTTCTCTTGAAATGCAACCTTTCTTTCCACAAGAAACCGCTTGAACAAGTGAAGGTCAAGGTGGGGAATGGGTTCAATACAACCTGCAACCTCAGGCAATCAATCATCAATATTGTCTGACACAAGCATTTTGCACTCAATGAATTTGCTGCAAATGCGGAGCAATGATATATCTACAAGCCATTTCTATTCAGTTTATCTAGCTTCGCATGCGAAGGATAGATGTGGATATCTGGAATGTGGTGATGACCGTATGAATGAGTTGGTGAACGGCATGGCTTTGCAAGACACAGCTCTCATTCCTCTAGAAACTGACGAGCTATGCATTGTCCCGCACCTGCAGTGGTTCCAAAACACGGCCGTTTACCTGGCACCGCAAGAATGAAACGTATACAAAGCGCTCGTATGCAAAACATCAAAAAACAAAGCTTCCATCACGGTGAGAGAGGCTGCTGTGGTCTATTGAAACTATTGAATCTTCTATTGTGCCTATATTGAGAAGCGATAGGAAACGAGCACCGCAGCCTCCACAGGCTCTGTGTCCAAAGAACAGCCCCAGGCCTGGTCGAGAAATGTTGAGAATTCGAAGATGTCTTCTTAGCAGCATTAAACACCATCACAACCACAGCTGGATGCAAACTGGCAAAAAACACAGTTCCCATATGTCTGAGAAATGTCAAGATTGACATCCTAACACCTGGCCACGTGACCGAGTTTTGGTTCCTATATATCTATATGTATATTAACAATAAAAATCCAATGAGAAAGTTCAGCAAAATCAACTTCAGGAAGAAGTGTGTGGGCAACCAGACAGAAGCGTGTGGGCAACTGAAGTAACCAGATAGGGCCCAACACTCCAGACACAACTCAAGCAACGGCACGGGACATCCAGCACCAAACCAAACCACAACGACAACCACCACAGCGGACGCTGCCAGTCCCGCTACAATCGCTGCCGTAACCATGGTCACAGGACATTGAAATAGCAACGACATCAAGTAAAGGACACAATCCCTGATGCTGCATAGACTGACACTCAACAAACACACTGTACGCACCACGAGCATTCATTTTTTCAGAGACAAACAGAAACATGCATCTCTGTGTGAGGCTCCGTCATATCCTTGTGTTGCAGCCCCAGCCAACCTTGACGGCAGTTGAGGAAGGAAGCGTATCTTTCTGCATGTCCTCGGGATGCTTGCATCCGCATTCTCGATGCCATAACTTTTCCAAAGTCTCACCAACTCACAAATATAAGATAATAAATAGATAATATAAGAGCATCTACAAAGTTTGTGCGATTCATTCCGTCACGTAGAGAACGAGGCATGGGATTTGGATCACGCTGAATTAAAAAATCAAAAAGTCAGCCTACTGCCCCCACTTCATTTCACTAGTCTGTTCCCAAGAAAACTGAGGCACCCTGCAGTTGCACCTGCAATAATGGCATTTAGGCGTTCCTGGGACCAAAAGCCACTGTTGATCTATCATGAACATTCATGAACTATCCGCCAGCTTCCTGCAAACAGACTCAAACTTGCCATGAATAGAGGTACACCGTGTCATCCATAAGAGACAACATTTGACCCTCACCCAGGGAGCCCTCAAAGTTGCTTCGTTTGCTCAAAGCCATGATCGGTCTGTCTGCGAAGGGGATCAAAACTTGCTGCAAACTCCGAGTTGCCGGTCACATTTCTTAAGAACATATCTCTTCAAAATGCGCACAGACCTTTACAAATACACCCAATGATACAACTTCTCATTCTACACTCCCAACACCAAAATCTCCAGAAGAAAGTTAGGAGCGTTTTCTCATTCTATCACCCGTCGTTTCCATCTGCCTGTGGCGCAGCTTTTATGCTCTTCAGTGCTTCCGACATCGTATTCTTGTCCTAGCAACAGCCCCCGCTGTGGCAAGGTGAATACCTGGTTCAACCTGCGTAAAGCAGCTTCAAAGCCTGAGAACACACTCCGTTTTGGACCTTTTGGTGGAAAGCATCCGGCATAACTCGTCGAAAGTAACGTCTCACGGTAGCCAAAATGTGTCCAAACATCATCTTCAATGTCTTCAATGTCTTCAATTGGAGGAAAGTAGCCGGATATATTATTGGTGTATGAAGTTTGAAGGAAGTGCCCATACAGCAACCACGCTCCTTGCGTATCTCTTCAGTGATGCCTTCCACCGCAGATCCCACACCCAAGAATTGACAGGGGACCGTCCTAGTACGCAACTTCTTTCACGGTAACCAAAGCGGGCAAACTATCAGTTTACCTCAAAACTTTCATCGCCGAAAGATAGAAATTATGAGATGGTGCTAACTCCCAGCCCACAGGTCTCGCATCATCTGGAGCAATTACACTACTGCAAAATTCGCACTCTCCAAGCATATTCACCGATTTGCTATTGACTAGTGCGGTTTGGAATAGAAGTCCGGTTGCGACCTGTCTGGACACAGAGCTCAGGCAAAAGGAAGACCTTTTCAGTTTCCTCCCAGCTGCAGGTGTTGCATTTGGAATGCAGTGAAAATGCATCGAAAGGCATCCTTCTCAAATGCCGTCCTTCACAAAAGTTCCATCTACGTGCAGGGTGTTTGACGGGCAGTACAGTCAAAAATGGCACGAGAGGGAAGCAGACTGAAACTGTGCTGCTACAAGCAGTTGTAAGTGTACATGTGGTGGTACTCACCCAACGAATGATCCAGCATAGACAATCCAACTGCAATGCTTGGAACCAGATGGCACCAAGTGGCACCTTCTCTGGGAATGCTTCCAGCAGGGGCTGGTTGCGAAACTCCGGGCGCATGCTGTAGAACGCCTGCGGGACAGACTGAACAGCCATTGGTGAACACCTTTCCATGTTGTATGATTTTGTCTGTATTGTATGTGAGTAATCTCACATGCGTGTTTGTGTCCTCATACATGGTGGCAAGTTCCCACCAAGGTGGATTCCACTGTCTAACTCCGTATTTGTGGGGAAGAAAGGACAAGTCAACGCTGCTTTTCTCAAGCGTCTCAAAGTCCCAACCTCGATGTACTTCAGATATGTGATCTTGGCATACTGTTTCCTGTCTCGCTGGTACATTGTGAACCTCAGTGAGTCTGGTTCTGCAGGAGTGCTGCCGTGCTTTGACATCCAGTAGACTTGGTAAGTCCTTAATTACAATAATCACTCATCCTATAAATGCCATTTGATGTGCTTATGTATGACTTTGCTTGCAAACTTCGGTGAAGTTGCAGAGCAATAGAACACTATCTAAAGTATCTTGTACAGTATGTTGAGCGCCTGCTGCACCACCAATTGCGTGCGAAAGAGTTCCTGAAGCTTTCTGAAACCTTTTAAAGCGGTCACAAAATCCGACATCTCTTACGGCATCTGCATGCTACTTGGCCTGTTACCAATTCTCCAACGGCTGAGTGCACTGCTGCGATGTATTTACATATCATATATGGTACATAAGTGCAACATTTTGGAGAGCTGAGCTCCCTCGCTCATCAGCCGGAGTCTTGTCAAAGTGCACGGCTTTGATCCTCAAGACTCGCTGGATTCTGTCGCTATCGCGTTCCTTTCTCGTCTGACTGTCACCCACTGACAGTAAAATATGACTATGTTGAAGTTGAAGGTGCTTTGACAATGAAGCAGGCAGTCTGGTTGGCATATCGCAGTCCACTGGCAAAATCTCAACCCTTTCAGCAAAAAAACGTGTCAAAGCAGTGGCGACACGTGTTTTCAGTGAGAGGTGGAGCATTTCTTGTTGGACGTCATGATACGTCATGATCAAAGTCTGCATCAAAGCTATTAGGTCATGTTATAGGTTCAACTTTGTGACTGGTGTGTCACTCTCACGCTTTCACCCTTGGCTCCTGTAGACTCGGGCGTTGTATTGGGTAACCACCGTCGCATTTTCCTGGCACAATCGGCTTTACTCGGCATGCTTCAGCAATTACATCGGTGCCCGAGCATTTTGGCCACCTTTTGCAAACAGAGACAGCAATGAGCTGAGAATCTCATCATGTCTCATCTACTTCGTAAAATCTATTCCTTCATATTCCTTCTATCTACAGAGACCACACAAGAATTACCTCGTAGCGCTATCCACTGGCTAGGATCCTGCATTGCCCTTTGTCTTTCGCCATCCCACGGCTGCGGCAGGGCGCACACAAAATCGCATCCACTCAGCCGCTACATCGGTGTCTTTCTGAAATGCCTTGCTTCAAATGTTTCAAGTTGCGATGAGGATCTGTACAGCGCACACTATGCACACTGCACTTTTGAGTTGCCTCAAACACTGTCTTTTCGACGTTCACAAACTATCACAAACCCACAAACATCCACAACCCCCCTTGAATATTTTTTTTGAAGAATCTTCAAGATGTGTTTGGGTCCAGGCCCAAATATCGCTTTCGTTGCCTGTCTAGTGCATGCCGATGCAGGCACCCTGTGTGGTTTGCATCTGCTCTTCGAGATTAGGATGCCAGCCTAGTAGTGGACTTCCAAACGCTTGAGTTGCAAACCGTGGTAGTATGGTTTAGTATGGTTTGGCAAAACGAAGCCTGGCACTGGGAAAGAGTCATTGTCGCAGTTGAAAGGCAAGTTGCCTGGATTTTACAACTGACTGCTTCTTTTGTCTGTGCTCGCCACCTCTTTGAGTAGAACTTGGTATTGGTACTTAACCAGAAACCAACCAACTGGATTCATCAGTCCGGTGCGGCCTTCACAAATCTCCTTGAGAACCTCGATCATCGACTTCTGGCTCAGAGGCCGGTGCACCCTGGCAAAATGGCCAGCTAGAGCTGCTCAAGCCACGCCAAAATGAATTTGGGGGAGACGCAAAGACTTCAAGGCTGCAGCACTGCATCTGTGCTGGATCTGAAGCATGGTATGGCAATGGTACATGGCCTGGTATGGCTGGTACAGTCTGCCAAGGTCTGCCAAGTCTTCCAACCGCTGTACTGACTCTTCTGACTGCGAAATTCTGCGAAATTCTGCGAAACGTGTCATTCTGCGTACACATCCAGCTGCAAAAGTGGTCCAGCGGAATTCACATTCAGCATGTTCACCTCAGCACACCAGGCATGACGCAACAACTGCACAACATACATCAAATTACATCAATACCTCATTATGCAAATCATGTCCGAGGACTGAGAAATGTCGAAATGTCTGTATGAATCGAAGCATAATTCTCTAGGTCTTCAAAAGTTCACGTCTAAGAATGAATAGTGAATAGTGCAGAAGAACCGTTTCCAAAACCTTGACACCGCTTACGGACTCTCAAGTACTCCAGGAAAGTAGCCACATTGTTTATGTGTTCAAAAATACATACATGTCCGAGAGCCATCTCTATGTCCCTGTAGCCTCCTATAGCGCTGAATGGTAGTCTTCGGTTCTGCTGAGAGCCATACACAGTAGCCATTGATAAAGACTTGTTTTCCAGTGTTCGCCTCCCGGCAAGGCTCAGTGAGCTTCGCAAATGCAAAATATTGAAAGGTTCGACTGGCGTTCATCTTAGAAACTGTCTAATCTAGTGAAGTAATCACTTTGACTGCTCTTCATAAAGAATTATACAAACATGTTCTTCCCCATGAAGTGGCCTTTCTTGTCAACAACAGCCAGAAGGCGATACAAGCTCCATATGGCCAGAAGGACTTGGGCTCCAAATCATGGTAAACCAAAATGATCCAGGGCCCCACAATTGCAATTGCACAGGGTGTGAGTCACTTGAAGTTTTTTTCGAAAAAGCTCAATCTGCAGAAGCTCTGCAGGCCTGAGGGCAGTTGCTGTAGTACCGCTTTCCAACCTGTCAGAAGAGATCCGAGGTGTTGCGCAGCCACAACGTGTTCACAAGGTCCGGAAGCAGCTGCTCAAGGTCGGGCTGGATTCACAAAGTCAATGGTGATAGTGTGGCAAAAACTGAAAAAACTGCATTTGCAAGATCCTTTTGGCATACAAATGGTGTTGCGCCTTTTGAATCTTGAAAGGCTGCGCCAACTTGTTGACCTCAATCGCATGGACTCCGACCCAAACTAATCTAGAGTCCGTGTCCCATCTCAATTCATCTCAATGCTTCAAAGAATTTCAAAGACATCTTGATGGCTCTCATGGCTCCCTTGTCCTGTGAGCTGAAGGGCTTAGGGTTTGCCGGTTTGTCACTGCTTCATCCTGTGGACATAGTCGGTACCAGCGGTCCGCTGCAGGAGCCACATCTTTGTTTTCTTGGCAGGTTGACTTTGATAGTGGGTTAGACTAGTACAGGACGCTCCATTAATCTCTGCAGGAGAAGAAAAGTCAAGATGTTTGCAGTTGAACTTCCCGCTGGCGCCGATGTTCAAAATACCAAACGGTGACGACAGGTGAATGCTTCCCAGCCCTGAAGTCGCAAATTGAAGCCAAGCCGCGATATGCTGCCCAACTACTGTGGCTGGACCCAGAAGCCCAGCATTGATCTGCAGCAGACGGAAGGAAACATGGCTCGACGTCCGAGGCCATGTGACCAAAAGTTGGAAAAGGTAAGTTTGACGCGACAAGCAGGCAAGGCAAGGTTAATTCTGGGCTATCCCCTATCTCAAGAAGATTCCAAGAAGCATGATGCATCAAATTTTGCCCACTCTGGGCTCTGGCTCACCGAATGCAAAGGGCCTGGTCACCAGGTGTTCTGGCTACGAAAGAGATTTTGACTTCGCCACCTGTCAAAATCATCGTCTCTGGAAAGGGGCCGGAGCATAAAAAGCGTACCACACGGGGTCTGGTTGTCCCATGAGTCCCATGTTTATGCAATGTGCCAGCAAAAAAATGAAACCTGATCAAGTAGCTATGCCCAAGCATGGCCAAGCTTTTGGGTCCCTCCCGAATCACTTCCAGCATCTAAAGCAGCTACTGAGTGCTACTGTAGAACTCCGCAAACAGGTCACACTGGCCTGATTTCAAAGGGATGCGGAAGTCTTGCACCAGCTTTGGTGAGAAAATGAGGCCAGGACCTGGGCGGCTGCAGTTGGTGTCTTTGGTCACGTCTTTGTGGAGTTTCTCTGACGATCTGCCCATTTTAACACAGTTTAACACAGCGTTGAATGCCTGAACCATCCGAAGTTGCCATAAACATTTGGGTCCGAAAGGTCGACATCTTTCAGGACCATATGAGGTCGCAGCGTCGCACAACAAAATGCTCCAGAGTCGTCTTCAAAGAGTTCCAAGCCTGAAACATGTCAGAAGTTGCCAGAGGACAGTCAAGTCATGCGAACAGATGCAATGAGAAATCAATGAGATATGTGTCATGTGTCTTCTTGTTTTGTTCTACTCAGTTGTCGTGTGTTACTTTTATTTTTTGAAGAAAATCTTTAATTTGATGGTGTTTCCGAGCAATACTGCAAAGATATCCATTCAGGATTAAGATCACAACACAATCGGTTAATCAAGGGAATCCGAGCCAGTGCCTCTTCTACCATCTGCCGCTCCTAGACCAATGAACCCATGCAGGTTGCTTGCAACAAGGGCAAGGGTGATGTCCTTGTATAGTGAGTGTAGTGTTGACAGACGCTGTTCTGGATTTATCTCTAGTCTCCGACACTAAGAATCTAAGTGAAAGTGAAAAATCCGTCAGAGAGTCTTCTTCACAGTTTTGCCAATGTTCCACCTTGCCCGACACCTTGCACATGTTGCCTTTCCCCATCTTCCCCCTGCTCCTCCTCTCGAGTGGCTTCAGGGTTGGGCCTGAGGAGATGAGGGTCAGTGCTTGATCACTTGCAATCACGTGCAATTACATTTGTATCACTTGCAATCAGAATTTGTCAACATTGTCAACATTCCGCAGGAAATTCCTTGACTTGGAACTGCGCAACTCATATTGGTATTGATGCACATCACAGTCATCGTTCCAATTGATCCTGCCCATTCAAACGGCAGGCACAAGAAGGCAGGTCTGAAACTCAGCACCGCAGTGAGCATAAACTCTGCCCTGTCTTCAGTCATGAAATTGCATGTCCACACAGGCAAGTGAAAAAAGTGCAACCTGCAGCAGTGCTACCTTTGGAGCATTTTCTGTACAAGCATTTCTGCAAAGTGTAGAACCAGGAAATAGATGGAAATAGTTAAATGATGTTAAATGTTTTTTGGGAGCGACGAGTCCTGAAACAGTTGGTTTTCAGCTTCACCGATCTGCCAGCGGTGCCAACTCTTTGCCTTAGAGCATGTTGCGTGGCACGTGGGAATCGGGCTCCTTTCAAAGTTGCACAGTCAGACCTGGTTTATCGGGTTCCTTAGGCTCCTTTCTCAGAAGTTCTTTTGGACAAGCTCTTGTGCTAAGCCGTTGTGCTCAGAGTTCTTCTTCCGCGGTTTAGAAGTTCCGGAAAGCAAAGTTGAGGCAAAAATGCGTTCCAGTCATGCCCTCCAGTCATCTCCACTCATCTCCAGTCTCCGGTCATCTATAGTCTATAGTCCACGAGATCCACAAGCCACTTGAGGAAGCTGACTCTGATGGAAGGCCTTCATCGGGTGGATCCCGATGTTGCCATCTCACCTGATACCTCAGCTTCTCACTTTGCAACGTGTAACCTGAATCAAAAGAATCAAAAGTGAAGCAAAGAAGGCGGTCCAGTAGTCCATCCTGGGTCAAACCCTGGTCTTTGATCTCTTGCCACCAAACCTATTCTGGGCATATCAAGTCAACGTGTCAAGTATCCAAGCTAAAGCAAGTCAGTCTCTCTATACATACGAGAATCATACGAGTATGTCTTGTGTAGTGATTGGCAACGAGTGAGATGGACCTGCGACCCTTCAGCTCACCGCGTAGTTTGCCAAGTTGGCAGAGGCAAAATGTAAGACATGCTGTGACATGCTGGAAAAATGCCATATGTTGAAGTGCGGTCACTGTGCTTTCCCAAGTCTTAGGACACGCCATAAACTCAGCAGGCTAAGGCTAGGGTGAGGGGCGCAAGGCCCCTGGATGAATCGCTGAGATTCCCGGCATATCGCTGTGACCTCAGCCAGACTCAACCACTTACTTCCTGCGTGGATTTGGATCTGGAATGCCCAACATTGATGAAAGCAAAAACATACAACAAACATAGCGGGCATTTTGTGTCTTGGAAGAATCTTCCGAAGATAACAACCGATACTGGGCTTCGGGATTCCTGTCAGCCTGTGGGTGGCCTTCCATCGAAATGAATCCAAATGATTATATACTTGGACTTGGACCACTTAGGATTAGCACACTAGAAGACAATCAGTCAGGAGACTCTTGGAACCCTGTTTGTGTTTTTCACTTTGTCCTTCAATTCACAATTGCATGCTCCACTTCTGTCTTGTTCTGTTCTCCTTCATTCCTATGCGTGAGCCGTTTTCTGCCTTCCCGCTATGCCACGAGAATCGCTTCTCAGGCAATGACAAAACAGTGGATGGCTGGATCAAACGATCCATCTACTCAAAACTGATGTGCAATGTGAATAGAAATGCCAAGAGAACGGCGTCTTTCCTGCATGTTTACATACATCAGAAATCGAAGAAAATCAGAAATCTGTGCTTTTCGTTGAGTCCATGGGGTGCAAACAGTAGCTAGTCGCAGCTAGTCAGCCAGTACTCCTTGGTATTTGCCACGTCATAGTGTCATATCATATGCCCCCAGGCTGCATGCCTTGTCTCAGTTGCAATTCAACTGTCATGTTCTCATGACCGAGCTGTCATAGGGGCGATCTATTGAGCCAAGCTGAAGGTTGAAATTCAGAGTTGAAAGTGGTGTCCAAGCCAGTCCTGCAAATGTACAAGTCGTTCAAAAATAGTCAAGAATTCCAGGGTGCAACTTCTGGAAACATGGTTGTAGCAGCTGTAGCATGTTGTAGCACAAGGCTGTGAAGAAGCTGCCCTTTTTCCACACTGTGGCGAGGCGTGACTCATGACTGATCACGACTGATGACTGGCTCTTGAAAATGATGGAAGCTTCGAAAATTCTTCAGCCTTCGGGCGAAGGCGGGGCGAACACAGAGACGCAGGGCCACTGTGAGAGTATCGTTGAGTAAATCAAACACTGAACTAACAAAAAGATACAAAAAGCACCACCCACAAATGTCAATGACGGATAGCATTCGAGGTTTCGATATGCAAATATAGAACTGTTAGCGGGTTCTATCGTGTTCTGTCTATGGGTGTAGAGGCCGCAGTCGTCTATGCTACAGAGAAGAAAATCGTCCAGAGGCACTGAGCATATGCTCAAAATTCTACACAAATTTTGCACAAGATCATAGTCTGTGGCTTTGCTGTTTGAATGAAGCAGGAATCATGACGAGAGTTGGATCACTCTAGCAGACTCCAGCATTTTATCTTAGTCACTGTCAGTCACTGTCAGTCACTCCGGTTGCCTCGTGTGGCCTCTCCTTCCTGCTTGACCAGCATTTCCGTCGCACAGCGTGATCTGCCGCTGTGTGGTTCTGCGAGCATCACCTGGCGGGTTGAGGGACATTGGTGACTTGGTCTCCATGAAGGGATCGATCTGTCGAGTTTCAAAGGAGGCTACTTTTAAGACTTCAAGCAGTCTCCGATCTGGGTCATACCCTAATGCGAGAATTGAAAAAAGACTGGCTTGCGCCCTTCCCACAGAACAATACGCCTAGAGTTAGCACAAGGAAGCCAGCTTTCTTTTGGACCACAGCATCAGTAGGCCTGTTCTGATATGTACATGGCACATGAGTTCTGACAGACCTCTTTGAAACTATTGTATTTTAAAGGAAGAACTTTGCACACAGCAACTGCCGTCTCAAATTTGACAACAGAAACCGCCTTCCAAAAATGACCGGTGACTGCAACACTGGCGGCTGAACAAAGCCTCAGTATAAGTAAAACACTGTGACGTGGGGTCTTTATGATATGTTTCAATGTTTTCTTTCTGTATAAGACCTGTAATAGAAGCTAAATACCTCTCGGAGTGCCACTGCTTGGCTTTTCTTTGCATTCTGAAAGTACGAACCCTCGGCAGACGCTAGAGTGACTTTGTCGTTTTTCAGTGTGCTTGACATCCTGATCAAACCAACAAATTGGGATCCACTACGTCTCACCGGCGAGCTGGAAGCAGCTCTCTGTTTGACAGTGACTGCCTCGGACACTGAAAGTTGTTCAATCTCATTTTTTTTCCTTCTGAAAGTGACCGAAGATCTTCAAACACCTGCATACTCTGTCCGACTCCTTCAATAAAGGATATTGATACGGATTCCCACCTTGCCACAGGTTTGCCTTTGTGGCTTGAAAGGGATAAACAGAACCATCATGAAACCCACGCGTCCAAATGATCGGAACTCAAGTAGGCACGTAGAGAGACTAATCTGTGTCACTTTCGCTGCGAAGAAAGTGAGCAGGATTCAGAGAATGAAGAATCATCCCCAGTCCCCGCAACGGAACATCCTGAAGCAACTGGGAATCCCTGACCGTCTGCGCCAACTGACCATTGAGACCATTGAGACTCAGAACTCCGTAGGCGCCGTAGGCCGAGCTTGTGCTGTGTCCAAAGCTGGGCATCGATTGGTTGGGCCATGGCCTGGTGCTCAAGACGTGCTCAAGACGTGCTCTACTTCCATCGTTTGACACATTGTCACATTCTCCCGAATTCTCTGTTGTCCGCTTTTTGAACCTGAAAACCTCTGCAATTCTCATGAGCTAGTCAGGACTACAACTTGCCATTGCGGTTTTCAAACAACCTTGGTTCGCTCTCCCAGACTTGTCCCGGTCCTTTGAAGAGTGCTTCCATTTGGAGGCGTGTTCCAGGCATTCCTGATGAAGGACAAAGCAAATAAACCATCAAATTCCACACAGGCAACAGCGTGAGACAATACTGGTTTGATGCACCAAAAACATATTTTACACTTTGTTTAAGCGTCAATTGCTGGCCCGAGAGACTAGCGGGTCGTTTCTGTCTGTGTGCAACCAAGTGAGTTGTTAGTCCCTGATGAGAGCAGTCAAATTTGTGTTATTGTGAAACATCACCTCACAGCATGACGAAGAAATACACAAACTTCGAAGAATGGCAATGGCTGTGCAACATGGACCTGTGGCGATTTCAAAAGCACATCATTGCGCAGCCACTCGCGCGTCTTAAGTCCAATGAAAATTGCACCGCGTTACTCTGTAGATATCTGCAGCACAGTCCAAATCTTGTCATTGAGGTGATCAGAATATTTGGGTATGAAAACAGATCCACGGAAGGTATAGCTGAGAGCACTTGAGTGCTCCTATTCCCTTTTTGGAGTACGTTATCCAATGTGTTGTGACTGTTTATGACACAGAGGGAGCAAACAGTACTTGTCTACATGTTCATGTCGCAAGAAATTGTGTGCCATTTGTTGGGGACCTGTGCGGTACACAAAGGCTTTCTGCCAAGAAGCACTGGCAGTGCGCCGTCTGTGTTTTCCCGCATTGGTCTCGGAGTGGCCTTCACAAGACCATCAACAACCAGAGTCGCTGTGATAAGTTGGCCTCATGAGTTGTGGAATCACTGCAAGGAAAACAACCATGAGCATCCAATGACCTTGAATGGGTTCAATTGATTTCAAAGGGTGTTAGATTTCCAAGATGTCACACAACAGCACCTGAGGCGCTCTTCCCCCCATTTTTCTTGCCACAGCGAGCTTTGCACGGCTGCCAAAATGCACCGTGGAATACCGTGGATTTACGCAGCGACCAATGAAGCACGCGTGAATAACCCACTTCAAAAATACACGTTCATATCCTGTTGTACGCAGTTTGAGTTGTGTGAGGTATGGTGCTCACTATAAAATAGTGTTAAATCACGCGAAATTGTTTTTCTAACCGCTCAGAAACTTCTGCGAGAACCAAGGATGGTGGAACAAACTTGCTACCTCCACTGCTCACTGGTCATGGGACTACTCCATTCCGTTCTGCCACAATGTTTTTGGAATTTGGAGTCGAGAAGTTGCTCATGCTGTGAGACAGGCGAACAGAGATTTTGCAAGGAATGGACCTGGCAGGCTTTGCATTGTCTCAAGGCAAGTCCATCAACTTCTGTCGTTGCCTTGGTAGTGCAGTGTGTTGTGCGCCGTCCTCTTCCTTCAGCTCTGATCTTTCTGTCTTCATTCTCAGGTCCCGAGGGCATGCAGTATCTGTAAACATTGAGATCCAGCCAAGTTTCTGAAGTAAGGATTCCACTGCAGCAGTGTCGTAGCCTGAAAACGTGGCACCACCTCCAGTTGGAAGGCATGCAGGGCATGCGCAGGGAATGCGCAACAAAGATATGCTTTGAACTCGCATCCTTGCGCTGGTGTGACTGATGAGGGGATTGTTGGACCGAGAGTAGTGAGTCTCTGTGACAAATGTCTTCGTGAAGCAAGTAGACTGAGACAAGATAAGAAAGAATCAGTTCATCCACAATACCATGGGGTTGATCAGTTCATCACTTAGTCATTCCCTTTGGATCAAAATCTGCTCTTCCTGCTGGGGCGTGGGGCAATTACAGAGGTCAAAGCAACCGTTTGTCCCCCTGTCTCTTGCGTCTTCCTGAGTCTTCCCGCCCCAATCACCTAGATCTATATGTTGAAGATATCGCTGTCGGAAAGCGCTCAAACGTCGCCGAAAATGCTCATCTGTGTCCATGCCAAAAGCATAACCTTTGCTGGAGAAGACAAGTGAGAGGAACCACAAGAAGCACTTCAACTTTAGACGTCTCCTTCTTATCGTCTACTACCAGACACCTCACCACGAACAGAGCAACATACCACTAAGCCTAAGACACCCGGGGTCTTCAAACAAAGCCTCTCCCCGCCCATTTGAGCGCGCCGCCCCAGTCTCTCATCTTGTTTTGTAGCTCCTTTTCTTCAAAAGTGTCAGAAGGCTGCAAGCTCTCTTCCTCGCACGAATGAAAGCAGCAATCCCTTAGTGTCCAGAGAACCTCACACATTGCGTGACCAGTCTCCAGGGCTACAGCAGCCTTTTGTCTGTCCCAAGAAACCAGCCTTGGATGCAGAGATAAGAGAATTCCTAACAGTTACTAACACTGCCCACCAACAGCCACGTTTTTCAATTTGGACCCATCGTCTCGCATAACAGGTTCCCAGCCTCCACATCCAAGGACAGTCCAAGTTCTGTTAAGCGCCGCCAATCAAACTTCGGCCCTGGTTCTGCATCTTCTTCTTTTTGAGGCGGCTGTACCACTTCAGCAGCCGACAAGACGTTCCATGCTCTGAACTGCCATCTCTCCCTCAAGTCCTCTCAGGCGCAGGCTGAGCACGTAGTTGGACCACGGCTCATAATTCGCCGTGTGAAAATAGGCATGTTTTTTAAATTTGATGTTTTTTCATGGAAGAATCATGGTACGTTATCATGGTCTGGGTGGGGTGGGGTGGGGTTGGGGGGGGACAATAACGTTCAGGTACAAGTTACATGTTCAATGAAACTTTTCTTGACACACACCACTAGGGTTGTTATTCTATGTGGAAGAATCATGGTACGTCATCATGGTTGGGGTTGGGGTGGGGTGGGGTGGGAGGGCAATAACGTTCAAGTACAAGTTGCACGCAAGGGCTGTTATTTCATATGGACGAATCATGTTGCGTCACCAGAAGGGTTGTTATTTTATGTGGTACGTCATCATAAAAGGATCGTAGTGTGTGGACGTAGTTGGAAAACACTCAAAGCTTACCTCCCCCAAAAAAAGTTGCTGAAAGATCCACTCACGAAAGCCTTGAGTCCTTTCTTTGAAAGCCAAGTTCATGCATGGGCTTGGAGAAGCAACTTAGGACACTTAACTGCTGTCCAATCTTTGCGACAATTGTCAAAAATTTGGTGGAGCACAATAGTTGACCCGCATTTTGCAGAAGACAAAAAAGGGTGTTTTCGCACAGGTGAATGATCATGAAAACATAGAAACCACTGGAATTGCGATGATTTTGTTGAGCCAAGAACATGATGCGATGGCCATTTTGACACACGGCGAAATATGAGCCGTGAACCTAGTTTGGAATCAACATCAAACCTAAAGGGCAATCATGGACGATCAATTTCGATATCAAGCTGATTGAGATACATGCCAGCAAAATATCGGGCAGCGCACTCGAATCACAGTTTCCTATATCTGAGCTCATTAAGATCATTAAGGTGTGCTTGTTCCGTTTCCCTTTCTTGTTGTTCTCCATCTCAATAAAATCCGCCCGCACCGAAGGTGCCGAGGCGTTTTTTGTTGGCACGCGTTATCCGTAAGCAATTGCAATAGCTATTAAGCTGTGGCTTGGGGGGGGCATTTTTGCTCTAGAATCGTGGGTTTTTCCATGGTTCTGAAAAGGTCGTGGAATCGGCTAAGTTGCCAAACTTGGGCTCAACATGGCCCAACATAGGCCCAACATGTGCCCAACATAGGCCCAACATGGACCCAACATGGACCCAGCATGGACCCAGCATGGCCCAACATGCGTCAACATAGGCCCAACATGGGATGGGCCCAACATGGGATGGGCCCAACATGGGATGGGCCCAACATGGGCCCCGCATGGGCCAACATGGCCGCAAATTAGGCCCAACATGGCCCAACATGGCCCCAACACAGCCCAACATAGAGCCCAACATGAGCCATAGAAAGGCCCAACATGGAACATACATAGTCTACATAGTTTTATTGGACCTCCAGTCTTATTGGAGCTAATACTCCGGTGCGGGTGGTTGTCGTCGCGAAGCGACCAGAATAAAGTGAGATGTGGCATGCTCAAAGTCGGTTTGGTGATTTTTACGCAAGCAAGAGTAACATGTACGTTTCATGAATACAGCTTTTTTGGTATCTGTATCCATGGTTATTGTGAAGTGGTTGGTTGTTGTTTGCTGATCCTGCACACAAGAGTAATCCCTCAGCCCCAAAACTCTCTTGTTGGGCATACTGATACTGTTGTGTGTTAGTCGATGGCGCTGCGAAGCCCTGACGGTCCTTCATCAAATCAATCAAGGTTTCATACTGACTCTCGGTGTAGTCACGTTGACCACTGCCCTCCAAAGCAATTGAGATGGCGTAGGTCTTCAACCTGAGTGGGGCGAGAGACAGCGACCAAGCTTGAAGGCGCTGCCCGGCCGGTGCATATACACACATATACATATATTATATAAACACATGTACATACATGTAGCTGGTATATAGCTGTCCAAGGTTACAAGAAAACATCTCCTTTTGTTTGCGGAGCAGCAAGAAGCGATGTCTAGCAGCCTAGCAGTGTTGATGCACGGATTTTCGAATGAAAGTGTACACGGTACGTACCTTCACATGCATATGCAGTGATATAAATGTAAGCTACATAAGTTTGTTTTTACTAAAATCTCAGCTCAAGGATTCGGATTTCTGCAACATCGTGTGAATTCACATTTTTTGCCAGGCAACTCGTTGATCTGACCTTTGCCTTTCATGTTCCCTTCGCCTTCGATCACACCACATGAGCCGCCCCAGTATGCCTCCGGCGATGTAGAACTTGAGATCTAAGCTATATAATGCCAATTGCCACTGTGGCGGTTTGTTGTGTGGGGAGGAAGGGTCAGTTGCAATTTTGAGATGGCGTTGGTAATGTTTCTTGTTTGTCCATGTTTGTGATTTCAGTTGTAGCATTATGAGCTGAAAATTGCATGCTTTCTGCGGTGCCATGGGTTCAGTAGCATTTTCTTACATCAAAGGTGAAGTAAGCTGGAAGAATCAGGGAGTGACATTGTGACATCTACAAGACTAAAAGCGTGCTGGGAATCGCAAGGACTTCAATCAAGTGCATGCAAAGAACTAGATTGTACTCCCAAGCCATGAGATCCTCCTTTACAAAGAGGTAGTAGCAACCATCCTGAGAGCTCCAACAACGCGTAAGAGCTAACATCAATCAATCGATCGATCGAGCAATTGGTTGATCAAGCAATCCTGCTATCAATCGATCAACCAATCCAACAAATAAACGCAATATCAATTAATCAATGCATCAATGAATTGAGGATCCGAATATCTCATCACATCTTCCGACACTGCGAGAAAATATAGTCTGCTCCTGTTGTGATGGAGAGTCAGAAGGCTTGCCTCCATTTGCCAAGATCCACCGGACTGAAAAAAATACTTTACTTCGAGTGATCCCCACCGTGACCAATCAGAATTTCTGACATAATTTCTGGCAGATGTACTGATATTCTTTCTGGCATATCTGTTTGGCNTCAGAATTTCTGACATAATTTCTGGCAGATGTACTGATATTCTTTCTGGCATATCTGTTTGGCAAGGAAGAGGAGGAGAGGATAACTTTGATGAAATCTTGAGTCCTTCGGTCTCTAGATTTCATGAAAGTTATCCTCTCCTCCTCTTCCTCCTCCTCGCTGTTGTATCTGGCGTCCTATCTGACACTATTTGGCATATTTTCNAAGTTATCCTCTCCTCCTCTTCCTCCTCCTCGCTGTTGTATCTGGCGTCCTATCTGACACTATTTGGCATATTTTCTGGCATTCTATCTGGCAATTTTGATGCTATAAATGTTTTGGCATTCTATCTGGCAATCTTGATGGCATATGTTCTGATATAGAAAGACCGTAAGATAGACTGTATATAAGACTGTAAGAACCTGGCATTCTATCTGACGCATATTCTGACATATAATTTTGACATTCTTTTCTGGCATTGTTTTCTGGCATATCTTCTGACATTCTTTCTGGCATGTCTTCTGACGTTCTTTCTGGCATTCTATCTGGCATATCTTCTGACATTCTTTCGGGCAAATCTTCTGACAGTCTTTCTGGCATTCTATCTGGCATATCTTCTGACATTCTTTCTGGCATTCTATCTGGCATATATCTTCTGACATTCTTTCTGGCATTCTATCTGGCGGTTGAGGTCCGGCGGTGCCCACTGCGATCGGGAGCTCCCGGTTGAGGTCCGGCAGTGCCCACTGCGCTCTGGAGCTCGCCGTTGAGGTCCGGCAGTGCCCAGTGAGATCTGGACCTCGCAGTTGAAGTCCGGCAGTGCCCACTGCGATCTGGAGCTGGCGGGCAGGAGAAGAAGAAGAAGAAGGAGGAGGACGGAAGAGCTCTTATAAAATCTAACAACCCTCACCTGGCAGGTGGGGAAAAACACATAATTTGCGGAGTTTCTTCTGCAATCAAGTAGTTGGGACCCAGTCCCTGCTTCTGGAAACGCTCGATTCTTTCCTCTTTGCTTTTACCACAAGTATGCCCAATAATGACACAAGCCTCGCAGCCAGAGAAAACTTGCGGCCTGTGGAAAACATCAGGGGAAGTGAATGGGATTTTGAGAACAACCAACGCAAATGATCCCAAAGAACGGAGTCTTCGTGAATTGCTCTTAGGCGAAAACAATTGCTGGTTGTCTATGCGTTCCGTTTTCTTTCACATCTGGCAAGGAGCAGGGTCAAAAGTTGGAGCCGTAAAGCGGTTCAATCTGCGCCTTTGATCCTCCCGTGTGTCTTTTATCCTTGGAGGCTGGCACTGTGAATTTGATATGGGGCCTTTTTGAGCACTCTGTTGACCTTTCAGTGGCAACTGGATGGCAAATAATGAAATCTTTGGCACTTTAAGCATGTCCACTACAATTAAAATGGTTCTTTCTTACCGCCATGTGCCGTGTCTTGCTGTCACAAGATTTTTGTCCATGTCCCATGACTTGCTTTCAGAACATCCTCGACTGTAATCCTCTGGTTGCGTCTGCCACTGGTTTGAAGCTGGCAAATCATATCAATTCGAATCAATTGACAAGTGCTGTTCATGCTTTGGACTTCGGCAGTCTCTCTGGAATTCAGTTGCGGGTCTGCCACTTTTTGCTCGATTGCGATTCCCGAAATGAAGAGGGGCTTCCTTTCATCAGCGTGTATCCTGCATTTTACCCTGTGGTTCCGCACTGCACACAATCCAGGCGATGAGAACAAGGTGCTCATTGTCTCTCCAGATTACAGTTGAAAAATGTTAAGAATAAGTTTCTCCCCAAATCACAGGACAACATGAGCGAGGTCAACACATGCAAATCACACAGTGAGACACAGCAATATTTGTAGCTTTGGGTCAGTCCTTGCAGTAGATCTGTCCATTTTGCCGGTGTTGCAAAGGAGAAGCTGCTGCCAGAAGAAGCCCGAGACGACGGGTCAAGAAGACCACCACAAAAATAGAAAGGGTTCTGCTGCTGATCTTTCTCTTGAATGCTTTCTTTAATTTGATCCAAGATATGCACAACATTGTCGCATGTGAATTGGGGCATGAACGTTGCAACCGCCTCTTGAAAGATGTTCTGCTGATCCAGCTCTTGAAGTGGAACCTCTTCGCCCGATGACGTGGAAAAAAGAGTGTAATATTTGTTTGAACGGCCGTACTCATTGTCAAACGGGTTGCGAATAGATGACTCATGGGTCTCTCGACAAGCGTTGATACAAAAAATCACCTGACATCCAACAGGTGCCATTTTGTCAAAATGCGCCATGACTTCTCCGATAGAAATGCAATCAGACTCGTGTTGAGCTCCTTTGGGAATGAAATGAAAGGAGGCCTCGATCTCCATACCATGCCCAGAATAGTAAAGGAAGTAAATGCCACCAGTGTGCATCAACTTGGCAAAGGCTCTGATTTTCTCCCAAAACTGGCCCCAATCAACGTTTTGAGCAAGGTCACAACAGGCCGGGTTGAAAACATAACCTGAATTTGACCGAGGCAACCAGTCTCTACAGTTTTTTTCCCGATTTCGTGAAGAACAGCTAAGAAACAGTAAGAAAAGAACAAATGAATGAATAGCAAAAGTTCCTTGCATAGCAGATGCAACGGGCTTTGTCCCAAATGTATGTTGCCTCCTGGTCGAAAATTGAGTCTTCATCTGCCACACAAGCTTCAACCACATCGGCACTACCGCCGCTAATCGCCAGCACATTAGTGAGACCCGATTTCCTGTCATGCAAAAGTTTTTTCCACAACAGCAATGTGGCCAGAACTACTTAGGCATTGCTACCATGGAGACAAGAGCAGGCAAGCAAACCCATCAAAAGGAACAAATGCATCTGGATGCATCTGCGTGTCTGTTGTGCTGGCAGCCGCGCGGATTTTCGGCACATCATGTAGTTGTGGGTCTCTGCAAGAAACTCCGGGTTCATTGTGGACATCTCCTCTCGGGGGCGTGCAGCTAGCTGTGTGTGTGTGTGTCAATGTGAAAAAATGCTGCCAAGGGCGAGTTGCCCTCAAAAGAATCAATAGAACAATCACGAACAATCCATTGGCATTTCTTTGGTCTGCCTCTCAGTATTCAAGAATGTAACCAAAACAGGTTGCACCCAAAAGCGAAGAGATCGAAGTTAAGAAAAAAAGTCTGATTATGTGGAGTATGCATCGGGCCTTGTCTCCAAGTCTTTCTGTCACACAGCACTTTGCAGTGCAGAACAGCTAACAGGTCCAATGGGAGAGCATGCTGACGGAAGTTGATTTCGAAGGTGTGGACTGGATCCGAGCAGAAGAAAGCAGAAAACAAAGCAGATTAACCAGCTCTAAAAACTCCACAACGACAGAGCTGGTTAACCAGACACTGCAGCCATCTGGAACAAACTTAAAACTCTGCATGCAGGGTACCAGCACATGATGTCATCAGAAACCATGAACAGCCACAGACATGGTGTGAGCGAACCAACTTGAAACCCCTGCGTCAGTGCAATAGGCCGCTTGTTGTTTCACTGTAAACAAAGGTTTACGGTATGCAGCAAACATGCTTGGAAAAAGAAAGCAGTGTCCCAGGGTTTGGAACCAAGTCTTCCAAAATGACGATACAAGCAGCATCCGGATTTGTCAGCGTATGTTTGCGTCTTATCTGTTGTCAGTGCCTCAAAGGGAGAAACAGACAGGGGAACGGACAAGTGACGGGAAATGCAAACATACGTTTTTCTCCAACAGCGCGGCGACCTCCAAAGAAAGAAACTAGGCGAAGACAGCGCAGGCGAAAGAAATTCAATTTGAATGCAAGCATCACTCAATCAGATGAAATCATGTAACGGCAGCACAAATTGATTCGGATCATTTTTAGCAGCAAAATTGAAGGCGCGCCCCATCAAGCAAGCGAGGAGTTGATCCGGGCAATGGAAGGAACGAGAAATGTGCAGGGACACAACATGGCAAAAACCGCAACTCATCAGATGTGTAGATCTCACAGAATGGACAGACAGCTGGCGGGATTGGAACAACGCATGGCAGCTCGCTTGAACCGTTGGACAAGCGCTTTTAAAGTCATGGATTGGTTTTTGAAACCCGGAAAAGATCCAAACTGGAAAGCAAAACCTGCCACGATTTCAACCCAAGGGTCTATGCATCGATCTATGCGATCCTACGACCCATGCAGATTGTGAGAAAAATTGCAAGTAGCGCCAGCTGCGCTGGGACTGAGCCACACAGGTCGAGAAGTCAAAACTACAGGATCTCGACTGGTGATCAATGGCTGTCACTTTTTCTTGGGGATAAGCGATAGCAATGTACCTGTTGTTGTTTTCGGCGTGACCGGCACGGATTACAAGTGGGCGACATGGGCCAGAACAAACAGAGCCCTTAGAAAAACAACAAGTTTTGGGGATGCATGAACAGACAGAAGAAGCAGCTAACAACTTGTATCTCGGAAAAATATCGTGCCCACAGGTATCTCCACGGGTAGCGGTTTGAAGGACCATCTACGTGTGGTCAACGTATGGACCAAATGGGCTTGCAATGACATGGCCAACACAAGCTCTGCACACGCCGTTTGTTGGAGGATTTCAAGAAAAACCTAAGCTGTATCTTTTGCCAACTTGTCAGCACAAGAGTTACCCTGGGTGAGAAACGGAGAGTGATGAGGACATCGGAAAGGAGAGACCAGGCATACGCATTTGGTTGCTTACTGTTCCAGTGCCGCCAGGATGAGACACGACCAAGACTGCTGATTGGAGGACCCTAGTTTCGCTTCATTTCAACTTGCCACAGCCAACAGGTAGAGTACTTGATTGCAAATTCACTTTCCGAAAGATGCCGAAAGTACGTTGCTGAAACTGCGTTGACCCAAGCTGTTTGATAGCCACTCAAAAAGCCGGGAGAAAAAGGCTAAAAGGAAGGACTGAAAGGAGTGATTTAAAAAACATCAGGAAGAGTGATCTGCTGTGTCCCTCAGCCACTGCCAAACTGCACATCATATGTCCTGCAGGATTTGCAGCAAATGCCTGGGCAAAGGTGTGGAGGGTTGAAAAGCCTTTGGACACCATCTGGCCTTGTTGGTGCCATCAGGTATTTGTGTATTTGTAGTCTGTCGGGAAAAACACATATCATATATTATATCACAAATCAATGTTCCAGCGAGTGCTCGAATGTTTGTGGCCAATCACGTATGTTTCACCTCCTTTTTGAGTCATTTCCCATCTTCCTTAGGTTGCCATTTGTTTGTATATTTGCCCAAAAGATCCAGAAAGTGCTTCATACAGAAGTTCGATCCAGAAGCGAAGGATGGTCCCGCTTAGACCCTCTCAATCCGAGCCTCAGACTTCCGTGGACAAAAGATGACGAGTCATGCTGTATCAAGGGATTTTTGCAGCAGTAAGTATGGAGCTAAAATGCTTTGAAATCTCAATGTCTCTCAGAGTTTTTGTATCATCCTGTGCCCACAAACCTGTGCCAAGGTGCTTGCGTGGCTCCGTCTCGAGACTCTCGAAATGAAGCTGCAGCCCTTCAACGCATCTTTCCCAGTCCATGGCACCAAGCAGGAGTGGACAAATCGTGGACCAAGCGTGGACTAGTGTCCTTGAATTGCCTGGATTTAAGGCCAGCATCAAGATCCTGGGTGATGCCAAGCAACGTGCTCCATGTGACCTAAATGACCGAAGCATGCCTAAGTCAATTTATGTAAAATTCATCTGTTGGAAAGTGAGACTCCCTCTGCTCTTTGGTCATGTTTCATGCAATGTCGCTTCTTCTTGCGTCTCCAACACCGTTGAACCACCTTCCCCTGGCAAACCGATGGTGTGACGTGGGGCCTGTCTGGGACTCAGCCGCAGAATGCTGGCCGCCTGAGCAAAGGGCAAGGATTGCCAGAGGAAATGTATCATTGCTACATGGAGTTTCGCACGATCCAACAGATTTTGCACCAAGTAGCAAGTGGTCGTCACGAAGAATATTGAAAGTGTGCATGTTTCAACAACTACTTTGCCTACAGAGATTTTCCAGAGGCGCAACTAGCCTCAAAAAAGTGCGTTGTGCAAAAATGTTGATTTGCAAGCCCTTGGCCACAAACATGTGGTAAAGAATGACGACTCCCAAGCACGTTAGCCTGACACGGCACCGTCTGCAAACCTGCCAAGATAGAATCCCTTTTGATGCAGCTTTCAGTGTTCTGCCCGTGCCCAAGAATGGTTGAAAAGCTACACAAAGGCCAAGCTCGTTCACGACGAAGATTGTCAAGGCCGACAAACAAATACCGTGTGTGTGTGTGATCAATTTTTTCACTACAATTCACTTCAGACCCCGGCCATGTTTGGCTGTCCCATGCAGCCCTGCAAGGCTGACACTTCCTGTTCAAGGTGTCGATAGTGAGCCACTCTTTTATCCCGATTACTTTTCCAAAAAATTAAGCACCCATCCAGAAATCCTTGTTGTGTACTAAACCTATTTATTCTATATAGGACTACCCAATGGTCTTTAAACATTTTGAGACCCGTCGCAATTCACCCCAGATTTGGTGCCACCTTCTTGAAGCACAGGCCGCGGCACTGGCGCAGTCCGTGCCGAAGACCTCAGAGATGTCACTGCATGGACTGAGTCCGAAACACCGAAGCGTGTTTCGAATTCTGCAAAAAATCTAAAAACAGATCCAACGAAATTCAGACGATTTCAAGCGATGCAAGGCAGATAGAAAATGCATTGGCTAAAATATGCTTGAAACAAGCATGTGCTTCATGTCTTAAAATGAGAGCAAGCTTTGTGCTTCATGTCTTCAATTATTCTGTTGCACGACAATGCCAACATGTCCTCTCATGTGTGAGGAAGCGATTCAGTTTCGGCCGAAGACTGCTTTTTTTTTTGGTCTTTGCTTTGGCTGACTGTGTGATTGCCTTTGAGTTTCAACCAGTACCTTGCACAAACAACTTGCCAAAAGACACTGATCCATGTACTGTCAAAATGATTGCCATGAGTGGCGCCTTGTAACAGTTTGCGATAGATGGTTAGAGAGAGGAATGTTGGATTTGCCCGAGTTTGTGAGCGAATGATTGCATCTGCTCCAGATGCAAAGTTACAAGTCTGTCTACAAGTAGCCATGAAAACAACGGTGCCCTCATCTGCAGTGCATCGCAACAGGCAACTTCGAGTCTTTTTCTAGTTTGGGATTGGAGGAACAAAGTAGCACAACACCATCCTCCTGGCAAACTTGATACGAAGTGTGAGCTGAATC
>BGPT01000728.1:213667-253876 GCA_003297045.1 Symbiodinium sp. clade C Y103
GCTTCTGTGTAAAAGTTTGCTGTGTGTAAAAGCTTCTCTGTGAAAATGCTTCTTTGTGTAAAGGCTTCTCTGTGTAAGGGCTTCTCTGTGTAAGGGCTTCTCTCTGTGAAAGCTTGTTGTGTAAAAGCTTCTCTGTGCAAAAGCTTCTGTGTGTAAGAGCTTGCTGTGTGTAAAAGCTTCTCTGTGGAAAAGCTTCTGTCTGTGGAAATGCTTCTGTGTGTAAGGGCTTCTCTGTGTAAAGACGTCTCTGTGTAAAGGCTTCTCTGTAAAAGCTTCTGTGTGTAAAAGCTTCTCTGCGTAAAAGCTTGCTGTCTGTTAAGGCTTGCAGTGTGTAAAAGCTTCTCTGTGTAAAAGCTTGCTGTCTGTTAAGGCTTGCAGTGTGTAAAAGCTTCTGTGTGTCCAAGCTTGCTGTGTGTAAAAGCTTCTCTGTGTACAAGCTTGCTGTGTGTAAAAGCTGGCTGTGTAAAAGCTTGCTGTGTGTAAAAGCTTCTCTGTGGAAAAGCTTCTGTGTGTAAGGGCTTCTCTGTGTAAGGGCTTCTCTGTGTGAGAGCTTGCCGTGTGTGAAAGCTTCTCTGCGTGAAAGCTTCTTTCTGTGCAGAAGAGCTGAGATCAGCTGAGAAGACGAGAGAAGAGATGAGAAGATATGAAGTGAGCTGCCATGGTGTGAAAAGCTGAGAAGAGTTCAAAAAACCTGAGAAGACCTGAGATGAGATGAGATTGGATGAGTTGAGACAACCTGACATGAGAAGAGCGGTGAAGAGCTGAGAAGAGCTGAGTTGAGACAAGCTGCGTAGAATGCAGAAGCAGAGAAAAGCTGAACTAGAAGAATTCAGATGAGCTGAGAAGAGATGAGAGAAGCGATCAGCTGAGAAGAGCAGATGAGATTAGATGAGATGACATGAGAGGAAAATCCCTGAGAAGACACGACATGAGATGTGATGAGATGGGATGAGAGGGGATGAGATGGGATGAGATGGGCAGAAAAACGCTGAGAAGACACGACATGAGATGAGATGAGATGGGATGACACAGACTGCGGTGACGGCGGGGATGCAATGAGCAATTTCCAAGAGAAGCTGCGATGCGATGAGATCAGATGAAGTCAGGAAAGATTTAGCATTCAAAAGACATGGCACCGGAATGAGAAGTCAAGCGATTGTTGCTGTGAAGCACAGATGGATTGCCTGCATCCTATAGGCACAGTCTTTGTTCCGCTCTATAGGCTATAAGCGTTTCAATTTTGAAACTTCTCCCCCCGGCTGAAGGACTGGGTTTGCTAGAAAACTGAAGCGAAGCATCAAAAATCATGCCATTTGTATTGACAACTGTTTGCATGCCAAGGCTGTTGAACAAAGATTTGGGGAAGGCAGCGTTGAAGGCCACTCTTGGTTTCCTCTTCAGTTCAACGAGACAAAAGATCTCGGAGCCAAAAAGGCTCAGCTTGGGGCCTGACCTCGCTCACGCCTGCCAGCTGATCGTTCGTCAATTGGCTGCTAGTTAATGATTTCAAGTGGTGACTCCATCGGTGCTTTGCCTGTGACTCCAACTGGTCAGTTAAAGGAACACCTTCCTGTGGACTTCTTATGTTCTTGCCAATTCTTGTCACAAGTTTTGCTCAGTGAAGCCTGAGTGGTGATGCTGGCGCAGTGTACGCACCATAGACGGACACTGCAGTAGCGCCACCGGCTGTGCTGGTACCTGCAAGTACTCCGAAGAATTGAGAAGGGCAACCGGAGAACTAGAAAAGAGAGAATGGTTTCTAGTAGTCCAGTGACCATTAGAGTGTAACAGAAACCAAGCTATCTATAACTACTGAAGGGGGTGTCAGAAGCACACATCATCGAAGGAAGTTTAGAAGTCAAACTTCCGACAATATGGACAGATGGAAAAGCACAGCCATGAAGAAAGTCAGAAGAGCGAAGATAAGAGATGAGAAAGTNGACAGATGGAAAAGCACAGCCATGAAGAAAGTCAGAAGAGCGAAGATAAGAGATGAGAAAGTCAGAAGAGAGAAGATAGAGATGCGCGAAAAGGTAGGACAGTCGCGAAACACTGTGTTTTTCCAATGTTTTCTGGCTCCGGAGGGTCGAAAAGTAGGCTTGCGGCTTGCTAAAGCGGCGGGTGTGGAGACATCTGGGCAGCTGAGAGATGAAAAGTTGCACGCCGTTGTGGCGCGAAGCACATTTGGAAGTAAAAAGTGTTAAAACACCTCAGGTTCGGACCACTTTTGGAAGTTGCGATNCACATTTGGAAGTAAAAAGTGTTAAAACACCTCAGGTTCGGACCACTTTTGGAAGTTGCGATGTGGAAAAAGTGCACGGCGTTGTGGCGCGAAGCACATGTGGAAGTAATAAGCGTTAAAAACTGTCACCTTCGGAGCACTTTTGGAAGTTGAGATGTCGAAAAAGTGCACGGCGTTGTGGCGCGAAGCACATTTGGAAGCAAAAAGTGTTAAAAACTGTCGGTCTCCGAGCGCTTTTGGAAGTTGACATGTCGAAAAAGTGCACGGCGCTGTGGCGCGAAGCACCTTTGGAAGTTAAAGGTGTTAAAAACTGTCAGTCCCGGAGCACTTTTGGAAGTTGAGACGTCGAAAAAGTGCACGGCGCTGTGGCGCGAAGCACATTTGGAAGTGAAAATGTTCAAAACACCACATGTTCGGACCACTTTTGGAAGTTGAGACGTTGANCGCTGTGGCGCGAAGCACATTTGGAAGTGAAAATGTTCAAAACACCACATGTTCGGACCACTTTTGGAAGTTGAGACGTTGAAAAAGTGCACGGCGCTGCGGCGCGAAGCACATTTGGAAGTCAAAAGCGTTAAAAACTGTCGGGTTCGGAACACTTTTTGACGATTCGATGACGATTCGATGTCGAAAAAGTGCACGCCGTTGTGGCGCAAAGCAAATTTCCATGTCAAAAGAGTTAAAAACTGCGGGTGTCGGGACGATTTTTGAAGTTTGGATGTGACTACATTACTACTACTACTACTACTACTACTACTACTACTACTACTACTACTACTACTACTACGACTACGACTACTACTACTACTACTACTACTACTACTACTACACCAACTACAACTACAACTACAACTACAACTACAACTACAACTACATGACAACTACAACTACAACTACAACTGCACTTACTACAGCGACAACTTCAACTACAACTACAACTACATCACAACTACAACTACAACAACTACAACAACTACAACAACTACAACAACTACAACTTCAACAACAACTTCACCAACAACTTCAACTCCATGCCAACTACAACTACAACAACTACAACGCCTACAACAACTACAACTACTACAACTACTACAACTACAACTACAACAACTACAACTACTACAACTACAACTACAACTACAACAACTTCAACCACAACTTCAACTCCATGCCAACTACAACTACAACAACTACAACAACTACAACAACTACAACAACTACAACAACTACAACTACAACTACAACACTTACAACAACTACAACAACTACAACAACTACAACTACAACTACAACAACTACAACTACAACCAAACTAACCACTACAACTACACTACACTGCACTGCACTACAAATACAAGTACAACTACAACTACATTACAACTACAACCACAACTACATCTACAACTACAAACACAACTACAACTACACTACATTACAACTACACTGCGCTGCCTCCANCTACAACCACAACTACATCTACAACTACAAACACAACTACAACTACACTACATTACAACTACACTGCGCTGCCTCCAACCACTTGTCGGTCCATCAGTGATTTTGCTCTGTCATCCATCAGTCACAGCAACCAGCTGCTCCTATAGGTTTACTATCTTTGAAACTTCCGCCACCGCCTTGTGCCGTACTACTGGTATGCTTTATGTACAGAAACATCCCGGCGGGGTGGCAACCGCGCTAGCTGTTGTTCACTTTCTGCAATCAAATGTGTCTGGCGCTGTAGCGCCGTGCTGATTTGATGATCACATCAAAGCTGAAAAATCCCGCGGATTTCAGAAGTGCATTTTAACAATGCATTGGTTTTTACAGGGAAAAACTTCTTTAGTGCACAACGTTTCTTTTCATCTCTCAGCTCTGCAGTTGTTTATTCAAAGTGTGGCCAGTGACAGACATCAAGAGTAGCGTAGCATCAAGAGCGTTTTACATGTTGCATGAAAGACTTCCAAGCGTAGCATCAAGAGCATCTTGCATGTTACATGAAAGACTTCCAAGCGTAGCATCAAGAGCGTCTTACATGTTATATGAAAGACTTCCAAGCGTAGCATCAAGAGCGTCTTAGATGTTACATGAAAGACTTCCAAGCATAGCATCAAGACCGGGTCACGAGTGACGTTATTGCTCGCCCCCCCACCCCCCCCCACTCCACCCCACCCGAAATCCCAGAGAAACAAACATACTGAAAACTTCAAAGCGCAGCATCAAGACCGTGTCAGGAGTGACGTTGTTGCCCCTCCCCACCCCCCCCCACCCCCCCTACCCGAAACCCCGGAGAAAAAAACGAAATGTACACGACTACACGCGCAGTTTTCACTCCTCTAGCAGAAACATACAGTATGTGGAGGAGCATTGAGAGTCCCGGAATCTGTGCCAGTCTTGCTGAATTCCTAAATTCAACCAGCTGGAATTTCTTGAGTCTGAGAGAATATCCATCGGAATCTGGAACCAACTCTTGGGGTTGAAAAAAGCCAATCAATCTGTGGCTATGTCAATTCTTTGATAAGAAAGGCTGGTATCGCTTGCAGATATTTGTTCGTTTTCAGTTTTGGCATCATAAATTCATAGAGGGCAAACGTTTGGCAGCAGGAGTGGCTGGCATATGGGTCAAGAAGATAAACAATGCAAAATTGCAAGCATTTCGTCACTGTGCCAAACAGCATCATGCTTCTGTATGAGCTCCTCCACTTGTCAATGCAAATGAAACTTTCACCATTCCGCAAGACAAGCAAGCCATCTTTGCCCGCCCATGGTTTTCACTGAGAGCCTTGAAGAATACAGCTGCCGGCTGTTGAAGAGGCATTCCTGGAGAGCCTCCATGGTGACTCAGCTTTGTATATCCAAAATATCCAAAGCCAACTCCAAAATTGAAGAGTCGGACTAAGTAGGACTAAGTACGACAGTTCGACTAAGCATTGAAATCTGAACTGAAACCTGTGCCATTTCAGGGCTCAGGGCTGAGGTCACTGCTGTCCACTGGCCACCGACCTGGGAACTGCCATGGGCTTAGTCTTAGTCACTCCACTCTAGGCACTCTAGTGGTAGCATGTCGTACCATCTCTTAGCATGTCGTACTTCATCTCTTATCATCTCTTAGTTTCTCTTAGCATTTTAGAATTTAGTAGAACTCCCAAGGTCGACCATGCCACCCCTCGGCCATTCCCTTGGACCAGTGACGGTGTGAAGCCTTCGGATGTTGAACACGCTTGGGAGCCGCCTCACAGGAATTCCAACATCATCTCGTGCGATCTCGCAGGCCCTTGGAGACAAGCAACTCACATATCTCAGATCTATTCAGATCTCACATTGTTTCCATCATCAGCCTAGAGGCTAGGCTTTGGCCAAACCCTATTGCCATGGTTTCAGGAGCAGATGACCAAGAAGCGAACAGGCGATTAAAGATGGTGAAACCACCAGGTGCACTTCGAACTCCAGACTTTTTTGTCAACAAACATTTAAATTGGCACAAGCAACTTGCAGCAGGATAACACAAGCCTCCTGTGCGTGCTGCCAATGTTGTTGCATCGAGGTGAGCACCTGACAATCATTTGATGACATGTTTTGACCATTTTTGACGTTGTATTATGGTCTGGACCCAAAATGGAGATGCCGTGATGCCACCAAGCCGACCGCACTGTCAACTCAGTCAATCAGCTGAGCAATCCTTCGACAACTCCATTCCAGTTGCTTCGAGCAAACGTGAAACCGTGAAACCCTCTGTGTAGTCCTGCAGAAGCTGCAGAACCATAACCCAACACATCGCCCCATCGCCCCATCGCCCCATCGCCCCATCGCCCCATCGCCCCATCCCCCCGTAGCCTTTCTTGTCAACTTTGGACCGGGCTAAATCGCCTGCAGACTGCATTCGCTCACTAGGGACAGGATACAGCTCTGCAGACGGATTACAGGAGGATATTTATTTGAGGCCTTCAACGACTTTGGACTTTGACTCCGAGACGCAGCAAAATATATAGACTTTGGATGAGTTCGCCAAGTTCCTGGTTGACTCCAACTTTGGCTTTCCGCCAATTCACCGCAATTACCCACATCATCTGTTCAAAGTTGATCCAGCCTCGAGGTGTCTTCACCGTACTTTCCTGGCCAGCTAACTAAGGAGAAGACTGTAGCCAAGTCAACACAATCGAATGGTACATAATGACAAGACCTGGATGCTGATGTCAGACCCGCAAGGAATTAGCTGAAACTGTGGCATAAGGTCCGTCGTTAAGTTTATTCCTGAAGTCACAATCTTTAAGTAATCTACGATTTCTTACTTTTGCAATGCCTTAAAGTACTTCCCAGACTAGCAATATAGCCAGGACTGTGTCCTCTGCAGATAGGCTCTGTTTGTCTCCTTTGACAATTCAGAGCCCTTTGTAGAGCAAGCGCCACGCAAACAAGTACAGGGTAGAGAATGATACAGGTGGCACAGTTTCGCCAAAACTAAGATTCAAGATGATTCAAGTTCTGCTCATTGGCCCCTCCCCCACTACCTTCCGCGGCACCACTTTGGCGACCGCCTCACATTGCCAATGCGGTCGAAGAAATGGTATCGACACACTTAGCTCTTGCAACTTCTTGGAGACAACCGACTCTGAGAAACAAATAGAGTTTCTCCGTGATGTGTTCTTCTTGACACAATCAGAACTGACCCAACACCGGGAAACTAGCTGATGTCTGGAAAAAGTTTCATAAATCACTCCGACAGACCCTCGGGCAGACTCAGCTGGAAAGAGCAAGAGCTGCGAGATCTGCTAAGGACTGGAGGTCTGCAACGGATCTGCAACTAGCACGTGGCACCACCGAATAAAGAATAAAACAAGTGCTGCACGTCCGGCTAACTCTTTTGAGAAGTTCAAACCTACATACGCACGGTCATACTACGTTCGTACCATTCATCAATTTTAATTCTATACTATATATGTATATACATGTATATATGGATTATGTTTCCATGTCCACAAATATCCAAACATATCCACAAGCTCCATATCCACAAATGCCATTATATGCTTCACTAATCTCTGCTGCTTCATAGCTCCAGCAGCCGCCTGACCGTTTCTCCGCTGGCTAGGAAGGCCTCAGCATTGAGGGCAGAGCCCCTTCTGTCCCACCCCTTCTGTATCTTGCAGGTTGGAATTCTACGTATTTTGTGTTGTATGTAATGTATATCTAGCTCGCATAGCGCACTGAGTTCACGCTCTGCTTTAGAATTAGGATTGCCAAACCAATTCGGGGATCTTCAATGCAGGTTGAAAGTCCTGTGCACACGTGCACCAATAGCCAAAATTCTAGCCTGTAGTTGGAATTAGATGCCCCCACAGCCAGAGTCGTGGCCAATTTCGGAAGTTTCTTCAGGACTCCAAGCTCTTGGAGTTTCTTGAAAGTTGAAAGCCACAAAGGGCCCCGAAAGTCAAACGTGTGCAGCCTGTGCGGCTACTTTTCAGCTTGAACGGATGTTCCCTTTCTCACCTTTCCCAAAGAAGCCATACTGGGCATTTACTACAATCAACGAAAAGCTCGCGATACTTACATCAAATGTCTCTTGGACTTGGTGGAGCTCAAGTCCACTTGCTGACACCAGCAAGTGTGCCCCGCTTTCCCATCTTTGATCCCCTCGCAGTTGCACTTTGTTGAAGACCAAGGGTCTGGGGAATGGCTTCGAACAAGCTCATGGCTTGCTGCCATTGCTGGCCCTTCTCGCAGGAACTAATCGATATACTGCAGCTAATTGCATTTGGAAAAAGATTTCTCTGGGGCATGGCCTCAAACAAAAATAGTGTTTGATGCCATTTTCCACCCCTGTCACAAGCACTCATGACCGCATTAAAGCTGATACTGTTTGGCAAAACTGCCATTGTAGGCATAGCTTGTAAAAGATATAAGGTCTGCTGCCATTGTCCTGCCTTCTCACAGGAGCTAATCGCTGCATTGAAGCTGATGACGTCAACGGGAACTTTCGCGAAGCACATGTCTTTGAAGAGACACAAAGCATGCTGCCATTCACCCGCTTTTTCGCAAGAGCTCATGGCTGCACTGTAGCTGATCATGTCCGGCTGAAGAGATGTAGTTCTGATGGAGCTGAAGATGCGCAATGCTTGCTGCCATTCTCGGCCCTTTTCGCAAGAGCTGATGGCTGCATTGAAGCAACTTACGTTCGGGAACGTGTCAGACACAAACATGTCAAGGAGCAAGGCCAACGCTTGTTGCCACTGCCAAGCCTCACTTGTACTGAGCAAGTTGCTATATTTTCTCTGACAGTTAACTATTTTACAAGCTGGACTCTGGGAAAAACATGGAAAAACCATGGATAATGTGTAATGACTTCCATTACTAACATGAATGTAACATGAAAGACAACATCAGAATAGCGCAGGCTAATGCAGGCTAGAAGCTTTTTCGCAGGAGCTGATGGCCGCTAGAAAGCTGACTGTGTTCCGCTGCACCTTCGCATGTGGCATAGTATGAAATAACCACAAGGCTCGTTGCCACTGACCACTGTTTCCACAGGAGCTGATGGCTGCACTGAAGCTGAAAACATCAGCCTGAATTTCTTTGTGAGACATTGACTCGAACAAAGACAATGCTTGCTCCCACTGTCCCGCTTTGTCACAAGCACTGATAGCAGCATTAAAACTGATAGCGTCAAGCGGAATCGTCTCTACAATCATAGCGTCAAATAAGCAGAGAGCCTGCTGCCACTGCCCGGCTTTTTGACATGCACTGAGGGCTGCCCCAAAACCAGGGGTGAGAAAGCTTGCCAGGTTTGCCAATGTCTGTGACTTGGGCATGGCCGGAATATTGCACATAGCCTCCAACAAATGCAGTGCTTCCTGCCACAGTCCAACCTTCTCGCAAGAGCTGATCACCGCGCTATAGCTGATGATGTCTGGCGACGATGTTGCCTCTGGCATCGCTTCAAACAAACATAGTGCTTGCTGCCATTGACCGCTCTTCTCACAAGCACTGATGGCTGCATTGAAACTGATAGCATCGGGCTGAACTGTTTCCATTTGCATAGCCTGAAGCAAACCCAAAGCGTGTTGCCACAGCCACGCTTTTTCGCATGCACTGATGGCTGCATCAAAACTTATCACTGTTGGCTGTACCTCTGCTTTCGCCATGATGTTAAAAACACTCAAGGCCTGCTGCCATTGGTTACCCTTTTCACAGGAGCTTATGACTGCGTTGAAGCTGATGACGTTGGGTGTCACTTTCATTGTGGGCATGATCTGAAGAAGATTCAATGCCAGTTGCCATTGTAGACCCTTTTCACAGGAGCTGATAGCTGCACTGCAGCTAATAACATCAGGCTGAACGGTCGCCTGTTGCATCATTTGAAACAAGCTCAAGGCTTGTTCCCACTGTCCACACTTTGCGCAGGAGCTGATTGCTGAGTTAAAGGTGATGATATCTGCTGCCAGACTCGCTTCTGGCATCGCTTGCAATAGACACAAGGCCTGCAACCATTGGCCACCTTTCTGGCAAGAACTGATGGCCGCATTGTAGCTGATGACGTTCGGCTGAATCTTTGCACTATGCATCGTCTGAAACAAAAACAAGGCTTGCTGCCACTGCTCCGCTTTTTCGCAGGAACTAATTGCGGCATTGAAGCTAATGACGTTTGGCTCAGCAGCATGGGTCAGTTGGTCAAAGAAATGCAAGGCTTGCTGCCACTGATTGCCCTTTTCGCAGGCACTGATGGCAGCCTCTGACGAAACTGAGAATTCTAGGTTTGTTCAAGAAACACACTGACCACCGCCAAGAACATCAAGAATTTCTGTCTTTCGTGAATCTTGGGGTTTCACAATGCGTGATTCGCAGCCTGAAGAGTATACGTTGACCAACTAGCAAGCTGGATAAACTGAGCTGTTGGCCACTACTCAGCTGCGTTGCTGTTCCATCCTCTTTCTAGATGTCAAAACTCAAATGTCGGCCATATTTACGCTCAGTATTGGAATGCCACTCGGTGGGAACACCCTATAAAACACGAAACAAAAAGATGCTTCCTTGCACAAGGAGATCTCAGGCTCTTGAAACTATGAAGATGGGCTTTTGAAGCGTGCTTTAAGGTCCAATTGAGTCATACTTCCAATTTGCACAAGGCTATGACAAGACAAATATGTATATCAAAAGGATTCAAACGGTGTGCTCAAACTGTGCAAGCCACACTGAAGCTGAAGACATTCGCTTGGACTCCTGCACTTGGCATTGCTGCAAAAAGCCAACACGCTTGTTGCCATAATTTGCTCCTGGCACATGCTGAAATGCCAATTGTGTAGTCACGCACATCCAACCTGATACTTCCATCACGTGAGTAGTCCCGCTGTAGAATGTTCAAAGAGGTGAAGATTGCTGCAGCAGCCCCTTCGCTTGCAAAGTACTTCAAGATGGGCTGAAGGCTTTCCCGTGATCTTTTAATTGCTGGTAGCAAGACCTCCTGCACCTGGCTTTCGGAGGGTTCCTTTCCGAGCTGAAGCAGCACAGCATTGATGGAATCGAACCTGTGTTCAACCATGTTCAACCGTGTTCAATCATGTTCAACCATCTGCATGTTCAAGCTGCTCCATTGACAGAGTTGCTGCGAAAGGAGCGGGTTGATGCCAAGGCGTCCATGGGCAACCGCTGTGATGTCCTCTGACCGCTGTGCAAGGTCTTGGGCCACAAGTTTGATTGGGTAAGACCGGTAAGACCTTTATATAGAACGTATTTGGCATCACGGCTCAGTCAACCGGGCGTAGCTGCAAGCCACTTGACTTAAAGCGCTAGCTTTCTATGTTGTTGAAACACAAATTTTACAAAATGTTGAAACTTGTCGTGGGACGCGAGGAAAACTCCTGTTGCTACCTGGTAGCTTGTATCAGAACGGTGTCCAATCTTTATAGCATCTTGTGTTTCTCTCAGATATTTTTCCGCATTCCTCCCACAAGATTTTCAAACTGCGGCCACGACTTTCACCGCCCACATCTTGTCTGCTCGAAGCTCCGGAACTGGGCGAAAGGTAGACAAAGATAGCCATCAAATCGAGCCCATGATCTCAGAGCAACTCAATTTGAACCCTGACAACCAAACTGAAGTCATTCTGCAATTGTGAAAGGCACAAGTGCTTTTCATCTTAATGAGTGGGGTATGGGGCATGGGGTATGGTTTCAAAACAATAAGAGATGATCTTTTGTAGAACCTCACAGAGGCAAACCCTGTCGACAAACTGAGGCTTCAACCAGTCAAGGGCATGGGGCACGGCTGTGGACGTGTGCACATGTTTCCAGTCATGTTTGAACAACAAGAGCTGAGACCCTCAGATTTTGTTGCATACCAATGCTTACTTGACCAGTAAGAACGAGTCTAGTTGGTGTACTTCAATAAAGGATGTGACGCGTTCAATTTGATAAATTGCATGTGAATGGAAACCTGAGCTTCCAGGCGCCTCCACTGCTGAGGCACCTGAGGCCATGCAAAGTGAGGCTTCTCTAGTCTCAATGAAGAGTCTCAATCATCTCAGAGTCGAAGAGGTAAGATTGAAACTTGCAAGTTATGTAGGTCTTTCACAGGCATAGAGATTGCTGGGCTAGATTAAAACCAAACGCCTGGGACAGCTCAAGCTCAGTGTGAGGCAAACAAGACGGTTCACAAAACGGTTCTTTAATGCTTTTCACAGCTTTCCAGACTTGGTTCGCATGTGGAATGAGGCAACTCCCTGACAGCAAGAGTTTCTTCTAAAGAATTCTTGGGTTGTAGAACATGGATGTATGCATCTAGGGCACCCAAGAAAGTCAGGGCTTCAAAAAGAAGCAGGTCTCTAATGTCTCTACTATAAATCAAGCGTGATCCAGTGTATGATCCACGCTTTTGGCCCACGGCAAAACAAGTGTTCTGGATTCCGCACCCAAAGCGTGCATGGATTCATCTATATTCATCTTATACTAATGCTCACCTATTCTCTGGAAATGGACACAACTTTACCATTAAAAGTCAAAAAGTTAAAAGAACCGTCGTGGCATTCCGAGAGTTTCTCAGACGATGGTCATGAAGTCGCGGTAGTGGCAGGCAACTGCAATGTCACTGAACCCCACAATCCGCAAGTTTACCTTGCCAGGATTCACCAGCAACTATGAAACCAGCTTCCAAAGAGAAAGATTTGTTCTCTGGCTTCGCGAGCAAGTTCATACGCTGTCTCGATGAGCCATCTCTTTCCGCTCCCGCTCAGAGCCACAACTTTGAGCAGAGAAAACCGAATAAAGATACAAAGATTACAAAAATGCACTGATTTCGTTGGATTTGTTGCGTCTTGAGGAAAAGCCAAACCCTTCCAATCTCAGTCACATCAAATAGACTGTGGCCTCAGCGAGACCTGTCCCTGGGGAAGTGGTACACGCACCAGCATGGCTCTGCTGCCGTCAAGTTTCATGTTGATCATGATTGCAGAGTCACGGACTCTCAGAGTCCCTTGCAAACGCAGTGCGTGGGGAGAACCTTCACCGATGTAGCCCATCTGTTCCAACAGTCCATGGATGTTTTTTTTTAAAGCTCTTCTGGGTGGACTTCCGGCGACCAGCGCGAACTTGTTCCTTGGAGCCAGATGGAATGCAAAATGAAATTGTCCGAACTCCAAATCAATAGAGATGTCCAAACTCTGGTATTGATTGCTTCACTCGCACAGACTTTTTTCATGTTTGCAAGACAAACTTAATTTTGGATCCATCTCTTCTCAAGCTCACTCTAGGCAGTGCTTCAACAGAAACTGCACTCAGTGCAAGTGAGACTCTGACGATCACCCACGGAAAACTGCAGAAGCTCTATGCAAGCCAGGCAAGTCATTTTTGCCTGGGGAACAGAAGTCAATAAAGGTTGGCATGGTCCAAATGTGTCATGACAATTTCTTCATGTCATATCAATTTCAGACTCCATGCATTCCTTGCATTCCATGCATCCTTTTTGTCAATCAAATCTGATCCTCGCAGCTCTGTCCAGGCGAGCTGCCCAAGGTCAACTCGATTGTGCCCGGGTTGGCCGTCGTCTGCGGCCTTGCGTCGAACAAAGGGGCAATGTGCAGAGTATTTCTTGGAGCCAAAGCTAGCCGAGGCAACATACATAAGTTACATAAATTATATCATATTATATTATACTAAATGATATTATATTACATTATATTATGTTTTACTATTTTATTATACTATACTATATTATATTAAACTATGTTATATCATATCATATTAAGTTTTATTGTATCATATCATATTATATTATATCATATATACTAGTTTATATTTTATTATACTATATTATATCATACTATATTATACTGTACTATATTATTATACTAAACTATTTTATATCATATCATATTATAGTTTTTATTGAATCATATTTCATCATATTTCATCATATTTCATCATATCATATTACATTACATTATATTATATCATATTGTTTTATTTTTCATGATTTCATATTAAATCCGTTTACATTATATTAGATTGTGCTTTATTAGATTTTATTCTATTATATTTCAATGTACTATATTATATCATACTGTATTATATCATACTAGATGATATTTTATTATACTATATCATATTATTTTTCATTATATCATGTTATCCTGTATTATGTTTTATATTTTATATGATATTGGATTAGATTACATTTTACTTGACTTGTTTCATTATATTGTTTTATCGTATGTTATAGTTGTTTATAGTACACTATTATATCTCTTAGTTTATTAAATCATATTATATCATATGATATTGTATTACATTGCATTACATTATATATTGTTTAGTATACTATACTATACTATACTATACTATACCATACTATACTATACTATACTATGTTACATTAGACTATATCAATCTATATCATATTGTACTACATTATATTATATAAGCAAATCGCCAGTTCATCGTGGGACATTTGCTCAAAGAGCAGCTGCAAAGAGTCACAGCTTGCTTTGCTCTCAGAAGGAATCAGCAGAGTGGGCAGAGTCAGATAGAAGGATGAAAGGGACCGATTCTGCAAATCAAGTGGCTCGAGATTTAGGTTCTTCATCATCTCGAAGACAGCCACCCTAACGTCCTGATGGAGACAACAACCAAAAACTTAACTTCCAGCCAAGCCGAGATGAGTCTCTACAAGTCTCTACAAGTAAACAATAATTCAGTAGAGCTGAGTCTGAGCAGAGAATCAAATATGCAGATACTCCAAGATATTCCAACATCCAAGCGCTGAGTCCAAGCAAAGGACCAAGTGCGTCCAAGTGCGTCCAAGTGCATCCAAGCATCTCCTCTTTGCTCTGCTCCTCTGGAACTGCCGTATCCTGTGATGACGGTAAGGATCAACTGCTTCTCTGAGCTGGTGACCAACGTTGTCACCGTGGTGGACAGCCACCAACGCAGAGCAAGCTCAGCAGCTCCTCACAAGAGCAAATGGAATTGGCTGAAGCATGGATGTTTTTCTCCGTTTTAAATGTTTTAAGATGTTTGGAGATTTCCACCCAGTTTGAAGCAGTTCAAAACGTTGATTCTGGATATTTCTGGCTTTATATACAAACATTTGGTGACACTTTTTGGATATGCTCCTTCAGAAAGAGAATGCAGATCAATCTCGTGTTCTCGGAATACTGCCGCGCCAGAGAGCATCGGCAAATAGCCAAACCTGAAAATATATCCGCCAAGTTTTGAGTTGCATATCTCATCACTGTTCAGTAAGGCATTGTATGCAACATTGTTAGCACCAACCTTTGCTTCAGGCATCTCCTCAAACAAGCACAGTGCTGCCTGCCACTGCCCTTCCTTCTCACATGCACTGATTAGCGCACTATAAGTGAAAGCATTGGGAGCAACTTTGGCACTTGGCATTTGCTCAAACAAGCACAGAGCTGCCTGCCATTGTCCCTCCTTCTCAAGTGCACTGATGAGCGAACTGTAAGTCACAACATTGGGAGCAACGCTGTTACTTGGCATTTCCTCAAACAAGNCAAGTGCACTGATGAGCGAACTGTAAGTCACAACATTGGGAGCAACGCTGTTACTTGGCATTTCCTCAAACAAGCACAGTGCTGCCTGCCATTGTCCCTTCTTCTCAAGTGCACTGATGAGAGAACTGTACGTCACAACATTGGGAGCAACGCCGTTACTTGGCATTTCCTCAAACAAGCACAGCGCTGCCTGCCATTGTCCCTCCTTCTCAAGTGCACTGATGAGCGAACTGTAAGTCACAACATTGGGAGCAACGCTGTTACTTGGCATTTCCTCAAACAAGNCAAGTGCACTGATGAGCGAACTGTAAGTCACAACATTGGGAGCAACGCTGTTACTTGGCATTTCCTCAAACAAGCACAGTGCTGCCTGCCATTGTCCCTCCTTCTCAAGTGCACTGATGAGAGAACTGTAGGTCACAACATTGGGAGCAACGCTGTTACTTGGCATTTCCTCAAACAGAAACAGAGCTGCCTGCCATTGCCCGTTCTTCTCAAGTGCACTGATAAGAGCACTGTATGTGACCACATCGGGAGAAATGCTGGCACTTGGCATTTCTCCAAACAGGCACAATGCCTGCTGCCAATTCGCGCGTGCACCACAGGATTTGATTTTAGCTGTGTACTTTTCAAGCCGAAGAGGGTTTTTTCGTGATGCGGTTTTTTTTTTGGTTGCCTTCTTTTTAGTGGCCTTCTTTTTCGTGGGGCCTGTCGACTTCTTCATTGCCTCTACCAAGCTGAGAGCCAGTTGCCACTGGGGAATCTTGCTAGCAGCAGAGGTGGCTTCAAGCACCTTGATGCGGGTTCTGTGCGGAGGCTGAATTCTTGCGCTGATCATTGACCATAACAGCTCGCAGGCATGTTGCCACTGTGTTGTATCGGCGCCTAGACTAACACCACGCTATCCACAAAAAGAAGCAAAACGAAGGATCAGTGACAAGTGACGGCTCTACGGTCTAGCCTTTTGGCATCCCATTTTACAACATCCTTTTGGTGTTTCTATTTCGTTGCACAAAATTGAAGCCAAACAAAAAAATGAAGCCGTGGTACATGCTTCAATTCCAAGGAAATTCTGAGAGGCATTCAACCCATTCTGATGAAGCCCCTGCAAAGCTGTGTAAAGAGGTCCAGTCTTGCCCTGTTCTGATACAGACAGCGGAGTGTTCCGGATGCGTTTCCTTGCCTCTTCTTTGCCCGTCGCCTGGCTCTTGACCAAGTTGTTTACAAAATTCGATGGGGACAGCCCAGTCGCGCTGTCCATGGGCTGGGGAGTCTCAGGTATGCGCCGCTCATCAGAGCTTGAAACAAACACAAGTGTCAAAAGCTGGAACAAGGACTTTGAGCCGTCACTAGAACAAGGGCCAGCTTCCCAACAACCTATGCTTGCAGGGCCAACAACTGCACCAGCAACCCCGGTTGATCTGCAGCTGCTTGCAGAGTAGCTCTTCACTTGAAGCATCTTCGGTAGAATCTGTTGGTTTTTTTCCATTGTCAGAGTCTGTTGAATAGCAGGCCAACTCCAAAAGGTCAAGAGATGTCATAAGACTTCAACATCTTCAATAAACAACTCGGATCAACTGGGCAAGACTTAGCTCAACAAATTCAGCGCCCTTGGCCTCGCCGGCGGCAGGGACTCTGGCTGGATCCTGCCAATGCCATTGACCAAACAAAGCACCCAGAGCCTGTTCTTATCTTTTCTTCATTCTTCTTCCATACCTTCCATGTTTTGAGACACCATCAGCTCTGTATGTGCTTTTCGAAGCACAGGTTGAGTGTTAACTGGTCAATGTCGGAAAGGCAAGGCTGAACAATCCTGGCAGAACTGAATCAAGTTTCAATCAATCTCTACACTTTGTCTGTGATCCAGAATGAGCGCCCGATACACAATCTTACCTTGACATCATTGAGATCTTTGGAAGAATTCGGGCTGGCACGCAGGCCAGAAAAGTAGCAAGGGGCACACATTCATTAGAACACACCTGAAGTGGAACGTGTGAGATCAATTGCAAGCATCTGTAGTGTGCTGCATTCAGTGATCTTTGAGTTCAGCAAACTGAACCGCATGCTTGTACCATTCAAATCTCAATTGCTCCCAAACTGAGCTTTGAAAAAAGGGGTCAAATTCTGTCAAATGTTCATCTGTCACTGGTGCTCCAAGACCTTGCACTCAGCACCCCAACAAGGCATAGGCATAGCATAGGTATCATTGCACAAAGCGCAGCAACCTGCCCTGTCAGCCCTGCATCCCCTTGACACCACCATTCGGTCCTTTGGGTTCCCTTCCGCTGCGGCTTGAGTCTCCTAAATGAAGCAATGATTGAAGCAGAAAAGGCTTTGTCTGGCTTGGAGTTCCTTTCCATTCCATACTAGGACCGTAGGAACATGGGATCATTTGTAACAAAGAACATTGACAGTTGCACTGTGTCTGGCTCTCCTCTGCCACGGCACGCAGATGAACCTGTTCAAGTTTTAATCCCAACAAACCTTGCTACTGTCTCTCCATTGAATTCTCTGATTTTGTTCTGTGCAGGCGCGACCATGCCATGATTTGCTACGAGAACTGACAACCCTTCAAAGCATCGATGGTAGAACAGTTTGTCTGCGTTGCCTGTGGCTCAACTGGATATTCAAATGTAGGGATCTGAAGCCAGGGTTGAGACGTAAACTACCACTGGCAACCAACCAGAATTAGAGGAGCAGAATAAAAATCTTGGCGACTTGCTCCATAAACTGACATCAAAATTGCTCTTTGCACCTGTCTCCACGTTCTCCTTTGATGTCATGGATGCACCAGTGCTGTGGCCATTGAGCTCATTGTAGCTGGTCCTGGGAAATTGGCGCATCCGTCTCGAAGCTGTGTCTGTGGCAGAGTTGGCAGTTGTTAAGTTCTCGAAAACGAGAACAGTTTTTGGCCTTTTGGGATACCAGGCAAGGGAGTTTCCAGTGTGGTTTGCTGTATTCCTCCAGTTCCGTGCAGGAGTGAACCGAGCGAGGCTCTAGTTGTGCGTAAAATCCTAAGAACCAAGAACAAAAAGCAGAGAAACACCTTAAACCTCAATAGAACACCAATCAATTGGATCCAACACCTTTTCTAGGCACCCAGACGGAGCATTTGGAGCATTTGCCCTTTGATCCTCCTGTGTAGTTGCACAGGGACCAAAACTCGGCCGTTGCCTCTTCTGAAAGCCTCCGATGCATCGTTAGATTCCTACCGCATGAGTATACGAATGAGTGCTCTTGTGAGTGCTCTTCAACATCTGCATTTGGACTCTCAAAACGGAGAATCAAGGTGCCAGGTCCTCAAAGACTCAGAACGATCAGTCATTTTCTGAGGTGTACGATCGTGAAGAAAGTTCTATATCGGCTGTAATCAATTTAGCAAGCTTTAGGTATGTGAGCACTTGTCTAGTTATGACTGCACACATGCGCTTCATCATGAAGAAACCTCCTAAAGAGTCTAGGCTCATTTGCTTGCAGAATTGCAACAGGTTTGAAGATAGCAAGCACAAAGCCTTGAATTCTGTTCCGTTCACAGCTTCAAAACTAACAGCACCTCCTGACCCTGAGCAAGAATCTTAAAATGTCTGAAACTCTCGGATTGACTTCACCCAAGCATCCCCAAACGTCCCCAAACCATGTGAGCAAAACAAGAAATTCGCCAGTCTCCTGAAGCTTGAGGATGAAGTCCTCCGTGGCTGGAGGGATCGAATCTTGCAAGAAAGTCACGGGTAAATCGCTCCACATTTCTAGATTCTAGTATATGTTGCTGGAATACATGGAGTGGCGCACGTGGTGATAACCGAAGCATATCGAAGATGTCTCATGCTTTGTGCATTGTAGGAACCAACCCCGGAACCTGCACCGGAACCTCGGGCCTACCCGAACCACCCCCACCGAACAGAAGGAACCACACCAGAACCCTGGAACCGCAGCACCAGGACCACTCGGAACCATCCCGGAACCTTTTGGAACAACCCTGAAACCCGCACTGGAAGCCGCATCGAATCTTTATCTGGGCGTATCTGGGCTAAGACGCCTCAGCCAACGCGATTTATTGGGACATAATGATTGCATTAAATTGCTGACTGGCACAGAACATCTCCATGCATTTCGTAGAGTGCAAGGACGGCTATGAATGACATTTGTCTGCTTATCGTGCAGGTCAGTGCAAATCAAAGCGTTGTCATCATGCATATGAAGCCGGGCAATTCCAGATTTGCTGAGGTACTTTGGACACCAACACTGAAATGTCATGAATACCTTCTCTGCACATATCTCTGCATACTATCCTATCACAAGCCGCTTTCTGCTCTTGAATGCTGTCCACATGTCACTGTGATGTAAAATCCAATTCGTCCTTGCTGTGGTACGCTGTTCATATCTGGCTGTGGATCCTATGCTGGCAGTGCCTTTTAAATGTACCCAGCAGTCCCACAGGTAGGCACTCCTTAAAGGACTCGTAGACCAAGCCATCTTTGGAAGCCACTACCTCTCCACCATCCAGCTGCAGCTGAATACCGGTGCAGGGGCCAAATGAATAGCCCTGCGAGTTACGCACCACCAGGTGTTCGAAGCACAGCTCCTGCAAATCTTTGCTCCTAATGCTCCAAATATCGCTTGCATTTCAAAAAGTTCAAAACTATACTTTTCCTGACTTCAACCGTCTAGAACCTACAGTACCCATCCAGTACCATTTGAATCAATAGAAGTATAGATGAGTATTCATTTGGAGGCTTCATAGACACTGACAGTGTGGCTTTCTCATTCCAGTAGAATTGAAGATACTCGAACAGTGAAACTGCGCGATGCGTCCTCTAAGATCTCTCGCATCAGGTTTTCCATCTGTTCGCGAGGTGTAGGGGTCCGCGGGGTCACAGTGCGCTTGGGGCTGAGCACCTCAAGCACCTCATCGTCTGTGGCCGGAACTGTCAGCGGCAGACTTGGAGCGTCTCCGGTTGGCTGATCACGGTCACTAGGGTCACTAGGTACAGCATCCGTCGAGTCCTGGAATCAACCGACACTCGACTTACACACAATGATGCAGAACGATACAGAACAATACAGAACGTACTTTCACAGAATGTCAACATGTTAGATCATGTTGGCAGTCATATTGAAAACTTGTGGAAAGATCTGAAGGTAGGGTATGCTGTTTATACGAGCCTCTCCCCCGGTTCCTCGGTATCACCAAGGCCGCTTATTTCAGCTGATGGCTGTGAAGCCTCTGCGTCCACACCTGGCACATCCAACAGATCCAAAACAGTTCAGATCCGACCTGTCGGAGCCTGTCGAAATGAATGAAATGAATAGAGGATTGGAACTGAGCTGAAAACATAGCCAGGACCTACGTCATGGAGTCGAACTCATCAAAGCAAAACTACTAGGTCTTCAGTGACTGACATCCACTAAAGTCGGCTGCAGAGAGGTACAGTTACCTGCTTCTGGGACTACCCAAAACGATAAAATCGTCATACACAAACGACTGTTTGTAGACCTTTTATAGAAATTATAGATAATTCAACAAGAGAAAAAGTTCCATTCTAGGGCGAGATTCCCGCACCTCGGTGGAACGGAAAGATTGTCTTGAGTTGTGCAGTCACACTATGACACAGCGACAAGGTCCAGGAATACACTATCCCGTCCTAATGGTGTAGGCTCTTCAGCAACTGCCACCGCCATTTCCACAGTCTCTGCCTTTCAACGTGGTCGCCCATTTCATTTCGGTGCCCAGGGTCTTTACCTTTACCTTTGCCTGCTTCTCAGTCAAGGGTGGATGTTTGCGACCGACTCTGCCATGCAAGAAGCCAATACACCCAAAACCAGCAGAAACTAAATGCCCAAAGCCCATCCAAGAACAGGTTAAAGAGAATTCATAAGATTGGAAAAACATGGAAAAACGACATTTACCAATTTACCATCTAAATTTGAACTGCCAGATTTTTGACACCTCAATAGCCGCACCATCAATTCCGCACAGCACCTCTGGTGCGATTCCCATCTCTGGCTGTATGTGATTCTCACGGGCCCTCTCACTGCGGAGAGGATCCGGACCTGAGCCGTTTGGACCGCAAGGATCCGTATGTGTTTTTACATGTAAAGATACATCCGGTTTTTTACCATGTAAGAAATACATCCACAAGAATCTGTGAAGTCATCAGCAATCACAGAGGCCAAAGCAAACTGCATAAAAAGGAAAGCATTGCAATTTGATGCCATTTGTACACAATTGTCCACTGGACATTACCAAACAATGTAATTAAGAACTACTAGGAACTACGGAACTACCATGTCTCTCAAGGTGCCCAACGAGTTCGAAAGAGCTCACTCTGCAGCTTGCAGAGGGTTTCATGAAGCCTGGCAGCCATCGCAAACTATTTGCCACTGGAACTCATGAAATACACATGGGCCCAAACTCCAAACGTGCTGAGACTGAAGGTGCCGAACTGTGATTCTGCAATACCGCTTCGCTTGGGATTGGCTCCACTTAAATGGGACACAACAGGCAAAACAGCATGTTGAGCGAATCTGAATAATCAAGTTCGGTTCTCAAACTTTAGGCTTTGCACAATATTTGCTGATGCGTTCTTTAGAAGTCTCTTCAAGTTGACCTCACCAGCACTTGCTGTCCCCATGCTGGAAGTATGCCAATGCTGTTCTCTTGAACAAACTTGAGCCTACCGCAGCGTACCCTGGGAACATTAAACAGGCAACATAAGAAAACTAGAGCGTCAAATAGTCTGTAACGTACATCCAATCGTCTTGCAGCCTTGCAAACCTATCAAGAGGCGTTCACTCCTCCGACCGTTTCCAGCCCACTGCCCTCCAAACCAAACCGAAAGTCAGAATTAAACCCCTTCCCCTTTGCCAAAAATGACTGGCAATCCTGATCCAAATTCAACTTGAACCATGCAATTCCCAAACCCTTCTCCAAGACTCAGCAATGAAGCCTTCTGCAACCTAGAAAGAAAATGAACCTGTCTCCAGTCGATGTAAATAGATAGATACATAAACCCTCATAGTCTCTCATATATGTTTTCACATGTGTGCAAATTATACGCACTTTATTTACGAGACATGACATGGCATATGATAATCTTGGATGACGCAACATGATAACAATATGCTAGATTGTATACACTGCAGTACATGATGTGACATGACATTGCATTTACATCTACAATTCACTCGTTTACGGTTGCAATTGTACTTTAATTTCATTACAGGCGTCCATACATCCATCCAGTCAGCCATTCATACATGCACACACTTTAACAGAACAGTCATTTCAAGTTGGGTAGCTAGAGTGCATCGTACGTGCAAAAACAGATCATTAAACCTGACAGGGAAAAGGGTCAGTGACCTGACCGGAAGAGGGCCTAGTGGTGTTGAGTGGATTGTACATGGATGATGCACAGGTCGCGTCCAGCTCGGCGGTGGCATAGGTGGACGGATCATTCAATACTGGATCAAAAGAGCAAAAGTTCAGATGTCGGTAGCCATATATATAAACATGCAGTTACACAAGGTCCGCCAAACCTTGCTTCAGATGGTACACACACACACCCTGCACAGCAGCGGGGCATTTTGGAAGAATGCATCCAAGCGTGGAAGACTGATGTTGAAGGTGCGGAGACAGCGACGTGACAGAGTGCAGGAACACCGCCTGAAGCCTCCGACCGAAAATCACAATCACCCGAAGGTGCCGTGCTGAGAAGGTACAGCTCGGCAAGGGGCACTCAGATGATGATGAAGTGGAAAACTGGAATGGTGGAGATGACAAAGCCCTTCCCATCGCAGACGGTGAGACAGCGGCTTGATGAGGAGTAGGTGGAGTGGAAAAGTGAGGCACATGGGGCCTTGGTGCGCTCTAGTACAGTCATGCAATGTCGTGATAAGGCTCAAGGCCCTCGGCTGTCAGGTTCTTAGCTGAGCGAATGCTCCGTAGACGGCTGTCAAAGTCAGGTGAAATGAGTGCACAACTGAACCTCACCAAAGTACCAAAAAAGAAAGCATTCACCATACTTGCAAGGATGTCCTGCTGCCTTCATGTGCATGTTGCATGACAAAAGAACTTATCAGTCACTCTTGAGCAAAGTTGGCAAAAGGAGGTGTTTTCAGCTGCTCAAGCTAGAATGGTGAAGCCCAGCACAGCGGCCAGTTGTTCAACCAGTCGACAAACGACACAACCGATCCAAGCCCGGAACAGCGGCCAGTAGTTCAACCAATTGACATCCGACACCACAAAAGGGTGAAGCCCAATACAACGGCCAGTTGTTCAACACACACTCTCGACCGATGGGTGAGAAGATGAAATAAGGCCACCTGTTGCACTTTACTTAGACGAATTACCAACTATAAAACTGTCAAGTCCGAGATCAGGCCGGTCATTCCGGCAGTTTACCTGGAAAAGTATTCCCAAATTGGGCTCATGCCACCATGACGGATTCCGACATGAGCAACACACTTGAACAGAACAGTCATTTCGAGTTGGGTAGCTAGAGTGCATCGTACGTGCAGAAAGAGCTCATTAAACCTGACAGGGAAAGGGGTCAGTGACCTGACCGGAAGAGGGTCTAGTGATGTTGAGTGGATTGTAAATGGATGCTGCACAGGCTCGGCGGTGGCATAGGTGGACGGTTCAATACTGGATCAAAATACCAAAAGTCCAAATGTCGGTAGCCACATATATATATATATATATGAACATGCAGGTACGCAAGGTCGGCCAAACCTTGCTTCCCACGCCACTGGTAGCTTCCTTGGACAGGGTCCCAGTGGTGTGCTGTGCCCCCCTGCATTCATTGAAATAGAAAATGGGAAGAGGAAACCAAAGGTAGAAGTCTTACATCTCTTCAAATGGTACACACACACACGTACATACATTAAATTACATCACTTTACAATACATCACATCACATTGCATCACATCTCATCACATTAAATGAGATTGCATGATTAATTCCATTACTTAACATTGCATTACCTTACATTGCCACACAAACACAAAAACATACGAACATGCAAACATACAAACATACAAGCATACATGCATACATGCATACATACATGCATACATGCATACATGCATACATATCTACAGACGGACGAACGGACGGATGGACAAACAAACAGCCAGCCAGCCAGCCAGGCAGGCAGGCAGGCATACATTCATACATACATACCTACCTACATACATACATACATATATTACTACATACATACATTACTACATACATACATTACTACATACTGTACATTATAGTACATTTACATTACATTGCATTGCATTACATTGCGTTACATTGCATTACATTGCATTACATACTTAGAGACATAACTGTATATGGATACATAGAAGCATACATAGATACACCTACATAGAATACAATACAATACAATACAATACAAGGACCAATAGTACCAACCGAAGGAAGTTTAGAAGTCAAACTTCCGACAATATGGAGAGATGGAAAAGGCAAGATGTGGAGCTCAGCCAGGAAGAAAGTAAGAAGATGGAGAAAGTCAGAAGTGAGAAGATCAGAGATAAGAATGTCAGAAGAGAGAAGATGCAGGTGTGCGAAAAGGTAGGGAAGACGCGAAACACTGTGTTTTTCCAATGTTTGGTGGCTCCGGAGGAGCGAAAAGTAGGCTCGCTAAAGCGGCGGGTGCGGAGACATGTCGGTAGATGAGAGATGAAATTGCACGGCCTTGTGGCGCGAAGCACATTGGGAAGTCAAAAGTGTTAAAAACTGACGGTCTCAGACACTTTTGGAAGTTAAGATGTGGAAAAAGTGCACGGCGTTGTGGGGCGAAGCACATTTGGAAGTAAAAAATGTTAAAAACTGTCGGGTTCGGAGCACTTTTGGAAGTTGAGATGTGGAAAAAGTGCACGGCGTTGTGGCGCGAAGTACATTTGGAAGTCAAAAGTGGCAAAGCACAGCATTCTCGGAGCACTTTTGGAAGTTGAGATATCGAAAAAGCGCACGGCGCTGTGGCGCGAAGCACCTTTGGAAGTGAAAATGTACAAAACACCACATGCTCGGACCACTTTTGGAAGTTGACATGTCGAAAAAGTGCACGGCGCTGTGGCGCGAAGCACATTTGGAAGTGAAAAGTGTTAAAAACTGCGGATTTCGGGACGTTTTTTGAAGTTTGGATGTGACTACACTACAACTACAACTACAACTACAACTACAACTACAACTACAACTACAATTACAACTACCGCAACCACAACCACAACAACAACAACAACAACAACGACAACGACAACGACAACGACAACGACAACGACAACGACGACGACAAAAACAACAACATTAACAACAACAACAACAACAACAACAACAACAACAACAACAAAAACAAAAACTTTAACTACATGACAACTACAACTACAACAACTACAACTACTACAACTACAACTGCAACTACTACAACTTCAACCACAACTTCAACTCCATGACAACTACAACAACAACAGGTGCAACAACTACAACCAGAACAACCACTACCAGTGCAACTACAACAGCTACAACTACAACTTCAATACCGTGACAACTACAACTACAACAACGACAGCAACTACAACAACTACAACACTTACAACAACAACAACAACAACAACAACAACAACAACAACAACAACAACAACAACAACTACTACTACTACTACTACTACTACTGCAACTGCAACTGCAACTGCAACTGCAACTACAACAACTACAACTACAACTACAACTACAACCACACTAACCACTACAACTACACTACACTGCACTGCACTACAAATACAACTACAACTACATTACAACTACAACTACAACCACAACTACATCTACAACTACAACCNGCTGCCTCCAACCACTTGTCGGTCCATCAGTGGGTTCGCTCTGCCATCCATCACTCCCAGCAACGAACCTCTCCTATAGGTTTCCTATTCTTGAAACTTTCTCCACCGCCTTGTGCGGTACTACTGGTACAATACAATACATTGCATAACATTGCGTAAAATTGCATAAAAAGTGCCCAAAATTGCAGCTTTTCTTGGTCATTGCATACCTTGCACACATACCATAAACACAACATTCGCATATTCACATGATCATGCAGCCGTACATATTTACATATATTTACACACATACCAAAATGTTAGTGGATTCCTAGTGATTCCATAGCAATTGGAGTAGCACCCCAGGACGAATTGAATTTGACTTCCTCACCTTGTAGTACGCCGCTGTTGATCACAGAGTTGGAGGGCGCGACAGCAATTTTCGCCACGCTCACCCTCGAGTTGCACTGCCAGGCTTGAACAAGTATCCCAAGACATCTCCAGGCAACTGCTGTGAAAAGATACAAATTCTCCAACACTCACCATACCATCTATGTAAATGTATATATATATATAGCAACATATGTTGATTTATAACTTATAATAATTAAAATGCGGTTCTTTGATTTAGAGCATTTAGCTGGTCACCGCTGGTAAGTGGATCCTGACTGAGCTCTGGACCTCCAAGGCACTCTGAAAGCCGCTGATCCGCCTTTGGTACACAATGAGTAACACGATGAGTCACGGGAGCGATCAAAAGTGAATGGCATTGTCAAACTGGTAGGGCCCAGTAAGGCGGCACAGATAAGGCCTATGTGGTACTTGAAGTCTTGGTCAGAAAAGAGAGCCAAATGATATGAAGCTTTTGTATCACGATCTTCAAAAGCGATGTATTTCCTGATAGGGTACACAAATGCAACCGGCACAGGCAAAGAATTAGTTTTTCTTGTTTGAAGAGCCAATGTTCAAATTTTGCCTGCGCCTGAATCCAAATGAAATGTGCAGACTGGACCTGTTTGCATGCACGCAGAACTACAAATTTATGGCTGCCCTGTTCGTGCCGAGCAGCTCTGTCATGGATTTGCAGTAGGTATCCAAATCCTGCATAGCGAGGGTGGATTCCATATCAGATTTCACTGTGCAGTTTCGACCTCAATGACCCTGACACACCGGTGTGTGTCCACAGGGACTGGCTGTGGTGTGCAAGGCAAACATGCTACTGTACGTTGCTTGCAAACTGAAATCATGTTGCAAACACAATCTCACCCATGATCAAGCCGCCCAGAGTAACGAGGATTATGGACACCCATTCCCATGCTCATAATTTCTCGTATAAGGGGATTTGCTGAATCATCTTCTCCCTTAAATTCAACCCACCGATGTGGTTTTGCAAAATGGTTGCCACTTCTGAACAGTGTGGAATGCTGCGGCCTCGATCATTGCAAGGTACCTGGAATTCACCATCTCCTTCGCTTCAAAGGTGGGTTTGGTATGATAAAGTCACCACCCAAAATGATACACTGAAGGTTCTGGCTCTGAGGCTCTGTTGAAGCTCCCCAGGGTATTGAAGGCTTCAATCCTGCTTTTTCTGCATTTCAGTACCTTCACTCGCTTTTGGACATTGATCGTCTCAAAACAAAATTTAGGTGAGTTCGGAAAAGCTCTTTGATTTTTGCAACATATTGCCCAACTTACGACAATTCATATGCCCTCGCCCGGTTTTAGGGAGTCCTGCTGACTCTCCTGGGTATAGCCAGGTGATAGCAGTGCGACCTCAGCTGTGTCAACTTCCTCTTGCCTCACCATTGTGTTGTCATACATATTAGCGCTATATTCCATTCACCATACAAACACGCATTGATATAGTCGTCTATCTATACAATGTGTATATATATACATATATCTTATAGCTCATACAGCTAAAGAGCTACAAATCGAGGCAAGCACAATCTTCTAAGTCATTCCATGGCGTGCCTCAGCAAGCTGAGCTCCCATGCCATGAGATCCATTAGATGCTGCACTCGAGCCTCTGTTTGGTGCTGCATTTCTTCAGCCTTGGAGGGCACTCTGCATGCGCATTTCAAACACTTGCGGACTTGCGTGTCAAGACTCTCACCTCAGATACCCTAATCTGGCAGCTTCTCAGCCTTTCTGTTTGGTTTGTCCATTCCTCACCCTCAAATCAAAGGTTCAATTGCGTGACTTCACAAGGTGCCGTATATGATGTCAAGCTCAATCTTGCACCGTTTGATCTCACATCAGTTTAAAACCAAGGCGTCAACAACCCTGTCTACCGCCAGTGCCAGCTAGCACTAGCATCAAGGCTGACTCCGCTGACACCGCTAACACCGTTTTCCCTGCTCACCTCACCGAGGCGAAGCTTCAGCTGCTTCGCATCCTCCTGCACTTGGAGAGTTTGGGATTCCCTCGCGTTGGTATCAATTCGTAGCCGTTCGTGGCTCAAAGTTGCCAAAACTCCTTCAGAAGTTTCTTTCCGTCCCAAAACTCTTGCCTACATTAGGCTACATTCCCAAAGTGTATGTTTACGACAGGGACGGTTTGATCGGTAGGAGTGTTTCAATAGGTTTGCAAACAAGAAGGAATTATTATCAATTCTAGGCAAAGCAATTTAGAAATGTCAGGTACAGTATGTAATTGGATTCCCAAAAACACTTCGGCAAGCAGGCATGTTGACAGCGCGTGACGTCTGGTAAAGTTCAGTGACACCTGGTGACATGTTGATGCAGAATTGCTGCCATTGCAGGGCACACCTCTTGCTGCTGCAATACCTGCTGCCACATCGCCTCTTCATGCTCCAAGGTCTGGCAACGGCAAAATGAGGCAACCCCATTGTAGCTCAGGTGCATAAGGCTGTGAGTGCTGTGGCTCCCTATCTAGCAAAGGAATCGATCCCCTTCTGAAAAATACAAAATACAACATGTATGTATATTTATATGCATGTACATAGATATAGATATAGATATAGGTATAGATATAGATATAGATATAGCTATAGACATAGATATAGACATAGACATATATATATATACATATATGTAAATATGACATGCTTATATATATTATACATATAGGTATTGTCTATTAGCTGAGTGTTTGAGGCTGTCTTCTTGGAAGATGTACAAGGAAGAAGGGGCTTCGGGATCCGAAAGGGCACACGTTAAATTGCCCGCGAAGTCTTCCTTGACCTTCAAATGGTTTTCAGCAAGAGGTGAACCACAGATTGAACTCTGAGGTTTTCCAATGATCAGCCAAGCGCAAACTTCACCGTATTCCATGGTCGGAAATGGTAAATTGAAATGTGGCAAATGTGAAGATCTCTGATGTCCATGTCAGACACCTCCTCATATCCTTACGAGATCTACCAAGATCTACAGCCAAAACATGTGGTAAGTCAGTGCTAAGATATGATAATGGACTTGCTTCTGCTGGCCTCCTGATGGCTTTGCAGAATCTGGCGCAGCTGACGCCATCGGAGCAGATTCTGTGCTACAAGTGGTGGACCCTCGCAAACAAAACGCTTGGACATCGACAGTGATCGACAGGCAATGGTGAGAACATGTGAGAACTTCGTGTACTTCTCATACTCCCAGTGCGAGTGTCTGTATGTGTCTTTGAATCCAAAGAATTTCTGTCAATCTTTCAGTCCAGCAAAATAGTGTTCTATAGTTTTCTTGAAGAAAGCCTGAAAGCCCGGAATCTCAAAACTCTGCCTTTTCAGTTTTCAAGACTTTACAATGTTTCCACTTCGTGAGTTGGCATTATAGAACTCATCACAAATGGTTTGATAGAAGTGATAGAACTTACATGGATGACTCATGATACCGGATCTGAAGCCTCCTCTGAAGCTTTGGACTCTGGGTTTCGGGATAGCTCTTCCCTCAGGCATTCTGGGCAAAAGGCTCTTCCATGCCGGACTAAAAACACGTCCCCCTCACAAATCCCATGGAACATGTTCTATCAATTTCTATCATCTCCCAAGCTTTCAGTACAGCAAAAGCTGAATTCGTTCCCTTGGAGAGGGCTGGGGTCTGAACCCAGACGCAGGAGACAGGTCCGATAAGTCGGTTAACTCCACAGCACGGGGCACCTACCAACGTTGCATGTTCACTGTGCCATGTGCCATCAACAACCTCCAGACTCCATGAAGACCTGCACTTTCAAGTTGTGCAACTGTCCATCTCGACGAGTTATCACTACGATCATATGGGCCTCCGGAAGGGAAAAAAGCAGCTGTGCAGCCTCCAACTGTCGTACCTACAAAACGCAAAAAGATCAAAGAAAACACCTCCGATGAGTAAGCAGATCGTCAAGACCTAATGACTTTTAGTGCTCCTTCTTCGGCAAGACTCTATCCAAGTGCAAGCGAGTTAATGCATCATAGGCCAATCATATCGGAATCCTGGGCTCACTCTCCGTCTGCTCTCTCGCAGAGCTGAGTGAAGCTCGTCCTCAGTCTGAGAAATCAGGAAGTAGGACAGCATCAGCAGAGCATGATCAAGTCAAACTACTGCCAAAGTTCACACTCACCTGCCTTCCACACATGTATACTTTATGAGGTTGAGGGTCAAAATTGAAGTTTTTTTGCAGCAAAGGATCAAGTGAGAAATAATTTCCTCATTGGATTGTTTCATGTTTATTTGTATTGTATGAATTACATGTAATGCTTCAAAATCCACAAACAACTATGTGGGTGATGGTGCTCTTGCTGGCAGATTGTCAAACCATTTAGATTGTGCACTGGAAAGTATGCACTTGCAACCAACTAAGTGGACAAAAGCGGTCCAAACGGACTGATTACATCTCCATACTCCCCACTAGTACGATTGAAAAGAAAGTTGGAATTGACAAAATGGCGGATAATCGCAGAATATGATACGAACATGAAACAACTGTCTTGGCAAAGCCGTCTAAAACGACACTGTCACCATAGGTACCACATACTATCAAACACAGTGCCGTGAGGCAGCAGGCCTTTTCAACTCGGAGACGCTTTAGACGTCGTTGCCGACGCTCCCTCAGCCGTCAAGCACGTCATTGTCATGCATGCCAATTATTGATGAAAAATCAAACAAAATTAGACAACATTTTTCTGCAATGTAGGGTCGTCGTAGCATTGGTAATACTAACAATGGCAATAGAAGTAACAGTATTATCTGCAAAATGATTTCAAAACCACTCTTGCGCAAACTGACACTTTCAAATTTCCATTGATTTACAGAGTGGAAAACGCTGAAACACAAATTTGTGTGGATCTAGGTTTCGTCGGACTTCCAGGCTTCCAACGAAGCATCCCGCTCCTGAATTCAGGGCGTATGTTCAATCCGACACATCATGATTTCACGCGATTTGGAACCTATAATGTATCAAACCATATATTTTGTGTCAGGGCAATCTCAACTGGCGTTCCAGGCAAAAAAAATTGAAAATGCAAAGGCCGTTACCTACTCTCCAAAGTCGAGTCTATCGTTGTAACAATCGGTCATTTCAATCATTTGTAACATTTTGTACCCAAAGGAAAAGAAACGCGCCTTCTCCTCAGCAGCACGACCTGTCACAAGAACAAAGACCTTTCAGGGGAAATTTAGTTTCAATATGTTTCAATCAAAATAGTGATTGGTTATTACCGTTATTACCCCTTTTTTTGCGAATCCGTGCATATGATCATGTCAAATATTTGCCCAAAATTTCACCAAAAAAAACAGCATTTTAATGGGTTTGACCGTTTCACCAACAATAAAAAACTGCACATTTTCCATCGCAAAAAATTGCCTGTTGCCCCAAGTAAAACCATGTTTGTCTTCGTGTCGCTGATCACAAACCCACCTTCGGGCGGGCGCATGGGAGAACCCGCCATGGCCAGGATCGACGCATGTCCATCATGCTCGGAACCAAATGTTGAACAAATAGCGGTCTATTTGCAATTTCAGAAATACGCATGTCAACAAAAACGTATCCAAAGAACCAAGTGAACATGCGCAATGTTACAAGGTTTGGCACATTTTTGCGTGCCCGAAACAGCTATGCTTACAATTAATCGCCCATAAACACCAAAACATGTAAAATCCAAACAGAACAAATGCATCTGCCGAAAAGAAATCATGTCAAATCGGAAATGGTTCATTAACAACAGGCTGACATTTGAAAATTATTTTTGCGTCAAAACAAGTAGACGACGGATGGCCCGAGAGCGAAGAGAAGCAAGTCAATCAGATGTAAGTATCAGGTCAATGTAGTAGAAGATAGTGAAACAAAAATGTAACAATGGATTTTGGAAAATATGAAATATGTGAGATATCAAGATGTGAAGATGAAAGTTGAAGAGATGCATAAATGCGTTTGTCTTGAGACAGATGTAAAGTAAGAAGGAAAAGACACGCATTACAGGAGGAAACTATACGAACCATACGGGTTTGATACAAACAGATGAAAGAAGATGAAGAAAGGAGAAAGAAGAGGAAAAGGATTTAGGAATCGAGGATGCGGAATATGCCAGAAACACGGTTACACACGGCCCGGATGGAGCAACATAACGGTAGTCTGATTCGGCCAGTGCCATCGGTATGTTGTTCGACTAAAGAGATTGGCAGCGCCATGCCGAGGTTCCCACGGACCTCGCTGCACTTGAGATGAGTCCCCAAAGCACACATGTTTTACGCGCAAACCTTTCAGAATCAATGTTGAAACAAACAGCACATACTTGGACACACCATGTAATTATTGAGCAAACCCTTGAAAACTGAAAACAGCACCAAGGGACACATTCACCTGGTCCTTCCCTGGCTTTGGGCGCGATTCCAAATCATGCTAGTGTCCAAATTTGGAAAGGCGATAGTTGATCCGTTTTGCAGGGAGGGTGTCACTTCAGATTACCAACAGTGCACTGTAGCGTCCAGGCCTTTCGGCTTTTGGTGCAGCTGTTCCAGGCTGACTGGCAAGTGAAACGGTTTTGATTCCAACTGAAATTTGGTCAACGTGCCCCCGATTTTCCTGCTTCATTGCCAACAAAGAAGTTTGTTTTTGTTTCTTTTCCTTGATAGCGAAACGCCTGTGGTATGAGACATGTTTCAACTGTACATGCATGAACTGGCCATCATTTTGTGTCTGTTGAAATGCCATCCATGCAACTGGAATACATGTACATGCAAGGGATGAGGAATGTAGCAAATCCTTTCACCCCGCCTCAGCTAGAATGTCTTTCAATTCTTAGCTGCCTATTCCAAATTTCAAGTGAAAACGTCCTGGGAAACGTTACACGGCTATCGGGCTCAGTTGATGAAATTCCCAAGGAAGTTACCAAATGATTTTCACTCAAAAACTCGTGCACTAATTGCGAGAACTGCAAAGTGCTATCACATGCACTGATTGCGAGATCCGCAGAAAAGTGCAACTGCCATGCATAGATGCTGCCATAGCATTTCACCAGCTTCGACCATACATAAGGCGCTCACACTCAGAAATCATTCCATTGAGACGATCCATGTTGCTCCTGTCATCGGTCTCAGAAGCTTCATTGTACTCTTTCTGGAGCATCCTGATGCGTCTGCGAAGAAAGGCATTGGTGTCCCGCTGAATCTGCTCAGTGCGCCGATCGCTGAACTTTCGATGATGGTCAGGAGGGTCTTCAGGCGTTGGGAGACCATGATGATAGAACCTCCAAAGTTCATCATCTGAGCACTCCTCCATAGGAGCATTGAGGTATCTCGATCTCTTTGTAGTAGGGGATTCTTCCGTTGATTCATCACTTGTCTCACATTCTTCTTCCCCTCCTTCCAGCTCAACTCCAGATTCTGCTATGACCTTTTTCTTGTAATTCAGCAGTAGATCCTTCACCTTGGTCAAGGTGACATGCCACATCCATCGATGATGCTCTTCGGTGAACACCTGATTCAACTTGTAGTGCAAGAGGCCGATGTAGCCAGCAGCAATGCACAGCAAAGTAATGCGAAAGGTCCATGCCATGGATTCCCAAGTCACGGCAACGGGTGCTGCAATTGGTGCTGCAGTCACGGGCAGGCTCAAGGCGCTAAGTAGCATGACTCTCATCAAGGTTTTGGCATCGTGATTTCCCATTCCAGCAAGCCTGAATACTTTGATCCCTTGTTTGACGACTTCTGCTTGTCTCTCCCTTTCTGCAACCTCTGAACCAACATGCTCAGAAATTCCCAAGTCATAGGCTTTGCAAAGAAACATCAAGTACAGCATTCTATCACGACTCAAACGTTTTGTACCCAAATCACTTGGGTTGTGTTCGTGTTGACTGGTCCAACAGCTAAAAGTTTGTCCCACACCTGCTTCTGCATCCATAGGACCCGTAGGCTGATGCGCTTGATCCTTCCAACACCAGACCGATGGTAAAATCTCCTCCCGGCCGCATTGTCAAGCGCAAGCTTCAACTTGACATTCTCAGTCGGTGCACAAAAGCAAATGCAGTGTTTCATCAGAATGCCACCACAAGTTGCAGACGTCCCTGCATACACCTCTGCCTCACAGCTAGAAAGTGCCAAAGCCTGTTGACTCCTGGAAGACGAGTAAAGCAAATTGCCAAAAAGAAAGAGATATCCAGCACTTACTGAACGACGTGTCGTCCGATGCTTAGCCCAGTCACTGTCACTGTAAATCTCAAGCGTAAAATCATCGGGATTATAGTGAAGAAGTCCTTGGTGGCTCTCATACTTCAACACAATGCACTGGTCGGTGCATCCCAGCAAGTAGGTGCATAGGTACCTGAGACACTCCATAGATTGTTTTGTGGGCTTTGACATTGATTGTGGAAGTCCTCGAATTGCATACTGACACTCGACCAAGTCACTGGAGATATAGAGGAGGATACCAATACACGAACGATATATGCTGGCCTGATCTGCGTCTAGCAGCTCACTGTTGTCATCTTCATCCAGCAAAGGGTGCACTGGTGTCTTCTTTGGTCTCAAACCTCGTCCAATCTTCAGCAACTCAAAGAGCTTCCCTAAATGTTTGGGATGACTCTGAATGGCAAGCTCATTAGGGCTCAACAGCACATGACGACGTTTCAAGAAGGTCAGCTCGTCACCTTCCTCAGCCATGACTTCATTCGAAATCTTGTAGCGTGCCTTCAAGGCTGGGAGTAAAACATGTTCCAAATAACTTCTCTGATTCAAGCACAAAACATCGTCCACGTGCAAAAGGAGCAAACATGCTGGCTTCTCAGCATTGGCTGAAAGTTCAGTGCGCAACAGGCCAGGGTATGGCCCACACTCTTCAGTCTTCAGGTCCTCCCGCAAGAACGCACTAAAGCTTTCGCGCCACATCTGTGATCCGTTTCTCTGTCTTGGAAATACGTTCCCCAACAAATAGTGGGAAACATTTCCACCTGCGTCTTCACAAACAACTTGTGTCAACTCCTGCTGGTCAACCATGAGAAATGCGTCAGTGATATCTATAGAACATAGCACATCGTCTTCAACTTTCCACTTCATATATAGACATGGGAGAAGACGCACTGTCAACACAGAAGACGCTGGAGAAAACAAATCCTGTCTCTCAGGAGACAACCATGCATATTCTCATGCCACATAGCGTGACCTGCGCAAACACACATGCTGACCCTCTATGTGCTTGTCTCTCCAAGCCCTCACCATTCTGGTAGTGAGTTTCTTTGGTATCTGACCATTTGCGTCAAAGGAATCGACTGGGAGCAGAACGCCCATAGACTTTAGCCGTGAAATCTCCAACTCATCCGCAAGGAGGTCAAGCTCTAAAAGCTTGGCAGGTTCAAGCTCTGGCTCAAAAGTGGAGTATGGAACACACAAACGCNGAAATCTCCAACTCATCCGCAAGGAGGTCAAGCTCTAAAAGCTTGGCAGGTTCAAGCTCTGGCTCAAAAGTGGAGTATGGAACACACAAACGCTTCAAAGTGTCGCTGGGTGCAAGCTCAGCTGATGCACCTCCATCATCCTTCTCGTCACAGTCATACTCGTACATGTCCAAGTTGTCCACCTCTACATCTTCAAAACGCAGTGCATGGGTATCATCTTCATGTTCAAAAACTGCCATGATACGTGGATACTTCACTGGTCTGCTAGCCTCAGTCGCTTCGTCAGTTGGCTCACGACCATGTACTCCAGGTGTAGGCACAATTTGCCCGGCAGAACCTGAAGCAGAACTGGTATCAACTGCAGTGGTTGTAGATGGCAAAGAAGGGCCAGTTTCAATTGGCGTCCTTGGCACTGTGGTTCACCTGTGTCAGGGGCTGCAACTCCCAAAGCTGGGGGAGCAGCAGACGATCTGCTGGGGTGAGGACCATCCTCAACTTCGACAGGAGTTGGTGGCAAGTTCATGACAGCCTCGGCATCCAAGTCCCGTGGTTTGACATCAGGAAGTGAAAACCAAAGGTTCAAGGGCAAGCTTCAACGGCACCTATGCCTTCCATCCTCCATGGTTTTGGGAAGCGTCTAACGCTCCTGGTGACAAAAAGCTGTGGACTGCCAGGAAATGCTAGTATATGCACGTCGTTGCTCAATGTTTTCCCTAGCCACACTCCTCGTGTCCACTGCGGTGAACCCTTTGTAGACCTTTTCACAAAGCCTAACACACTCTCTCCAAATAACGCCAAACGACCAGTATAAACTCTATCTGCACAAAGTTCATACGCTGTTTGCCCTCTTCGAACTACAAACCTGTTATGGACCCAAGCACTATGCAATAAGGCCCAACGATACAACGGGTGGTGACATCCAATGGTCTGTCCAAGGCCACAATCGAGGCATGACTGCCAGCTGGAACAGTTTCTGTCAACGTTCTGATACCCAGTGCACGACATGTTTTCTTCACAGCCTCAAGCAATGACAACGTGGAAGCTTCTTGATCACATTTCAAAGCAACAGTTGTGTGTCCAATCCAAATGAGAAATCTGCAAAACTCCGTACACAAATAGTCGAGGTACTTGCCGCCCTTTGCAGGTGTTGGGATCACATGCATGGCGCCGGTGTCCCTGTCATGGATATACAAAGCACATGATGTCTCTTCACCGTCAAGTCTCGCAGCAAAACCAAAATGGAAAGAAACACAAGAGTGAGAGGAAGTGGTGTGCTCTTGTTCCCTATGAGCATCTTGTACTGCACGGTGAGCAACACAAAGTTCACACCATGGCGCAAAAGGATGGTGAGTGAGGCGGCGCCTATCCACTTCTTGAGCGGTAGGCGCATCTGGCACAGGTTGAGAATAGACAGAAGTTGATGCTGCGCAGCATGAGCAGCCAACATCTCTCGAGTCTGCAAATGATTCCAAAGTCTTGCTAATAAGTTCTTCTTGCCTCCACTCTTCACGAATCCCAAGGATTCACATGCGCTTCTCCGCGTCCTCAAAGGTGAACTATGGTCCAATTTCACACCATCAACCCAAACCTCTGTTGTTTCTACGCCTTCTGGTCTGTCAGCAACTGCAAGTTCTGCGTCCTCAGCCGCTGGAACATCATCTGCGGGTGCAGCTTCTGCAGCAGCTGCAACTGGTGGCACTTGCCTCAGAGGAATACCAGAGCGTGGAGCAATGACAGCATCATCTGAAACTGAAGAACCAAGACTTTCAGGAGGAACCATTGCAGTGTGTGCAATTGTAATGGATTCCACCACGCGCTTCTCAGTGTTGAACGGTCCAACCATGGTTTGAAGGTCAGATCTGCTCTGTCCAAACTCCTCTTGTGCGCAACCACAATAAACCTTCACTGGGACAGTATGTCGTCTCTACATGATTGGGTGAGGTGCTATGCAAAGCATAAACATGGTCACTGAGTTTGATCCAACCTCGTCCAAGTCCAGTCAACGCTCTGCCTAAAGTCAGGGCTCTGACGCGTTCAGCAATGCAAACCTGGCCAGAAGAAGGAGAAGATGCTGAAGTGGTCTCAACGTTCTCACTCAACATGCGTATCACCCCGGTAGCGCACAAAGAATTGCGTTTGAAGTGAACTGGAATATGCCTCTGCTTTCTCACAAGCTCCATCGTGCCATCCCCATTGTTCTGCAGGTGCCATCCATCTTTCAACAACCTTCTCATAGAAATGAGTGGTGAAGTCACTGGGGCAATGATGAAGCGCTCACGAAAAACAACAAGACCAAAACGAAACTCTGCAATCCTGGCACCACTGATAGAAATTGGCTTACCTTGTGCATCTATGTACTTTGAACCATCGAAATCTTTGTCAGGAAATCCAACATTGCCAAATTCTAAGGGCAAGACTGAGCCGTCTGCCTCTGAATCCAAAACCACATCCGCGCTTTTGGGCTCAGAAAAGCCAAACGCTCTAATGCAAGAAGGGCTGGATTCACTGCAGTGCAAACTGTTTGACATGTTGGATTGATCATCAGTTGAAATGCAATGGTTATCACAGTAAGTCCAATTGGAACGCTCTACACACTCCATGTATGCACTCGAAGCTGAAAGGTCAGTGGCGTCCAATGCAAAGTCCGGCTGTGATTGCGGTTTGCATGGAAAACTTGATGGCAAGAAGGTGAATCAAATATCGGGAAGTGATCAGCAGCCTCAGCATTCTTCCGCGCCTTCGACTGCAGCTTCCAGCAACACGGATCTAGCATTGTTTCCAGCATGCCTCCTTCAGCTTCTGTGCGTTTGGCCACCTGCCCTGAGCCTTTCATTGAAGAACTTGAATCTGCTTCTGACCTTGAGTTTCATGCCTTGACTGTGATTGATAGCTTTGATGGCTTTGTCAACATGGTTTACTCTTCTCTTTGGATTTCCCTTTGATTTCCCTTTCTCGAAACGGTCTATTTCCATGGAGGAACTGCAGCTTGAAGGAATCCCACCATTTGCAGAAGAATTTTTTTTGCTCGGAACAAGCGCACGCTGGCACAAGGCCTGTGTCACTTGTCAATTGAATGAAACGAAACAGTAAACACACCACTATTTGCAGAAGAAGGCAAAATGCCAAATTCAGTGGTGAAACCGGGATTCGGCTCTAAACCAGGAACAAATACAACGTACGAACCGCTTGTATGCTTGAACAAGATTGCCCCAAAACACGACTTTCAACAACCCGCATGTTGAAAGTAAGCGATGACGACCCTCCAATTTGTGATTACGGCCCTCATACTTTTGAATGACGACCTTCCGACTTTCCTCTTTTCAAAGTCTGACCTTCAACCCTGCATGTAAATACGCGATTACGACCCTCCGATGTGTGATCACGACTCTTGAGCCCGCATCTGCATAAGCGAACGACCCTCTCATATGTGATTACGACCCTTCCACTTTGAATTACGACCCTCCGGCCATCACGACTCTTCACCGCTTTGGCCAAACACAAAGTCCCAAAGCCACAGGGAGGAGAAACAAGCAAAAGAAGGTTTCCTCTCAGAATTATTAGACGCCCGCCAAAGCCTAAAGGCAGTGTTTGGTGCAAGAGCAATGGAACAAAACACTACATGCAAACCCTCCACGGCAAAGCCAAAGTTGCTCTTCTTCTGGCCCCAAAACATCGGATCAGTCTTCCTGTTATGCTGCGCCACAGGTGCAGAAGCCCTGGTCCAACTCCATGTGCAAATCCTTAGGAAAGAAGGAGGCAATGGCTCAGGCTCATGCAATCTGGCACACATGTGGAGGAACGTAAAACTTGCAAAGCGCGCTCCGTTGTAAATTGCAGGCGCGGCCCCGCGGGCCCACAAAAACGTGAAAACTTAAACAAATTTGTCGATAACGGGACACGAGCCCGCGTCTGCAGGCCCGCCATGCCGCTGCGCGTCCCGCCGCGGGCCTGCCTGTCTCCGGCTTCGTCCTTAAATAAGTGTGTCTAGCCCGAAAAAATGATTTTCTAGCTAAAGAAAGCTAATGTGGCATGTCACGCCCTTCTACTGCTCGGAGCTCGCCGTTCGTCTAACATTCCTCTGTCCCACATTTTCTAGGTGTAACTAGTTGTAATCTTAGAGAGTTAGTTGTAACCACATTGAAGGTACGCTCATGTGGTCGATGGTTTCTAGGCTTTTGAGGCCCTACAATAGGGGCCCGATTTGCAAGACATAAGCGCTGTGTCTGCTATGCAAGACATAAGCGCTGTGTCTGCTAGGACAAAAAGTGCGCGGTTCTCTGTCCGTAGTGGCAACCTACACAGGCACACTGCCACGCTGCACGTGTGAG
>BGPT01000729.1:5050-30045 GCA_003297045.1 Symbiodinium sp. clade C Y103
GCTTCTGCCTCTGGAAGACAAGTGTTGCCACGTCATTCCACTAGCAGTTGCACTGTCTCCGGTGCCAGGTGAAGATTGTTGTCCACCTTCCGCAACCGCAACAGTGTTGTCGCCAAAGGTACAGTTAGTGTCTGCGCTGCTGCTGTTCATCACGTCGGTGGTGTAGGCCGACTGGTACTTGGACTTCAGTCAATTGCCAATCTCGACTTTGCAGCACGCAAGCCTGGTTCCCGCGAAGCGGGCTTACCAGAGCTATANTGTGAACAGATATACCCCTGTTCCAGGTCCAGCTAATGAATGCTGTTAATGTTGTAGATACCAAGCTCGCGCTCAATGCAATGACGACAACATGTGGCAGTGAACACGTTTTGTACCTTGTGGGGCGTCTTGAGCCAATGCCGACAAAGTCCGGTCGGCGTGACTCTTAGTCCCTGAATTTGGCATGGATCCCCTTATGGATACATAAGTATATTACATTGGGATCCCGCCTACATCCCATTCGCANAGTCCGGTCGGCGTGACTCTTAGTCCCTGAATTTGGCATGGATCCCCTTATGGATACATAAGTATATTACATTGGGATCCCGCCTACATCCCATTCGCAATATGTAATGTGTATGCATGTGTTACATGTAGACTTTCATGATGATGCTGACATATGCTGACAGCATTCTCAAATTCTCAAAGCGTGAGATCATCTGAGCACACCACCCTCAGCTCAACAGTCTTGCCATCTGTGGAAGGTATTGCTAAGGCAAAAGTGCCGGTGCTTCCGCTTGGCTGCACGGGCAAGGCAGCTGCACGACAAAGATCACAACAAAGAATCACACGGGTAAAGGGAACGGGGAGAACTGCAGTGAACTGTGAGGATCTGCGAGTATATATCAGAATAGTATCTCTTTTAGGAAAGTACGAATATCATCATGATCACGTACAATGTACAATGGCTATTGCACAAATATCAAATACATATCAGTATATATTACATAGAAAATTACATAATTAATGATGTCTGTATACTCGTGCAATATATCTATATATATACACAGTAACTTGCACGCAGAGCGCCTGTTTGGTATCAAGGAACTCTGTGTCTATTCCTCAGCTGACAGAGCACTCTCCCGAGGGACATGCAAACACAAACGAATTATGTCCTTGGCAGTATGGCAGTGTGTAAAGAGATGTAGAAGAACTACTCTGCAAATTTCTACCAGCTACCAATGCTACTCCATTTCTGGTCTTTCAACGTGCAAGGCTGTGAAAGGCCGAAGAGATCACAAGATCTCAGCAGTAAGTAGAGCTCTCAGCATCAGTGACTTGACCGCATCGTTGTCGGGGAGATCCATCTTTGATAGTTCCTGCATGGTCTCGAGCCGAACAGAACGGGCAAATCAGAGCCTTGAGTGCTATGCAGCTGATATCAGCTGATGGAGCTTCTGAGTGCAGGGCCTCCGTCAATCTTCTTGCCACAAATGTGGAGCATTGCTGGCCACCATGACCATCAAAGACACCAAAAAAACCTGTGTGCACAATGGGGCTTAGAAGCAGCGACTCCAGCTTTTTGCAAAAATGCAACTTCCACAAGATATCACAGGAGTGTATAGTGCGAACCAAGCACCCCATGTGTCGCGCCTCAGCTGTTTTCAGCCAATCAACCCAACAGTGTGTCTGCTGCAGGCTGCAAGCGATACAGCGATACCTCTACAGTGGAACTTTTTAAGCGCTGGGCATCAGTGCCACATGTGCATCCTGAAGCTGCTGCATCAAGGAGCAGGAATTGCGCATTACATCAATTGTATCAAGGCTAGGAGGGATAGACACAATCTGCATCAATCTGCTCTGTGCAGTATGGACGTGTGCACCAATCCCAGTATGCCGCTGTGATCCGCTCCTGTATGCTTTGCCACATTTTGCCACAGTACTTCAAATCACTTCAAAGCAAATCTCAGCAGTTCTGGTCCTCCATTGCGGGCCGATGCCCATTCATCTCTGCAGAGCCAAGGCGGAACAAAGGTCCAGCCTCAGAATTGGCTCTGAATCGCTTGACCGAGCGTTCTTCTCCACGGTTGATTATAGGCTTTACTTGGGAACAGCCATTTGATAAGATCTAATATCTAAATACATGATATATAATATGAAACACATATATATATATACATCCGGGTGCTTCTCTAGTCTAGCCAGTGTTATTTCTGAGACCATGACATCTTCTTCCAAAACTATGGAGGTGACTGCCTTTGGCAGGCTCTGCCCCATGGCTCCTCAATGCACAAAACACAAAAAGTCGGGAATGATTAAAGTGGATCAGGAACGTGGTTTGAAGTTTGATTCTTGAAACTAGCCACTCACACATCCTGAACCTGAGACCCCATATCCCACAGCCGCACCCACCCACCCCAAGACTAAGATCCTTGAATCAAGAGCTATGCTTACGTCTGTACGCATGCACATGATGTCTATACGTATGCATACCTGGTCTGCATGTGCATATGCATTTGTATATGTGCATAATCGTTCCGCAAATTTGTATGTGCTTGATGTATGCATGACAGCTACAACCACCCGGGCCCGCACCGTGCAAGAATCTCAACTTGGACAATCTGATCTCCAAAGCGAACCGTGGACCTATTACTACAATAAGCACCACTCAGGTAGACTTGAATTTTCAGGTTCTGAGGCACACACGGCGATGCAGTAGCCCTATGTAGCCCTGAATTTTCCCCTTAAGATCTCTCCCTCTGCATTTCTGAGCACTTCGAGCCATCAAAACAGTGTTGGTGCAACACAGAGCCAACCTTAATGACATGAACAATGTCAGCATAAAATGCGCCAATGCTAGGTCCGCTAGGTAACAGGTATGTATATATGAGCTCTCGTCAAAAACCTTTACATCTCAGTAGTTGCTACTATCGGTTATCGCTTTTTTGGGAAACCATCTCGCTTTACAGAGCCGTGCGCATATAAAAACTCACACTAAAGTGGTCTTCAACAGTTTTGGCCATGACTCATGTAAATTCAGGCGAAAACGGCACGCAATGAACATGTGGACAGATTGGACGGCAAGTTTGTGCTGCCGCTTGACGGGAAGCGCTCTTCCCCAAGGACAATTCCCAACAATGGCTCATAGGTTTGATCGCCCCATTGCGCAGGGTCTGAACGTCTCTGTCTAAAGAAGTTTGCAGTGACGGTAGCAAGGATTGAATTAGATCTCTAGCCTAAGCTGGACTACACTGGACAGGGCTACCCGCCAAGCCACACCTGTAGACTTGGCCTGACACAAGCAAATAGCCACATCGCTTAAAAATGCTGAGGCCATCTTCAGTGGACTTTTCGAACATGTTGTTACCTCAAGGCGGCTGTGCCGGCAGTCATTCCTTACCTGCCACTTGCCCATTTATCAAATATAATCAAATACACACGCAGATATATATATATATATATATAGTGCAACGAAAAAAGACCTTGAGTGCCGGGCAATCATCATGAATACTGGTCTGATTGCATCCAGCTTTGGCTTCTTGAAATAGATCAGGCCACTTCTTACAGCTTTCGCTTTCGCAGCATTTTTCATCTGTAGCTCCAGACACTTCATCAATGTTTGGCTTCTTGATCAATTGGGTCGCAGCCTCGGTCAAAACCTATTCAAACATGTCACAACTCAGCTGAATCACCTCCGCCTGCCTCTACCTTCACAGGTGCTACGAGTACGGGATGCAACTTGATTCATCCACACCCACAACTTATGCATCCACCTGCCATATCAACTTCTCATAGCTTATCCAGGTGGCGTTGCAAGTATGTAGTTTGCACGTCTTCAGGCAGCATTCCTCATCTGATGCTCCAGCATCATTTGCCTTGAGCTTGTTCGGAACCCAACCTGGCCAAGGACACTCTTCGCACACCGTACGCGCTCTAGAAAAAATGATTGAGTCTGCAATCTTGACCCCAAAGTGGACAGAAGCAAGGAATAGACATCCATGCAACAAAATGCTTTTCCCAAACACCAGTGGGGTTTCAGATATTTGAAGATGTTTAAAGCATGTATCAACTCAAGCCTTCTCCACATTTGTGTTGACTACAAGTAGGGAGGCAGCAAACAGAGTTGCTGCTGCCCACTCTGTTGGAAGCCGCCGGATCCTGCACTGGAATTGTGCACCCGATGTTTACCCATGTCATGAAGTGGCCCTGGCTAGCAACTGACGCACATGAGATTCAAGCAACTTAAACGGGCCGCCACATCCCAAGTCAATTGAAACGATATACAGGCTAATAATACGGGTTGCACCTGAAAGTCAAGCCACTCCAAACACAACCAATTACCAAAGCAGCTGCAACATCATTTCACTTCTGCCAAGCCTCCGCCCAGCCAGCAGAGGCATCACACTTATGCTGAGCGCACGTTGGTTTGCAGCACCCTTCATCTGTATCTTTCTCCTTAGAAAAATCAGGTCTAGGAGTGGAAGCTGGTGATTGGACATGCTGATATATGTTGGTATAAGCAAATGGCAACTGTCTGGGGACAGTCATTTGAAATTGGACATCACAGTCGCCAATCAGTTCCCGTAGATTTTCCAGACATACAGATGGGGTTGGTAGCACTGATAAAACCTCCGTGACAGGGGTAAGCAAGCACACATGTAGACAAAGTAGACAAACGAACCATCAGAGCCAGCACTGACTCAGAAAACACGACATGGATGGAGACAAAGGAATAGATTGCCATAGTTAGACAAATAGACTGAAGAAAAAGAAAGAAGTGAAACAAGGCAATGATAAAATTTGGTAAATCTTGGACATGCTAAACTGCCTTACGCTTATATATCCGGCATGCCAGACTCTGTGCGGTTAATCTTTGGACAGCTACGCAAGTGCAAGTCATACAGAAACAGTTTCTGCAATCTTCAACATCTTCACACACGTGCTTTCATGACAGTCTCATTATCACTCAATTTCAATTTCGGAGCCCGCCTCGTCAAGCTTGGCCTCGTCGAGGACCCACCCGAGGCCACAGGAGTGACGCTTGCAAGTTGACGTGCAGCAACTGATATCATCATTCGCTGCCACAGATGCTGCTCGGACGTTGGTCTTCCAACCAGCTGACTGGTCGCAGAAATGCAACTGGCAAGTCTTGTCGCAACATTCCAGGTCTGTTTCACCTGCTTTATCCTGCTTTGCCTTCGGCACCCAATTCTCGCTGCACTTGTGCCGGCTACAAGTTTGCAAACAGCAAGTCTCAGCATCACTCGCCAGAAAATGAGAACGGTCTGGGTTGCTGGTCCAACCTTCTTTTAAGTCACAGTGGTAGGCTTGACAAGTTGCAGTGCAGCACTCTTCTTTGGAATCTCCTGGCGAATCATTTGCGCTTGTATTGCGTCTCCAGCCAGGGATGCCTAAGTACAAAGATGTTGGTCTCGTGCATTCTAAGGCTCCAAGGCTTGTACGGTGACGCACCTATCCACCCATATCCACCCATCCACCTATCGGCACCTCTGATGAACACGGCCAAGATGATCCAATTGTTCCCAAAAAATGCTTAAAATAGGGATATACATGTGTGTGTGCGTGCGTGCGTGCGTGCGTGCGTGCGTGCGTGGGTGTGTGTGTGTGTGTGGGTGTGGGTGTGTGTGTGTGTGTGCGTGCCATTGCTTGTTTATTTGATAAACTTCAATGGTTATCTAAATATTGCTTTTCATTGGGTGAAAAGGGGCCCGAAACAGCTAGCTGGGGCAAACAACTGCTTGACTTGCAGAAAAGTGGCACTCGAAATCTCTGCACAGCTTTTTGTCACAGCATGTGGCATCATCTGGATCGGGAAGCTTGAGCTTGCTCGTGGGCACCACAGAGCCGGCTGGGCATTTCCAGGTAGAACAGGTCTGGACAACCGGAGCAGGAGTAGTAGGTGCAGAAGTGACTGGAGCAGGAACAGGATCAGGAACAGCTGGCGCGGCCTCGTCTACAGGAAATACTTTCAAGGAAAAACTTTGGCACACAAAATACGGGTCTCCTCGAGAGGAAAACAACAGAGCTTCTAAAGACCCTCTTGTTCAAATTAGTTCAAGCATATTGTATCATATTGTCACATAGATGAACATGTAGGTCACATGTAGCATCATGTAGCACACCATCTAGCAGAAAGTCCCAGGTCACTGGCCTTCAGACAGCACGCCTCTTTGTTGCTGCCAGGGCGGTCACGAGCAGCAGGATTGGAGTCCAGCCCAACTCGCGGATGTATTCAAATGATTGCAGAATTTGCATGATTTGTATGTGTGCATTTGCATTGGCACGAACTTCCGAAACTATGGGACAGGAAAGCCTGCTTTGCAGTCGAACATGGCGCAGTTCGGCTGGCAGCACGTAGACAAGTCACTTCCCACCCTTCGCAGTTTTGGGTCATGAGTGTGGCACAACAAAGATCCATGATATCGATGCAAAGCGGAATCAAAGCGGAATCAAAGCGGATTGCTCTACGCATGTTTTGACGTCATTGCGGGCATGGCCCCGGCCTGGAAGAGGCACTGGCAAGCTGACTCCAGTTTCCACTGCAAGTAAAGGCTGCACAGGTCATATCCTTGGTCAAGGATGGCAAGGATGGCAAGGATGGTCAAGGCATGACAAGGCTTCATCATGGCTTCACACTTGCTTTGTCGGTGTTATCTGCATCCCTACTCTGTCTGCCAAGTGTCGCAGCATTCATCGTGGGTCAGTGCGAGGGCTTTCTCGCCTTTGTTCTTGAAGCCTGTTTGGCACTTGACCAGGGCACAAGTCTTGTCGCAGCACATCTCATTGCTTTGAAACACCTCAGCAGTTGATGCCATGCAGTCCACTCAGCAGTTCGCAGCTGCTGAGCTACAAGAGAGAAAATGCCAAGAAGCAGACTCTTGACTCCTGCTTGGTTTTTGAATGTTTTGGATTTGGATGGTTCTGTGTAGGGCTCCAAAGGCTTTGCCAAGATACATTGGTGCTGTACGCATCATTCGATGCGAAGCCACTTCCGCAGGTCCAAAGTGCGCAGGTCCTTGAAGGTGCAGCCCACATGAGGCATCGGCCACCGGGAAAAAAATCTCAACAAGTTTGCCCAACATTGGGATTCCTACATCCCGCGCTCCACCGGTAGTAAGGTCCAGACTTGTCACAGCAAGCTGCATCACTAAAGCCTTGCCGCCTATGATGGTCCTTCTTTGGAGCCCAGCCGTCACCTAAGACTTGCCATGGCTTGCCATGCGATTGTGTCAGAAATTTCTGCGAATTGGCCCCATGTTTTTTCGTGAGATGCAGGACGTCCGTGGCTCACCATCCCCACATCTCCCCGCATTCTCCGCGAAGAAAGGATTTACAAAGGTCTGTGACGAATACAAATCGCAAAATTGCGACGGTGATGTCGCAGGATTCTGAGGCACGGTCTGCATCTATATTCGTAGCATGCCTTGTCGGGTTGATGCCATGACATGCTCTGACAGTGATCTGGTGATCTGATCAGAAAACAACCTCGCTCAATCAAAGACCGTCATGGAGCTTTGATAAGCTTGCATCCGAGGAGCTTTACCTTGAATGCCTCAATGGTTCAGGCGGCTAAGGCGGTCTAACTTGCCAACAGCCGATGCACGGCGCAAACCTCTGTTTGCCATGTCAAATGCACAGTATTTCAAGGCCCCATCCTGCCATTTCATTGGCAGCGTCAGTGCCATCATGTCGAAGCTTCCACGCTGCAGCGGCCTTCGGATACAAGCACTACTAACACCGTGCTTAAGTCACATCAGGCGGGAAAAGTCACAACATCCCCATGGCACAGCGTCGATAGAGAAAGTCACATCAGGTGGTGGAAAGTCACATCAGGGAAGAACAAACACCATGGCACAGCCTGTTTCACCTGTAATGATGCATATAGCAAAAAGTAGCCGAAGCACTGCGCACACCAAGGAAAATCATAGAAACGTTGTTGCCAAAGTCCAAATTTGCAGAGAATCCTAATGGCATGGCTTGAAGACAGCTGTTTTCCATATCATCCCGTCAGAATCAAATCCTATTGGTACAGCCCCAAATTGGCATATACAATGATACAATCTTAGGGGCAAAACACCATGGCACAGAGTGTTTCAGTTTGCGCGCTATATACTCCCAATCTAGCCCAAGTACTGTGCACAGCGAAGAGACTCACATGTATACAGTATGTTGCCAAAAGTGGCAACTTTCAACAAAATTGTGTTGACAAATGGGTAAGTTGTAGCAAATCCTCTTGGGGGGGCTTTGATATAGGGTTATATATAGGCCCCCCTGTTTCCCGCAGACAAGCAGCCGCAGACAAGCAAAAGCAGGCAAGCAGCAACAGGTAAGCAGCAACAGGCAAGCAGCACCCAACAAGCAGCACCAATCAACCAGCAGCAGGCAAGCAGCAACCAGCGTGCCCGATTGAAAGATTGATCAAATATAATTGCAAAAAAATGTCAAAGTACAAAAAATCAACTTTTTCCATGCGCACGGCTCCAGAACAAAGAAATAATACGGTTCTTAAATATTGTCATGATGTCAAACTTCAACTTTTTCCAGGCGCACGGCCTCCCGATACGACTTTCACAAGCTGATACGACTTAACCCTAGCGTTAGTAAGATCAAAAAGGGACATACGAAAAACACGACACGTTAAGACACAACCCTGGCATGTTCCATGCTACATCATGCTACCACAGTCTGCACCCAGCACGCAAGCAACGTGCCTGGATGAATACCAAGCATCTCGTGACTTTCCATGTCACACACTTCCTTGCAGTGTCACATCTGTTCAAATTCTCACTGCTGTTTCTATGACACCCTTTCACGTTTTCTGAAAGAATCCGACACATGCAAGCACAAAACAGGTTTGCTCAGCCAGGACAATATGTCCTATGTATCCAATTCACAACTCTTGACATGTCGTCATTTCCGAGTTCCGGCCCAATGTGGCCGCCACTATCATTCATCGTGACACCATGCCGAGCTTCATTGAAGCCTTTTGAGCTGCTCAGTCTCAGAAGACGAGTCAGCTCATTGGCCCAAATCCCTATGAACTGATCCGCAAGTCAGCAGAGATGAATCCCAGTGATTGAACATCAGAATGAAAAACAAAGTCTTCAATACTTGACTTGAAATTCACACAAGAATGAGGAAACCGTTGGAAACGACTGCAAAGTGACACGTGAAATGCACCAACAGCATTTTGAAGCATATTTGTTCAAATTAATACCATGGACAGCGCCCATTGGCGCGGTTGAGGCAGCGATTCTACCCGTGTGAAACTGTAGTGGAAAACCTACATTGAGCTTTCACCAAGGGGTTCCATTTCATCTGACAGTACCTCTGCAAGGGGCTCTCTGGCAGTTTTGTCAAACGGCCACAGACCAATTTTCATCTCTGCCACATTTGCCGCAGCTTGTTGACGTCTGATGGATGGAGCTGACAAATCCATTATTGTGGAGTCCTTCACCGACAAGTGCCCAAGGTAGGGTACGGAGTCAAACACTGTGTCTTTCAACATATCTGTCTGCTTCTGAGTTGCCACCTCTCGGTCCGAATGCATCGGTTGTATGGCTCGCTGCCCACGTGGTGGCTTGGAACTTGGTTCAAGGATTTTCCTCTCAATCAAGACCCCATATTTGTAAAGGTGTTGTTCCTTCTGATTCTTTGGTCCGAACCACATGCCCGTACCATGGCGTTTGCCAGAGGCCCAGGCACCATGAAATTCAGACCCGTCAGCATGATAGTACACGCCTGGACCACTGCACTGACCCTTGAACCAAGTGCCTGAATATTCATCACCGTTGTGGTAGAGCTGCTTCCCAACTCCATGCCTCAGACCTTCTGCCCACTTTCCATCATAGGTGCTGGTACTTGATGTGTAAATTCCCTTTCCATGTTTTTCGCCATGCTCCCAACCACCGTCATAGGAACTCTGATCATGCCATTTCTGGAGACCATGCCCGTTCCGCCTTTCGTGCAGAAATTGACCAGTGTATGATGTACCTGAGTTGGCCTCCACCAAGACGCCGCAACCATTCCGCAGCTTCACTTTGAAAGTTCCTTCGTAAAATCCGGATTCGGCATCAAATTCTTCATGGGCAAAGCCGAAATCTTTGCGACCGATGTCTGAACACAACTCTCTCTTCTTCGTTTGGCGGCTAACTCCGGCAACAAATGTTTGAGCCGCAGTGAAGGCATGACCTGAGAAAAGAGCCTTTTCAGCTGCATTCATCACAGCGTGGCACAACTTCCTGAACCCTTGGACTTGGACCACAAGCTGCGGCATGCAGCATGCTGCGGCAAGTGGAGAACAGCAACGTAAACCGCATCAGATTTGGATTGTTTTTTTTCTCATGTTTTTCTCTCAAGAGATCACACTTGGCTTACTGACAAACAGACAGACATACAAACAAACAAACAGAGAAATGCATGTGCAATCATTTGCATATTTATACATATGTGCTATGTATGACTATGCGCGTTTACCATTTGAGTCTGCCACTGGCCATTGCTTGGTATGGTTTCCATGTTTCCACAATTTGACCTGAGCTATTGTCTATTGATGGTAATCATGCAGTTGAAGCACGTTACGTTCCAAAAAATACACATCATTCATCGCCAGGAATCACAAGCGTCAGTGCTGGTTCTTTTGCCGCGCGCCATCCTATTTTCATGGCTCTGGGCCAAACACCAGCTCCTCGACCTCTTTATCAGTCACATCACGGAAGTTTTCAAGCTCTGCGAGCTCTTCATCTGACCAAGGCGAAATGACTCGCAACTCACCATCGCAGTATTGCAAGTAGAGGACACGGTCAACACAGCCAGGACATCCGGCGACATCTTTGATGCGCTTTAGAAGGCCTGCCACCCGTCCAGTCAAAACCTCAGCCTCCTCCTCCAGCGAATCTTTGCCAAACCGATCGAGTTTCAAGTCCTCTTGTGTGAGCTCTTGCACGTCAATGAGGAAGCCTTTGTCCACAATACCTCGCACAAGCATCCCCACATCACCAAGGTTCATCTCTGCAAATTTCGATGCCAAGTTTTGGCCCCAAAGATCTCCGGCATCTCTTTCGTTTGCAGTTGAACATTGAACTGCCATGCCTGGGTTTGGCATGCAGCTGTCATCAATTGTGGGCATGGTGCATGCCAGTGGGGCCCGAACCAGAACGTTGAGGTCACCCAGTGAATAAGACAGAATTCGGTAATGGTCTGGGTCATTCACTTCGCGAATGGAAGGCGGCCCACCAATCGTCTCCCGGCCGGTGACGACATATTGAAAGTTGACATCATAGGATCTCTTGTTGAAATTGGCACTCCCTGCTGTGGCATTCTCTGGTACCCAGTTCCAAACTGTCCCTATTGAAATTGCATTTGGAGCATCTGGTAATCGACCTACACGAAAAAGATCAATTCGTTGCGGTTCATTCCCTCGGCGAGTGTTCAGGCCTTTGGCTCGCATGTCTTCTGTCAGCGTTCCATCTACGAAAGCCAACATCGTGCAAAGGGCCTGAAAACTGATCACAACATCAACATTTTCCATTGAAAAACCACTTCCAAACTCGGCTACTTGACTCTGCAGGTCCGCTGTAAAGGATCTGCCGGGGCACTGGTCGAGGAGCGGTGGCATTTTCAATCCTTTGGCTAGTTGTAATTTGGGAGGTGGCGGTCTGTACTCAGGAGCATCATATGTTTGAGGCTCAGAATCTGGATAAATTGTAAATTTGGCCACCTCTTTCATGTCAGTCACTGCCACAGGTGGATCATCAAGCAGTTCTTCTGCATTGAACCATTCAAAAACATCAATGTCATCATCTATCTCCAAATCCTCTTGCCAGTAGCCGCTTTTCAGTTTTTTGGGGCCGTAGTGGGTTTTTATTCTTTTCTTCTTGGGTTTCTGTCTGGTGCCCCTTGCAGTCCGACTTGTGAACAATTGACGTCCAAAGGCTGCAACTGCAGCAGAACTGACAAAACAACCTGACAGGACTTCAGAAAGTCCAGAGATTTTCCCAGCAGAAACTGGGAGCGCGTGTGCAAAATGGTGGCCACGAACAAAATTTCCTGGGAGCAATCGCGCTTGCACAGCCATGTGCAAACTGGCTATACTATCCTAATGAACTGTCATTTCGCCTGAGCCGAAAGAATGGTGGCCCTGCTTGTCTCAAACATACAGCATTGGCCACACAGCATCCCACAACCATGTGAGTGACAAAACTATTTGAGGCAGAGGTTGTTGAGGAAAACAGGCCGCAGTTGCACCTTATTCCAAAGGCCAAGCCTTCACTAGAGCATTTAATTCATATAAATGCAAGTAAATGTAAATACCAGTTGTTTTGTTACAAACGCAACAATGTTTTAGCAATTGCTATGACTTGTCATGCTGTATGTTGGTGACTCGATGGTCGGGGCTCATTTTTCCATAGACGAATGATGGCGGATGTAAGGGCGGGATTTTGCAAAGGCCCCCCGTCAAGTCACGAATCTGTGTTCCGTTCATTTGGACCCAATTTGATTTCATGTTTCTCTTGACAAAAGACATGTGGACAAGGAGGAAAAATCTTTTAAGTCTCATCTCTTTCGTTGTGGCGTCTTTTGTTTCCTTTTTCCTTTCCTTTCTTCCTTTTTCCTTTGCCTTTCTTTCTTCCCTTGTTTCTCTTTCGCAACACCTGTGTCCAAGCTTTTGTGCGTAAACTGATTACGCGTAAAAGTTTTCCGTGTGTAAAAACATCTGTGCAAACTGTTGCTTTTCGTACGCATTGATCCGCACTGCGCTGCTGCAAGAAATTACAAACGCTTCATATGTCCAGGTGTTTTCTGGAACTGTGTGTGTGTGTGCAACTGCAACCTATAGTATGCACGCTTGCATCTATACACCATCATGAACACAGTTACAAACTACACCTATACACTGGCATATGCGCACACCAGAGAGTCGTAGGTGTTCCGTACAGATGCATCCCCACACCTGCATCTATACAACTACGTATAGGAAGATGTAGGTGCCTCAAGCAACCACATCTTTACACCTGTAGATGTTTGTAGATATGTTGTTGTTAAAACCTCTATCTATGTGATGATCATGATGATGATGATGGTGATGGTGGTAGACGTTGGAGTTGAAGTTCTAGATGTGTTGGCGAGGATGATTGTGATGGTGATGATGATGTGGTGGTGATGATGTGGTGGTGATGAAGATGATGTGTGTGCACAATATGTGTTGGCAACCGTTCTTTGGAATGAACCCTTTGCAGGTGCTGTCGGGGGCCAAAATTCCACTTGGATTCAGCCTTCGGCCCTTCTAGCAGCCACCGGGTGTATGCTCTCTACCCCCAATTGACAAATACGAACATTAGCGCGTTTGAAATAATAAGTACGAGGAAACCACAAATACAAATAGCATGGAGGTGGCCTGGTTCAAAATTGTGTGGTGGTGATGGTCGAAACATGCTGTGGCCACTTGAGGCCTGCCATGACCAAAACGAGAACTGTTGAGCCCTTCATGATCCTTGACTTTCCAATATTGGTATATGCAACTGGCACGTCTGAAGCGATCACTGCCACTTACCAAAGGTATGAACTTCCATGCCAACCAGGGATTAAGTTCAGAAACAGGAACGCAAGAAAAAGGAAACACAATGACTCAATGACAATAAATTAAGCTGGCGGATCCGTATGGCACCAGGGGTGTGTCTGTAATAGTTTGCATGGTGTTGGGCAAACGCATCTGAGGAACTGCAAAGACAGGAGAAATAGATTTTCCTTGCGCAATCCTCATCATGAAAGCTAGTTTCTGCTAGCCGAAGTCCCTATTTTTTTGGGAATGTAGAGGCAGGGGCTGGAATGGCCAATCACATGACACTTCACAACTCACTACCCTCCGTGGGGGAGCAAGTTCGCTGTGGCTCAATCTTCCTGTGGAACATTGTTGGTGCATAGTCGCAATCAGCATCATTTTTCGCAATTACCTTCCAATCCCTCAGGTCACCTTCCTCCTTCATGCAATCCTTCCCCCTTTACCTTGCAAGCTAGCTTTCGCCCCCTACTCCACAAGGTGGGCATGCAAAATGCAAAGAATCGCGCAAGGAACTTCATAATTCCCCCGAAAGCGTCCGACCGAAAGGTTCTTCCAAAATTATCCCGGCAAGAGACCCCAAACAGTGTGGAGGTGTGAGGATACTGTATGATAATGTAAGAAATTGTATGACAATGTATGATAATGTTGAGGATTAGGATGATGATGATGATGATGATGATGGTGATGATGATTATGATGATGATGATGATGATGATGATGATGATGATTATGATGATGATGATGATGATGATGATGATGATGACGCGGACGATGATGTTGAGGAGGATGAGAATGAGGATGATGAGGTGACGGAAGATTTTGTTGAGGATGATGAGGTGGAGGATGGTGATGGTGTCCTGGCAAAATCTCTGTACAAGGTGTCTTTTAGAGGTCTTTTGGCAAGATCCCTTGATGAGATCTTTGTAGAAGCTCTCCAAAACAGCTCTCTTGGCAAGATCTATGTAAGAGACCTCTTGGCAAGATCTCTGCAACAGATCTCTGTGCGTGTCCGTACAAGATCTCCACAAGAAGTGCCCTGGCAAGATCTCTTTCCAAGATCTCTGTAAGAGGTTTCTTGGCAAGATCTCTGTATCAGATCTCTGTAGAAGCTCTCTTGGGAAGATCTATGCAAAAGACCTCTTGGCAAGATCTATGCAATAGAGATCTATGCAATGTCTCAGTACAAGATCTTCAAAAGAGGTGTCTCGGCAAGACCTCTGTCCAAGATCTCTATAGGAGGTTTCTTGGCACGGTCTCTTTATGAGATCTCTGTAGAAGCTCTCTATAGTAGCCCTCTTGGCAGGATGTATGCAAGGGACTTCTCGGCAAGATCTCTGTAGAAGATCTCTAATCAGAACAAGTCTCTTGGCAAGATCTCTTGGCAAGCTCTCTATAAGAGCTCTGTTGGCAAGATCTCTGTAAGAGACCTCTTGGCAAGATGCCTGAAACAGATCTCAACGCAGTGTCTCTGCGCAAGATCTTCACAAGAGGTGTCCTGGCAAGATCTCTTTGCAAGATCTATCCAAGAGATGTTTTCGCAAGATCTTCTTATGGGATCTCTGTAGGCGCTGTCGATAGGAGATCTCTTGGCAAGATCTCTGTAAGGGACCTCTTTGGAACCTCTCTGCACAAGCTCCCTAGAAGAGGTCTCTTGGCAAAATCTTTTCCAGAGATCTCTGCGCAAGCTTTCTATAAGAGCTCTCTTGGCAAGACCCCAACAGATCTCAATGCAAAGTCTCTGCACACGATCTCTACAAGAGGTCTCTTGGCCAGGTCTCTGTACAAGATCTCTATAAGAGCTCTCTGTACAAGATCTCTAGAAAGGATTAGAAAGGCTCTCTGTACAAATCTCTATGCAAGAGGTCTCTGTGGCAAGATCTTTGCACAGAAGCCTTTATGCAGAGAAGCTTTTACACACAGAATTGTTTATATACTCATTCATAGAAAGTGTATCTGAAGTCTCAAAATTGCAATTTTAAACCAGTGTTTGACGCTCGACCTCCATTTCGTGCGAAGGGGTTGCAGCTCAAGTTACAAAAATTGCAATTTTACACCAGTTTTTCACGCTCGGCGCCCATTTCGTGCGAAGGGGTTGCAGCTCAAGTTTCAAAATTGCAATTTTACACCAGTTTTTAACGTTCGATCTCCATTTCGTGCGAAAGGGTATCAGCTCAAGTTGCAAAATCGCAATTTTACACCAATTTTTGAAATAACCCGATTCGCTAAGTAATCCCAAGTGAGGACACCCCTTTGCATGAGCGTTCAAATAGCGGGATTCACAACTTAATTTCAAATGAAGACATCACAGCCTGAACACATCCACAAGGCGATGGAAGTAAAAATTTTACATCGTTTAGATATCACACACACACACACATTCAGACAAGATGGTTTTACACACAGACACACACTTTTACACAAAGCCGTTTTTCAGCGCCAAAACCCGAAAAACTGCGATTGTGAAAGTTTTTCAATAAGTAATTTGAATGAAATCAAAGGGAACCTCAGGAACATTTGCACCATGCTTGTAGACACATACATACACAGACGCTCTTACCCGCAGACGCTTGTGCGCACGCAATGTTTTACACACGAACCATTTTACATATTTTTTTACGCACCCCAGCTTTTGGCACACGCACAAGTTTTACACACAGACACCGTGACGGTACCCACAATCGCTTTTACACACACGCACAAACATACACATTTACACACGGACGCTTTTACACACACCGACGCGCTCATACACACAGAACGCATTTGCAAACAGACGCCTGCACACACAGAAGCAGAAGGGTTTAATTACAATCAAATGCCTTTACACACAGTCGTTTTTACATACAGACGCCTTTACACACACAAACCTATACACACGGACGTTTTTACACACAGACGGTTTTTACCCACAGACCTTTTACAAAAAAACATTTTACACATTTTACACACAGCAGTGTTTACACAGGCCCTGTGAGACACAGAGGCTTTTACACACAGAAACTTGTACACACAGAAGCGTTTCACACTCACAACAGCCTTTGCACACACACACACACACAAACATGCACACACCCTTTGTCACACAGACCCAGAGTACGCCTTATTGAAAAGATTCAATAAAGTTATTGGTTTGTCATGCCATTATTGAAATGGTGTTTTTATTGAAACAAACCAATAATTTTATTGGTTTGTATTTCAATAACTTTATTGGTTTGTTTCAATAACTTTATTGGTTTGTTTCAATAAAGGTTATTGGTTTGTTTCAATAACTTTATTGGTTTGTTTCAATAAGGGTTTTATTTGGTTGTTCCACCAAGAGGTATAGGTTTAGACCCCATTTCACTCCAATCATGAATGGAAATCACAACCCATCCTGACATGCATATCAGTGTTCCCAATCATGCTCAATGTCCACCAGCAGCCTTTCAACTCACAAAGGGGCAAGCTTGGGCAAGGTCACTGCCCATTTTTTCCCCTGCAAAAAGGGCTTCAGTTTGGGTCTTGCAAAAGGGCTCTTTTTGTCCTGCAAAAGGGCAATTTCTAAGAGCCATGGCCACAGAGATTGACCCCTTGGACATGCTCATCAGGCCTCCTCGCAACAGCTTTGAAGAGGTGGAAGCCTACTGGTCCTACCTGGAATGCCCAACACTCCACTGTGGTGGATGGCTGTGGAGGAGGCATCTGGGTGATCCTACCTGGGGTGTGAGGTGTTACCGCTGCAATGCCTCTTGGGGGGAAACCTATTTGCAGCATGGGTTCAGTCACTGGAACCCAGTGGCCAAAAGAAGGACCAGGCTGGGAGATACTGTGGACACAACAAGGTGACACTTGCAAAAAGNATTTGCAGCATGGGTTCAGTCACTGGAACCCAGTGGCCAAAAGAAGGACCAGGCTGGGAGATACTGTGGACACAACAAGGTGACACTTGCAAAAAGACTTTGCCATCTTCAGGTCTTGCAAAAGGGCTTCAACCAATGGTCCTGCAAAAGGGCTCAGGCCAAAGGTCCTAAAAGGGACCAGGCATTTGGAGAACACACCAATGAAAGAAAAAACATGGGGAATGCTGGGGATGTGTCATGTTGCAGGCTGCTTTGTTTTCCCAGGGCTTGGCACATGCAATGGTGTGTTTGCAGCATGTCCTGAACTTGAACCTCTCTGTGACAGTGATGCTCAAGCTCAGCAGCTTCAAAGCCTCCTCGCCTATTGGAGGATTGTTGTCCTGCAAAAGGGCAATTCATAGTTGGCCCTGCAAGAGGGCTTCCCATGTCCCTCATGAAAGCTGCCAGGAAAAGAAAGAAAGGTGCTGGAAATTCACAGCCTGCTAAGAGGGTCCCATTNAGGGCTTCCCATGTCCCTCATGAAAGCTGCCAGGAAAAGAAAGAAAGGTGCTGGAAATTCACAGCCTGCTAAGAGGGTCCCATTCCCTGAGCTGAGCCAGCAGAAGCTGGATGACAAACTCTATGCTTACACCAGAGCAATGGGGATCAAAGAAGCTTTCAATTTGCATGAATATTTGAGGCTGCAGCCACAGCAGGCAGAATCCTGCAGGAGCTTATGCAAGCTCAGCAAGCTCTTGGCTGCCTTGATGGAGGTGTCACCTTCTGCAAAGGTGAAATACAAATACCTGAAGCAAAGCATGGTGTACTTGCAGCAGACATGGGGCCATGAGCTCCTGTCTGCACACTGGACCTGTGAGAGGGGCCTATTGCCAGGGAGGGCAGCAGATGCACTGCTTGTGTTGTTAAACCACTGGAGAAGGTGCACTGCTTCCCAAACAGCTTGGCAAAGGTTTTGCTCCAAGCTGGATGAGAGCCAATGCCAGCTGATGGAGCAGGTGAGAAAGAAAATGGTGATGGAGAAGCCAAAGAGAAAGTTGCTGGGACATGTGTCAGATGTCAGCATGGACTCTCTTGGCTTCCCAGCCATGACAGCCCATGGAAAGGAGGAGGAGGAGGTGGACCCTTGTGTGGGGTCTGCAGAAGAGGAAGAAGAAGAGGAAGAAGAAGAAGAAGATGAACATGGTGAGGCAAGGGAGGAAGATGAGGATGAGAAAGAGAGTGTGACAAAGAAAGCCAAAAAAAGTGACCTGGATGCCATGGAAAGCTCCCCACCTCCTGTGGTGAAGAAGGATTGGAGAGCTGCAGCAGGCTGCAACATGAAGAAGCCTGCCTCCAAGAAGAAGGAAAAGGTGAGTGGTGCAGGTCTTGCAAAAGGGCCTAAAAAAGCAAAGAAGGGCCAACAGTGAATCTACGGCGATGTAAAGCTGGTATCACTCTCACCGATGCTTGAGTTGTTCCAACTGAGTAAGCCTTCGGTCAGGGTGTGAATGCGGAGACCTTTCCATTGGAGGGGGCAAAAACCAAGCCTACATACAACATATTCCTGGGCCAGGAGATAACAAGAGGTTAATCATAGGGATCACAAAGCTTCAGGCTAGCTACACTACAAAAACACACAAGGAATTGGTGGAACTTTTGCTCCCTGCCTGCAAGAAGGCAAATGCCACAAAGGCTGATGTAGTTGCTGAGAGGGCAAAGCTCCTCAGCAAGTTTGCCAAGTAGGTCCTGCAACTGTTTGCAATTGGGCCTTGCAAAAGGGCTTAGACAGGGAATTGCTGTGTCTCCAGAAAAAAAAGCATTCTCAAGCTGAAGCATGTTGCTTGTGGGGGTGGTGGGAAAGAAGCAAGCAGCAGCAGTGTGAATCCAACACAGCTACACCAATTGCCATCTGCAGTGTCTGGCTCAAGCCATCGCCAAAAACTTGTGCTGGGCCCTGCAAGGGCCTGGCTTGTGAAACACAAAGCAGCTGGGCCTTGTGCAAGGGCTCCCACCACAGGCCTTGCAAAGGGGCTTGGATCTGGAAGGTCCTGCAAAAGGGCTTGCAATGGAACCAAAAGAGGAGCCAGACTGGGAAGATGAGCAAGTTCCAAGGAGGAACAGGAAGTCCTGGGCTGACCTGAATGCAGAGGAAAAAAAAGAGCCCACCAAAAAACATGACCAGCAAAAGAAGGAAAGTGAGTGGTGGGAGGAGGACTGGAAAAAAGGTGGTAAAAGCTGGGATGACTGGTGGGAAGAGAAAGAGGGCCAATGGCAAGAATGGTCCAAGAACCAGCAGTGGTGCTCAGATGGTGGGGACACACCAGAAGAAAGCCACAAAAGGGAAAGATGGTGGCCAAGTGATGAGGAAAGGCCAGCAGAACTAGATCATATGAGGCTAGTGTATGTCCTGAACTTTTTGGTTGAAAGTAGCTTCACAACAAAATGTTGCCATGAGAAAGCCACCACTGCAATGCTTCATGGCCCACATTCAGGAAATCTATGTTCTGCAGCATTTTGGCTTGGAGAATTTCAAAACAAACCTGTAGACTGGGTCTTGCCAAAGGGCTCTTTGGCAAGATTTTTTGGTCCTGAGAAGGGGCTACCCAAGATGGCTCCCAAAAAGGTCATGAAGGTGCTGAAGGTGAAGATAAGAAGGCCTGCAAGTGCCTTAGGCCAGCTGGGGAAGGATGAGGGAGAGGGTATGAGCTTGGAAGAGAAGATGGCTGCCTTTCAAAAGAAAGGTAACCAGGATGTGGGCCAGTTCCTGGACACACTGACAAAAGGTCAGAGGGAAGCACTGTGGCAGAGGTTCTCCTCTGCAAGAGCCAGCATGAAGGACAAGGAGTGCGATGGCTTGTGGCAGGAAGTGGCAAAAGGAAAGGGCAGTGACCCAGCCAAGAAGAAGCTTTTGGGCTGCTTCTTGAAGCTGGGAGGAGACCTGAAAGGGAAAAGGGAAGTGTACCTCCAGGAGCTGGTGTCTTACACCAAGAGCTCTGGTGCCTTGGTTGCTTTTGGCTGCTTCTTCCTCCACCTGGCTGGGTTCTGTGCTTCTGCACCCTGCAATGTTCCTTCGCAGGTGAAAGGAACACAGAGGAGTGGGTGCCTTTTGCTGTGGTGCTGCAGCGATTTGGCCTGCATGAATGCATGAGAAGAGCAGCTTGGCATTCTTAAGGTTTGTGCTGAAAACTTGTGCAGGCAGGCCTCTGTGAAATTGCCTTGCTTTGTCAGGTAAAGAGAGGCAGCATAGGTGTCAGGAAAGACCCTGCTGACCCTGCTGAGTGGCAGTTCACCTTGAGGAAAACAGTTGCATGGACTGAAGAGAAAAGCCAGCATGAGCTGAAAGGTGAAGCAAAGGCCAAGGCTGAAGCTTCCCAATGGCTGGAGCTGAAGGCCCAAAGCCTTCTGGCAGAGGGGGAAGGACCTGCTTCAAGCTCCAAAGCTGCCAAAGCCTTGGAGGATGTGCTGAGCAAAGACAAGAGCAGGCTGGCAATCATGGACAAGGACCCTGATGAAGCAAGTGAGGATGCAGCAGCCAGCCCCAAGAAAGGTGATGATGATCAGGTGGTGGAGGCTGACCTCCTGTCTGACATGGGAGGCAAGGTTGCTAAGGAAGAGGCCCAAGTGAGGGTGAAGAGGATGGTGAAGCTTCTGAAGGCTGTGAAGAAGGATGTCAGTGGAGCAAAGGCCAAGTCTTTGGACCTGTGCCTGGCTGGGCTTCAGAAGCTTTGCCACAAAGGCAAAAAGGTCAGTCTGGAAGAAGCAAAAGAAAAGTTGTTTGAAGCTGCCTTGGAAATTAAAAAAGCCAAAAAGAAGTGAGTTGTTCCTTGTGCTGGCCTTGCAAAAGGGCTAAACAGAGATTGTTGCCTTGGTCTTGTGCAAGGGCTTGACAAAGATTCAGTGTTGGCCTTGCAAAAGGGCTATGTCTGGAGCTTGCCAGAAGGCATGGCCATGTGGCACCAGACCCAGGTCTTGGACTGCAGGCATGAGAAGTTAAAAAATTGTTTCCAAGCTCAGCTGTCTCTCAAAGCTGTGGCTCCAAAGCTGTGGGCTACTGTTGCATGTTGCTTTGCAGGCCAAGCCTTGGGGAAATGGAGCACACCTGTTTGATTACTGCATGTTTTTGGCTTCAAGATGGCACCTTGCCTAGAAGCCTTTGTCAGGGCAAAGGTACATGTGGGCCTTGCAAAAGGGCCTGTGTATTGCAGCTGGTCCTGCACAAGGGCTTGGGGGAAGCATGGCCAAATGGAAGAGAAAGAAGCATGATGTCCCTGAGGACCCCAAGGATGAGGAGCATCTGAGCCCTCTTGGCCTAGCACTGCTGGAGCAGTTTGCACATGGGATGTCTGCTCCTAGCCTTTGTTTATGTGCACATGATGGAGTTGCAGAAACCTTCAGCTGACCATTTCCTTTTGGCACCATCATTTTGCCACACTGCTGTTGATGAACCTGTTGCCATCTAAGGGCCCTTCTGTTCAACACCTTGCTCTAGCTGCTGTGAAATCTGGTGCTGCTACAGATGACATCCAATACTTGGCCAGCCTGGGAAACTTTGGCAGGAATGAAAACCATGTAGCAGGGCAAATCACTTCAAAGTTCTGCAAAGATGATTCCTTGGACCTCCCTGTGCCCTATTTCTTTGAAGCTCCAGTCTGGAAGAAAGGCTCAGACAACTGGTACCTGGCAACTCAGACTCTGGCTGTGTTCCTGCCCCATGAATGGTTTTCTTGGATGCATCAGCATGAAAATGTTTCTGGCTTTTCTGAGTTGCAAAGCTTTTGGGATGAGCATGATGCTGCTGACCCAAAGCTGTCCAAGAACCCCATGAAGAGCAACAGGCATCAATTCCTGCCTTTGATAGTGCATGGGGATGGAGGTGCTTTTCAGAGGTGGGATTCAATCACCATCATTTCAATGAGATCACTACTCTCAGCTGACAATGTGGCATCCAGCCAGATGCTCCTGGCAGCTATCCCCAAGGGCTGCCAGCACAAGAGTGAAAACCCTGGTGAAGACACCATGACAGTGGTCTGGAAAGTGCTTGCCTGGTCCTTCCAGCATCTCTTTTATGGCAAATTCCCAGGGTTTGACCATTTGGGGAAACCTTGGCCTGCAAAAACAAAAAGGGCAGATCAAAGTGGCTCCCATCTGTGGACACAGAGGGTCAGGGGCTGCTTGTTCTGTGTCAGTGCAGATGGGGAATTCCTGCAGAATGAGTTGAAGCTGCCTGGGTCCAGCCACAACTCTTGCTGCTTCTCTTGCCAAGCCAACAAATCAGACATACCTCACAATGACTTTAGAGCTGCAGCAAAGTGGAGGTCTACCTTGACCAAGCCTGGGACACCCCTTCCTGGTGGCCATCCTCTTGGTACAGTACCTGGCCTGAATACATTCAGTGTCCATTATGACACTTTGCACTGCTTGGAAGAAGGGGTGGCAGCACATGCCCTGGCCAACATCTTCTTTGACCCGATTGTGAGAGGTCATGCTGGAGCTGGGACACAGGATCAAAATCTCCAGGCTGTCTACAAGCAGATCAGGCAACAGTACTTGGAGCAAGGCATAGATGCCAGCCACAGGATTAAGAAATTAAGCCTGACAAATTTTTCAGCCAAGGAGAAGAAGTATGAAAAGTTTCCTGACTTGACCGGATTCAAGGCAAAGCAGATTCGCTACCTTGTGCCAGTGATGACAGAGATTCTGGAGGGATACACTGATCAAGATGATGCCTATAGTCTCCACAGGTTTCAATGCTTGAAGAACTTGAACAACATGTATCAGCTCATGGACTGTGGCCTTCACATGGACAAGGAGGACATCTTGCAATTCAAGCAAGTTACAGACTTGTGTCTCCTTCACTTTGCAAGGTGTGCCAAGCTGGCTATGGAAGATGGGATGCTCCAATGGAACTTGGTGCACAAACATCATCTTGTGGCCCGCATGCCTGCCCAGGCTGCCTACCTGAACCCAAAGCTTGTCTCCACTTATTCTGGCGAAACCATGGTGGGGTACATGGCCAGCCTGGCACACTCCTGCCTGAATGGAAGTCCTCCCCACCTGGTCCCAGAAAAGGTCCTGTGGAGGTTCAGGCTAGGCATGTGGCTGAAATACATCCATGGACCAGAAACTTTGGATTCTGATAGCAGTGAGGAGTAGAAACTTTGTAAAAAAGCTTTGGGCCTTGCAAAAGGGCTCCAACTTGGCCTTGCAAAAGGGCCCCACCTTGGCCTTGCAAAAGGGCTTAGGTCATGCCAAAAGGGGTGTGGCCCAGCAAGAGACCAAGATTGGCTTTGCTATCAAAGCAAAAAATTGCAGCTGAGTTGAAGATGTTTCAGCATGTCAGCTTCACAGAGATCCAAGCATGTCAGCTGAGCAGCTTCATGAACTTCATGAACTTCATGACTCAAACCAATAATCTTATTGAAATGGACCTTATTGAAATAGAAATCCATTTCAATAAGCTTTATTGGTTCATTTCAATAAAGTTATTGAAACACCAACCAATAAGAAAATGAAGGTTTTATTGGTTTGTGTGCTGATTATTGAAACTGACGTGAATTATTGAATCTTTTCAATAAGGCGTACTCTGGGGACGCTTGTACACACAGACACCTTTACACAAAGACGCTTTTACAGAGAATCGTTTACGCACAGAAACTTTTACACAGACGCTTTTAAACGCAGACGTTTTTTTACACAGAAGCACATACACACAGGAGCGTTGCACACAGACGCTTTTGCACACGACTGTCTTTACGCACAGGAAATTTACACACACACACACGCGCACGTTTTACACACACATGTTTCATCATGTTTCTACATACACCTTTTACGCATTGCAGCGTTTACACACAGACGCATTACGCAGAGGCGTTTTTACACAGAAACCTTTACACACAGACGCTTGGACACACAACACAGCAGCGTTTGCACTCAGGCAATTTGACACACAGAGGTTTTTACACACAGAGGCTTTTACACACAGATGCGTTTGCACATAGACACTTTTACACACAGACGCTTTTACACGCGGACGCGTTTACATACATAGAAGCCTTTACACACAGCGACCCTGTTACACACATGACGCTCCTACAGACACACGCCTTTACACACAAAAGCGTTTCCACAAAGACACCTTTCCACACAGACGCTTTTACACACAGACGTTTTACACACGAAAGCCTTTACATGCCTTTACACACGCGCGCACACACGCTTTTTTCCCGAATGCGTAGCAAAGGTTTCTCGTCGTTTCGTGTGGCAGGTGTGGCACTTTGTGACATGTTTTCCAACATGTTGCATGACGTGACGAAAATCGTTTTGTGTGGCAGGCGCAATACTTTCGCGTCGTTTTTAAAAGATGAGTTTAATTTTTCGGGGCAGGCGCAGCACGTCATTTTTCGCTTGCAGACGCAGCAGTTTAGACGTGTCGTGTTGCGAGTTCTGCGAATCGCAAACTGTTGCCGTGAATGTACAATGGTTTCTTCAAGGCCACACAGGGGTATGTAACGCTTCTGGGTAGGAAAGATGTGGTTCATGCTTCCAATCGGAAAGTATGCAAAAAAAAATCGAAAAGTCGAAAAACGAAAAGTCGAAAAGTTCGAATAGTTAAT
>BGPT01000729.1:32954-88384 GCA_003297045.1 Symbiodinium sp. clade C Y103
CGAAAAGAATACTTTTTGACTTTTTACTTTTTGACTTTTTGAATTTTGCCGGATGCCTTTCCAGCTGAGCATGTGCATCTCTTTTTTCCAGCTTAGGGTATCCCAAAATCCATTGGACTACTATCATTTTCCTTTGATTTAAATAGCCATTTGGGGGTATACCCGTATACCGTATACCCCATTTTCAGACACACCCATATTGAGATTCACAACGCCACCTTCCTGATCAAACCCACGATGTCGCCATGTGCCCAGGGCTACGACATGCGTCCACTGAAGGAGGCCGAAGAGTAGCCGTAGGTCCTTGGAGGAGACGAATCACCCAAAGCACCGGAGAATCCATGGCTTGGTACTTGAAGCCCTGGGAAAAAGCTGGCTTGACACACTATATTCCACTATCGGTTACAAGATGTTGATGTGTTTAACTTTTGGATCATGGTCTTTGAAAAAACTCTCGTCTTAGCCATTCCCAAACATTTTCAGGGGCTTGAACCATCTCAAGAGTAGCATTGATCCAAGGGCAGGACACGTTGGCAAAGTATTTCAAGGCGAACTGCTTGTGATCCAAGCGCTTCGCCTAGCCGAAGAATAGTGGCAGTTTGAAACAGAAAACGGTGTCATCACATGCACAAAATGGAGATTTAGCACGTGCATTCATCACATGATTACATTGTGACTGTTACTGAGAATGACGACATTTTTGGGCTGTTGCAACGCCCCCAGATACAAGCGGTATTCAAATGGGTAAATTGATAAACTTTCCAGTTTTCTCCCATATCTATCCATATCTGGCTATCATTTACCATAGCTTGGAGCAAACCTGACTTGAGAAGTTCCGTGGATCTTCCACATCAGCCATCCCCAGCGCCGAGCCACCAGCGCCGCAGAACTCGTCTTGGCCAAGCGCTTCGTTTCGGCGCGCAACTGTAAGACCTCTGCGAGCATCAGCGGCAGCAGGCCCTTGCGGACTTGAGGACCTCAGAAATCTATATGGATTGGTTGAACAAGGTGGTGGACCCATAGTTAGTTAGCTAAGCTGGTGCAAAAAAAAAACTCCAATTTCACTAGGGTTTGTGAATGTTTATGATACATACCTGGTGGGGGACATCACCTTGAAGGATGAAGGGAAAACCCTACCACCAGGAATCCCAATAATCGTTACCCCCAAAAAATAGATGCGAGCTGCAGAAACATCATCCAATGATGGGATTCAATGGGTCAATAGATGTTGCCTTGAACCAATTCTTACTTCGAGTCTGGTTGGCGGTTGAGCCATCTCAAAAACAATCAATGAGTCAATTGGGATCGTTGTATATCGTTGTCATCGGTCAAGATGGAACATGACACCTGGAGGATATCGAGATCAAAACTGGTTGGCTGGTGGGGATTTGATTTTCATACATCTTGATTCATTTAAGATCTTTATATAAGTTTTGGAAGTCATACTGGGAGTGCTATCAAATGCGCTCAGTCAAGGCCCTGCTATATGAGGGAAAGACTATGAGCAGAATTTCAGTGCTTCATCGCAATTGGTGCCCAAACAAGATGATTGTTGAACCATCATTGAACCATTCAACCCAGCAAAATGGAGGCCCCAAATATCTCAAGGCTTTATGTCAAACTTAAGGGTGGTGCTCCTCCCTTTCCTCAAGCTCCGGACCCACGAATAAAGCACCGCTGGCGGCCAGTCGAACCTTTGTGTTGGTTGCTTGGGAGAGCAGCTTTCCGTCAGACTGAGGGTGCCAACAGTGCCAGCCCCAAGAAATGCACCAAGGAGCACCACCGTGGCATTTGGAAGAGAAAAAACTCCAGGGGTAGAGGATTTCCACCTAGAAAGTTCTGAAAATCGATTGCGTTATTTCTTGCATCATCCGATAACTTTGGAAAACCAAGAGCAAAACCATCAGCCAACATGATCAACTTTGCCATGTGGGGATGGATCAAAACTTTTTATACAAATAAATGGGACTAGGGGGATGACACATCCATAACCTATCATTTTTCGTTGGGAAATTCATGGAAATTCTATAAAAGTTGCTCCAACTGGCTCCCCATCTAGTAGGGAATTTCTGAATACCTACAGCTCCCAATCGCTCACTCCGTGGCACGGCACTGCTGGATCCACCGTCTCATCTTCCAAGGTGCCTTGGCAGCAAGGGAGGAAAGAGTGACTTACTTCAAGTTCACCAGCATCATTGTAATTATGGGAAGCTCCAAAAAAGATGGAAAGAGATAGAAAGAGTAAACTCCTACTAAATGGTGAAATATGTCTATCTCGTTCGGTTTGTTATACTAGTTGAAAAAGCTCAAGCTATTGCTAGAGCTATTGCTACTATGATTGTTCTCGAATATGTTCCTGTCAATAGGCACGCCCATTGGCTTGTGGTCCAATCTTTGGCCACGTGCCGCCTCAACCCACACCCCATGCCCCTGCCAGCCTGCATCAAACAACTCCTTGGTGGGACCAGCAGAGCAGCCATTCAACTCTTTTAACTCCAACAAAATCATGGCCGTATTCCAACAATGGTTAGGTCCTCTGAGATGATGTCATCAGGATGCCCACCCTCACATAGTCCTGAAAACTACCATGCAACCTTCAAAAGAATCGCGTTCAGAAGATGGTTTTTGGCATTGCTTCACTATGCATTCTCTCTTGCATTTTCTATGGGTCCCATGTGAGCTTCCAGCAAAGGAATGGAAAAAACTTCATGTACATATGGTTTTCCTATATCAATATTTTCCCATTACCCCGAATAAAGACTGGCATTCCTATCTACTTGTTATAGGATGTTATAGGAAAATGCATGGCAATTGAAATTCCCGCATCTATAGTTGATTTTCCCATTTACCATCTGTTTAACGTAGCTATGGAAAATCACCATGTATTCTGTAGTAATAAATCACCATAAATCATCTGAAAATTGGCCATTTATACCATAGCTATGTTAAATAATCAGAGGGTAAATCATCATTAAATCCCATTTGATTCCATTGATTGATGTTAAGTCACCATTTTGAATAGCTAAAAATGATCTTCAAGGTGTAGTGAATGTCCCATTCCCACTTTTGAGGACACACCAGCCTTGCAGAAACTTGGCTCTCGCGCTGCTAGAGCTTGAGCCTCAGCACCAAGCCGCCATGGCTCACTCCGGACCTTGGCCATGAGATCTGCCACAAGTCCCTCGGTGGCAATGACAAATCCGCCATTTCTAGATGAGTTTCTGATAAAAAGATCGTGATTTCCATGCATTTCCCAGGGCCAGATGAAACTAATTAGTTAGTTACCAGCTAAGCTAAATCCCCATGGTTTTGATGTATCTTTGGTGGTCAAAGCATGGAAATTCCCATCATTTCTCGGCCACAAAGGTGCCTCTGCAGCTGCTACCATCACTGGGCCCCCCAGACACCCATCTCGCAGCTGGGCCCAGGGCCAGTCCGCCTGGGATCGATCCCACCATGACTGGGGAGGGATGGATTTTTTCTTGGATTTACCACATTAGAGAAGTTCTGGTGTGGTCACTGGTATGTTCACTATAGTGAAACCTCTAGTTGCGGCAGCATGTTGACAAATGATCAAAGATGATGTGGCAGCATATTTCAATCATGGCAACACCCAGGCCGGGCCAAGCCGCCAAAGTGTACGAAGCTAGGCAGCTAGGCCTGGAATGGCCCAAGCACGTGTCAAAGGATAAGTTGTGTGCCACCTCAGCAGTTTTCATCGCGGTTGATCACTTCATGAGGACCGACCCCTAACTGCGATCTCTCAGCTCAGTACGATCAAAGATGGATACATGCCTGCCACGCCGGGGCCAAATCTAGGGCCCGTGGGTGGTTTTTTCAGACCTGGGTATCCCCAAATGTGGCGGTTTACCATTTTTCCCAAAAAAAATGTCATGTTCAGGTGCCCACTTCAAGAAACGCCAAGAACAGCTTGCAAGCTGCTAGCGGCAATCTCAGGATCTTCCCTTCAAAGCACGGAGGTCCCAACTACCCACTCGACAAAGGTCATACACCCAACCCCCAAAAAAAAAGATGTGGTTGTGATGAGCCCAAGATAATTGTTTGGTAGTTTCAACCCCCTCGCAAACTAACTGGTCACTGGGGATCATACTCCAAACATATCCAAAACACCAGCCTGGCCATTGGTGACGTACCCACCCGTACCCCCCCACGTTGGGTGATGTTCAACCATGTTCAACCGCTTAAAATCCTGGAATTCTCAGAGATGTCCCACCTTTGAAGTCCAAGACGAGCACCGGATCCCAATAGAAGCCACTGCTGGGTTCCATGACCAGGGGCCTAGGCAGGGCCAAGGAAAAGGCTGTGAAAGTACCTGAACTTCCAAGACATGCCAATTTGGTTTCATCATCCACCATTTCTTAATTTTTTGGGGCGGCAAACAGAGAAAATCGTGTCTGTTCGGCCACAAGAGGTTTCAGGGGGCAAAGAGGCACGCTTCTTACCTACTGGGCAGTTGCAACTGGCATTCAGACTTTCCCCTGTCTGCAAAGTTCAGCCTTTTTGCTCCGGGCACGAAAGCCAGAAACTGATTGAAGCTCCTGCGATCGAAAATTGACCACCTTTGAATGTGCTAGCTTTCAAGATACAAGTCTTGTCCTGTTCATGGAGGACCCTTGAAGTTTTGCCTACTGACATCATTGTGGCTACTCAATCTGTGCACTGGTATCGCTATTGGATGAGAAAGCAAGAGCTGCGGATATAGCTGCAGCTTTGGCCGCTCAGAAAATTGGGGCTGCTGCTCTCACTTGATGTCATGCGGATCTGTTGCTCTTGACGCTTTGGCTGATATGTTCCAAGTTCAATGCTTGGTATTCCAGCCCATGGTTCCAATTGTGGCCCACCCACACCCAATTCGAGATGGAAAATTCTAAGAGAGTGGAAACAGATCTTTATATAGAGCATACCCCTACTCTGGGGACATATCATTTTTAGTTAAATCAAAATCTGCAGTTGTTATGGGATGAGGATGTCACACTCCTGTGGGACGCTCACAGCCCTGCATTACATATAGAAAAATCAGAGGCTTTATTCCCCATGAAGCACTGCCTTGCCAAAAAATCACCGAGTCAGAATGTGTCAAAATATGTTGCTCACACGGCTCAGAATTGGAACATGGCCATACATGGCCTATGAAATCCTGATGCTGTCTATCCCATTGCTTCTTGGTGGTCTTCTGATTTCTTCATGGTCAATCTCCATGTTTGCCAGGTAAAGTCTCCAAATCTTGTGGAACATCATGTCCAGTATTGTCCAGTTCTCCATGGGAACAAGGCCTCAGCAAAACGATCACCGCGTAGAAACGCGCTCAGTGTGCTTTTGGCTCCAGTACCTGTCGGCCATCGGTCCACTGCTCCACCGCCCCAGCCACAACCCCCATCCACGGCGCCTCCATTCCCATCATGTACGGCCTCAGCACCTCGGGAATCGTCACGGAACCGTCCTGTAAGCCGCAGCTGAGGCAGAATTGGATGAATGGCATATATGAACTTATGAACCATCCCCAACTAGAGGTGTATGGCTTTGGGCCTATCACATTTTCGGAAACCAAGACGTCTTTTGAGGACCCCAGTTTGGTTTTGAGGGGTGCTTCCAGTATCAAATCTGGCTTTCCAGTTGGCAGGTGGGACCCTCCCAAGAAACCAAGAGGGTACGCCCTGCGAGTGCTGAACTTGTCAGTTGTCCCTCTGTCTAATTATAGCCCAAACATCCCGGACAAAGATAGAAAAGTACTTCATCACTGTTTGATACGATTTGACTATTTTGTCCTATTTTAGTAGGAATTTACTTCTCAATTGTCTATCTTCTTGGGGGTTGTTGCACCTAACCCAACCCCAACTCATCCACCATCCTCGTTTTGGAACGTCTCTAGGATGGAGATGATCATGCGAGGCACCGCGCAGGCCGTGCCGTTCAGCGTATGGGCGAACTGGAGGTTGCCCTGCCCAACGGCTGTCTCGTGGCCGTTCGAAAACAAAAGGAGAAACGTTGGGGTCCCTACTTGGAAGCGCAGTTCCAGTTGTAAGTGGATACATAACCATAGTTGTAGGGATTATATCCCAACTTATGGGGGATTATAACCATTGTTACAACTGCGCAAGTAGAAGAAATGTTAACTACAAATTCTTTCATCTTTGCCAAGGGGGTGACATCAATGCCAATTCAACTACTGACCCAAAAACACCAGGATTCCAAAAATATCTCAGAGGTTGAGGAGCTGAATAATTAGAAGCCAACCTTTCAAAGCAAAATTGGACCAAACTCCAAAATCTAGAGCTGAATGTATATCGATTATTTACATAGTTTACATAGTGCAGGATGCATTGTTATATTTCCAACAAAATGACCCAATAGGACAATTGCCCACCATGACTCAAGTTTTGATCCCACGGCCAAGCCTTCTGGTTGTACTCTTCTTTGTGTCGGATGTTCAAACGTCGAGCCTGTCGGAGCCAGGCCGCATGGGGAGAGCACGCAAAATTTCGGAGCTAAGCTTTGTTGAGAAAGGGAAGATGGGGGGTTCAAGTAACTCAAGTAAAACATGCAGAAAGCGCTTCGAGACTCTAGTAGGAGACTGAATCTCAATGAACCAACACAGGTAAACAATGTCCTCTTGCCGATAAAAGGATCTTTAAAACAAGGACGCATTATAAGCAGGATTTTAAGGTGTTTTTCTTTCTTTCTTTTCGTTCTTTCATGAGCAATATTCTTACGTGTCCATTGAAAATAAACCACGAAAGGTGGATGTCTTTGGGCGAGTCTTATCCGAAAAATACTGCACCAGAAATCTGAACGACTGACCACAATACCATGCAACAATCGATGCTTAGTCAATAGATGTCCATCCACACTTTGATAACCACGCATATGGTTTATTGATGTTTATTGGACCCCCTATTTTGGGTCGATAACCACTGTGGAACTACTATGGGTTCTTGGATCCCATATTATGCATGAAGAAGCATCTACAAAATAACAACCAATTTATGGATATGTGTGGGTTCTTGGATCCCCTTGCTGGGTTTGATAATCCGAAGATTCTGTTGTGGCATCCCATATGATGAAGAACAGTCACTGACGAGGGGTCTTGGATCTCCTGCCTGTGGTTTTGAAGAGTTAATATAACATGTCATCCCCAAGATACGTTAATGATTGGGATATCCCACCTATGTTCTTAAACTAATGGGTGCCCTATGGTCTCCCTCTGATGACCAGCCCCCCGGCACCTGGAAGTCGGTGCAGCTGGAGCAACTGGAGATTTCACCCCACTTCTCCAGCCCCGGCATCCAGGCCTGCCATGGGTCCGAGGCGAAGAACTGCCAACGGAATGGACCCAGGCGTATGCATATAGGTGTATGCATGTATGCATATTAGTATGCAGATGTGTACATATACCCTCTGGTAATCAAACATGGCAATGGAAAATCCACTATTTATAGATGATGTTCCCATTAAAACCTCCATTTATATGAGGTTTCCAATTCCAATTGCCATGTTTGATTACCAGAGGGTAAATGTATGTAAATATAACATATACGTATGTATATTGATGATGATGATGATGATGATGATGATGATGATGATGATGATGATGATGATGATGATGATGATGATGATGATGATGATGACGATGACAGTGAAATGCAATGAATAAATTGTAACTAATATATAATGTATCATGTGACTCATTGAAAACAAAGCTACCTGTTCCAACAACGACTGTGGCAATCAGGATGGCAATCACCTCCATGTCGAACTTTCGATACGCTGGAGCGCCCAGCTCTTCCGTGGGCCTCAGTGTTGATGTTTCTTTGGGTGTTTGCGTAGCCACTTGAAAAATAGGGTTGCATGTTGAATGTCAGGAATGTACATTCACACACACTAGTCATACATTCACAAATATTCACAATATTCCTGACCCATGATTCACCCAGATGGACGACGATCTTTGGCCGCTGCAGCTGAGACACATGTCTAGCACCCGGAAGCAGAGACCCAGCTGAGTAAACAGATCCTCCTGGCGAGGGATTGCAGCCACGGGCCACCGAAGAATCACGAAGATTGGACCGATTTGTCGAAGAAGGATGGGGAAAACATCCAACAAATGGATTGGTTAAGGATGGATTATGGATGGATTGTGTGGATTGGTTAAGGATGGCTTATGGATGGATTGTGTGTGTTTTAATATGTTTCATGGGAACCCCCTCAACAAAATGGTTTACAAGGTGTAGATTGAAGGCCACCCAGAAATGACCAGCTCAATTGGTCAGTGGGCGGATGTGGGGGGTCTGGATGGGTTTGGCACCTCCAAACTCTTGATCTCTTCCAACATCTCGTTGGACCTTGGGCCGCGCTATGCGGTGGTAACCACTGGAGGGTATCAAAGATGCTCCACTTCCAAGAGGGATTTCCCTTGGCCCTAGTGAGCATGTAATGCCATCAAATGCAGCCCTACAAAATGGACGGCAATAAAGTCCACAGCCTTCCAGCAGTTTCACCCTGCTACCAGGTGGGGTGCCGCGCTCTTCCAGGTCGCTCCGAGTCACAGCAAAGAGTTCCACCTACGGCGGGCCATCGGCCAAGCTCCCCACTCTCTCCATCTATTCTCCATGATACCCTCTGGTAAACTAACGTAACTATGGAAAATCACTTTTTTTAATGGGAAAATCAATTGTTTCTATGGCCATGTTCAATCGCTACGTTAAATTACCAAAGGGATATGATTGTGCAATCTTGTGCGTACATATTGTGTGCATTATTGTGTGCATATAGGCGTACATGATCATACAGTATCATACATGTACAACAGGACATGTTCGCATTTATATATGTTTATGCAGATATCTATACGCTCATAGGTAAATGTCAAGGCGGCAATCATTGGATTGTCAAAGCAGTTCATTCCAGGAAATGCTCAGTGCAGTACTTTGCCTGGGTCTGCTCACAGTTTCTTCTATCAACATCACCTTTTCGTTGAACTTGGCCACTAATGTCCACAACGGATTAGTCAACCATTGTTGATCAATCAGGTGGTATATATCCCCCTATCATGATAGTTTGCTGCTAAAATGGCCCCCAAATTGAGCAGCCCACTGGTTTATTAATCCAGGGTTGACATCACTGATTTCCCAAACATTGGCGTTTAACGGTCTAACATTATTTCACCTCCCAAAAAAGAAGCAAATTTGGCACCAAGCTCCAAAAAATCCATAACAACTCCCCATGAAAACCCCTTCACCCACCCCTAATCCTGCACCCCCAGCGCCGCCAGCGCCTTGCTGAACTGGTGCAATCGATAGATGCCGCGATTCTCGGAGCCCGAAGAGCCGGCTTCCGTGCGGAAGGCATGGCTGAAGGCCACGAGCCTCTTAGGCAGCTCCTAGGCGCTGAGAGGGGGAAAGGTTTTTGGAGCAGAAATGGAGGTTAGAACTGGCCTAACAATATATCCCATGTTAATCTCATTATAGCTGTATGATACTATATGTATGAATTAGATTTGGTTTGTTTTTTTCTTTGATTTTTTGGGGGGTTAGTTAGAACTTATATAAATATGAATCATGCTTGGTTTTCTGTCAAGTATATCCCATATGAATTTCCAAACGGGCCCAAATTGTCCAACCTGCCGGAGATTTCCCCAAGGTCAACTTGTCCAGCCGCAGCTGGGCAGCTGGGCCGTCCTTGGATGCGATCAAGGTGTCGTTCATGAACATCCCTGGCCGGGTCCGTCCACCTTCATAGACATTCAATCTTGGGGCTATGGGGATCCTATGGTGTAAAATTGGTGCCCTAAACGTTGTCCAAAGGCATCTAGAATGATCAGTGGGGGGTCTAGAGATAACTGGAGATAACTCAACACTTGAGGCCCAGATCAAACACGGGGAGCCAACATCCTTGCTCCCTTGCCTGCCATGGGAATCTCAGCGGTCCCGGCCAGGCAGAGATCCGAGTCGCCTCAGAAAATCGCAGCGCTGGATCTGATTGGTGACGTGACCACCCAAAAAATGACTCCTCCAGTGTATAGGAAGTTCAGTAGATAGTCAATTATGGGAGGAAAGAATAATGATCATTCCAAGCATGGAGGGGTGGAGAATCAAAACACTTTCAAAGCCGTGATGGAGATCGGGTGATCGGGTGGATCTATGCACTTTGGCATCCCATTTGGGGGGAACAAACCCATGAGAAAAAGCATGTAAAGTGCGCAGTGTCCAAAACCTATTGGAAAATCCCCATAACAGTGGCTGGTGGGTGGGGATTCCCGTAGTGCGTTATTATAATCCCCAATCTCTCGAGTAGCATCAACGAAAACAAACGGTAATTGATCATCAACAATCATTCCTTAGCTATATCCCAATTTTGAGTGGTTAAAACTCATAAGTTGATGGTTAAAAAAAAGCAACTATAAATAGTGACTAAATGGTCGTTCGAAGTTCTTCAAAACGGTGCATATGCATCCCAGCTGAGGCGGTGACTGATTTCGTAGATCCTGAGCGCGGCTCGTCTTGACATTGGATGAAAGTTGGGCGTAAGGTTCTACCATATTCTACCCCTCCACATTTGAGGACTGTTCCCAATGTATTTCTTGACTATCTTGGCTGAATGATGCTGAATGTGGTAACTTGAGACAAGCTGATGCAGACAATAAATCATAAGAAATCATATGAAAATGCTGTTCCAAGGTAAAGACCCTTGAATCAGCTCTCATCCACCTCCCCAAATCCTTTGAATCTGCCATTTCAATCTCCAAGCCGCTGGGTGGCTTCATCGTCCCGCGGCGCGAAACCACAGCCTGCGACCACTGGAGCCTTGGCGCAAGGTGGTTTTAGCATGTCTTGGTTTGGGATGATGAAAACCAACATAGCTATTGAAAATGGCCATTATAGTGGATTTTCCCATCAAAAATGGTGATGTTCCATAGTTATGTTACTTTACCAGAGGGTAAGTGTCCATCAGCCACCAGGCCCTGATCAAGATGGGGCCCAAGCCCTGACCAAATCCGGTGGGATGAAGGGCTGGAAGCCGCGCTTCACAGCCTCGTGGGCCGCCCATTGAACCAGCGCCAGTTCAAGCAGGGCAGCGCCGTTCTTGAAGTACCTGGCACACCAACACGGTCCCGTTAAAGTTGCACCGGGTCTGAATGGAAAAGGAGGTGCCTTTCAGTAAACTAACATAGCTATGGGATAAGATGGACCATTTAGTTCGATGATTTGCCTAAAATGGTGATGTTAGTGATGTTCCATAGCTATGTTAGTTTACTTGGAGGTATACCATAGTGGGTATGGTATATGGGGATATTATGTATGTCAACCCAAACGATGAATGTTGACCGCTAGCGGTTTGGGTTTTGGAATTTATTTGGGTGCCATTTTGCTGGAAAATGATCGCTTTCGGGGGGGAACCCTGCAAATAAATCAATCCGGCAGTCTCAATCCCATCTAGTGTTTGGATGATGATGTTGACCCATTGCTTTTCCCCCAGGTGCTCGGGTTGGAAACCTAAAATGTTGACGTTTTTTTCCCACCAAACAGCACTGGATGTACAGTAGGTGGGTAGAAAGTTAGACAGCAGCCTTCCAAACTTTAGGCGTGACAATATCTCAGAATCCCAAGCACCTGCAGAACACCCCAGCCCCCAGCGGCACAGGAACTTCTGACCACTCACCTGGCAAACTCTCCCCAGGAAATCCATTCCACAGCATTTTCCTGCAACCCAATTGCTTGAAAGGGGATCAGGGGGTTCCTGTGGTATCCGTCATGGGTCACCGGTCACCGTGATGATTTTATGACGTTCAGCGGCCACAAGGCTCATGTATTTGCTCATCTCCTTGGTGGTTTCCAGCTAATCCCACCCATCGCATCGCTTGCCTTGCCACCCGATTCGAAGTCGAAGAGGTCTAGCATCTCTCCTGTCGTCCACAGGTTCGGCTACGTTTCAGAATCAAATGGATGTGATGAGATTCGTGGAAAACCCATCTTCTCCAGTGATTTCCGTGATTTCTTCGCTGTTTTTCTGCCTTCTTGAAGCCCATTTAAGCTCCTTTTCTGAGAAGACGCAGCCATGAAATGGATTTTTCTTTGGAACCATCAGGGCACTGGAAATTCCTTTGAAGTTCTTTGATGTTCTTCTTACATGTGATCGTCTTTCTCGGTTAATCTCGGCTATTAGTTATTGATTTACATAGATACTTACACAGATTCCTTGTGCCTCATGTATTCATGTGCTGTCCATTGTCAGCCTCATTCAACCTCGATTCTCCGGTGATTCGCACGGCGGGGCGCCTAGTTCCAAGTGATCTCGCAGCTTGAAGCCAGCGGACTCAGATGTTCTGGGCTCGCCATTGATCCGCACCACCTGGCCATGGCCACAGGATGAGATCATGCAGAGATGGCAGCCACAAATTGGGGTACCAAGGGACAACCAGAATTGTTCATCTTTGGATGTCTTTAGTAGGTTACCCATTCTTCAAGCAGTTGTTCCATAAAGGAAATTGATCAAACCAAAGGTTTCAAGATTGCATGCGAGCTGCTGTGGCGTTCTCCTCTTCACCGATTGGAGTATCCTTGCAGCTTCAGTGCATTACATGTTGCTCGGCTTGAAAAAGCCTGCAATCTGCTGTAGACATAGTACGACTCACTTTAGATTTCTTGAAGATCTACATATTTATTCACAGCATACGTCACCTCCATTGCATTCATCGCCTTCATCCCGAACCGCGCAACCGGTTGTTTCCAATGAGTTTCGGTGTTCAATTCATGTACCCATTACCACAGTGACTCTAAGCAGAACTCTCGCTTGGGCCCCCTGTCCGGGTGAGTCAGATTTGGCACCTCAGTCTGTCGCGACCCTCTGGGAATCAAACCTGGCAATGGCAAATCCACTATAAATGGCGAGCGAGTTAAATGGGAAGCTAATTTATCAATGAGGGGTTTCCATCTATGTCATCTATCATCTTTGATTGCCAGAGGCTGTCCATAAAATGTGGAAGCATCAATCCAAACTGCATCTTCATTCACTACACTTAATTACCACAAATAATGCGCTCAAACTGCACCCATAGAAGACTTTATTATATATACAATATTATATACAAGCATCAGCAAGTCAGGAAGACTCCCAGTTTCACCGTTTCATCGTGAATTTCGGCGGATAAAAGATCACCCCACTCCCCACCACAGCCGAGCTGAGGTTTAGCACAGCTAGCGCGAGAGCATTCATCTGCAGGCTCAGCTCATCCACTTTCGCCTCCAGGCTATTAATCTCCTGAAGTGAAGATGGAACGTCCATCAGTTTCAAGAACTTCTGCTTAGGATCTGCTCCCAAAATTACTTTTTGAAATCTTTTTGAAGGCTTTGGGCTAGATTTAGAATTTAGATAATTATAGTGCTTAGAATCGCTACTTTCCAGTGTCTAATTGGAAACGACCAATCGCCTCCCTTAGAAGCTACATCCCAGTCCTCCTTGATCTTCTTGCCCTCCTCAATTAAGGCTTGTCTCTGTTCCGGCTCCATCTTTCCCTTCATGGACCTTGCTGCTGGTGGTTGCTAAGTAACAGGTGGCGGCTAAGTTCCGTCCAAGTGCTGGTTGGTGATGAGAACATTGAGAACATGTTTGAAAACCATGAGGGCTGCCGAACACCTACCAAGAACCTCCAAGAACCTACCCTCCTTTGCTCAAACTGCACCACTCCTACTTGGACGGTTAGGAATCATCCACCATCCACTGGGTCCCCAGACTTGGCATGTTCGTTCCTCTTCTTCGCCAGCTGCCTGGTTGAAGCCGGTGGAAAGTCGGGGGTAGCGCGATGGAAGCCCAAAAAAAAACTGCGCCACATGCCGAAGAAGAGCCGTTTCTTCAGACCGGTCCCATTTTTGTTGGATGAGTGAAACCCACCAGCTCCAAAGGCAGCCCAAATGCTGGAGCTCGAAGGAGGTCGTTCGGTGCTCTTGGTACACGGCAGCCACTTCGGCCTTGTCTCCAGCCAAGGATAGCCGAGGGGAAAAGGAAGATGGGCACAATGAATCAGGATGACTCAATTACTTAAAACACCGAAGGGGGGCAAAAAATAGCTCATGTAGGGATAGAATATGATGGAGTCATAGAGCCTTCATCAGATTTCTCTAGATTCTTTGGACATGTCACTCTGCACTGCTTCTGGCGAACCAAACACAACCCCGACTGGTGCCCATGCCACATCGCATTTGAACTTGCGGTTGTCCGCATTCTTCTGCACCTACGGCTGAAGACAGAAGCCATCGTTGATGAATATGGGCGTGTCCAAAAATTTCAGATGGGCCACCAATCTATGGGCCATTCAATTAATGAGGCAATAATGGAAAAAACGATTCTTAAAACCATGGGATGGAATGGGGTAGCACCGGACTCACCCATATGCCAACATGATTCACACTGATACCCTTGGGTAATCAAACATGACAATGGAAAAACCCCTAAAAATGGAGGTTGTAATATGTTTTAATAGGAAAATCATCGAACTAAATAGGCTGCTGGCGATTCGCCCCTTCAGCAGCCAGAGCCCGCAGCCTCTTCGACATTCTCCGCCCAGTAGGCGAAGTCGAAGGTGGGCCTGACGAGGAGCCATGCACAGAGATGCCTTGTGTGGAGCGATGCGAGCAGACTCGCCACTGCGTTTGATGGGGTTAGTGAAACTGGAGAGGAACTGCCGGCGTGTTTTTTGGTCTTGTTTTTATCAAAAGTCATCAAAAATTGTGCTTGCCCTGGTTTTCAATTGTGTAAAACTTGAGTTTCAACAATTAATTTAAAAAGTACCCTATATATATAATGTATATATATATATGTGTGTGTATATATATATATATGTATATATATATGTGTGTATATATATATATATTTATTTATTTATATTTATATTGACAATGCAAAAAAAACTGATGTTTCCTCTACGTTGTTGCATGTTCCCTTCATATCCCTTCATCCCATTCTGCAACACCTGGTGACGCGCCTCACCAGCTCTCCAGCTTCACTCTCCTGGTTCGCGGAAACTGCCGATTCTTCTGCAGCATTTATACTCTCAAGGGATTCGTTTAATAGATATTCTAGGTATATGGCTATGGTTCAAAAAGCGGGTATGGATCGGTACGCGGTGATCCGGACGTATGGAACAAAGGAGTTACACAAATGGTCTCAAATGAATTCAATCGCTTCAAAAGGGTATGGATCGAGGGTATGGATCGGGGGTATGGATCAGGGGTATAGATCGCCTGTGGGTCCGGGGGATTGATCGGGACCTTACATTTTGAGCTGCAGCCATATGAATATTATGAATGTGAATGTTGATTGGATATTACAGCCAACTAGATCCAATTTGGGTTTGACTGAAAATGGGCGATTACAACCCAATTTAGAGGCATGTTTCGGGAAAATTATGACCATACAGGAGCCATCAAATTAGAGGGCGCGATGCGACCACCAAACCGTCCTTCTTCTTGGCTCTGAGCGACCGTGGCAGCTGGCGATTGGCCAGCTTGCCTGGCAGGGCATGAAAATCCAGAGGTGATGAAAAAAGGGGGTTGCAGATGGTTGCAGCATGTTGTGACCCTTTCAAACTGCAGTATCAAAAAATAGTAGTAGTCTAGCTTCAAGCTGTTAAAGAAATCACCACATCTTAGCAGAACAAATATGAAAATAACTCCAAAACCAATGGCCGGCCTCGTCTCTCCACCAGGCCCACGGTCAGAGTCAGCCCAACAGCCAAGGAGGGCCAGGCCCCTGGGGCTGGGATCAGGATCGAGACACGCGCCCTCATGATCAGTCTATAACTTTTTGGTATAGTCTAGTGATTAGAGTGCTGCAAGATAAAGAAAAAGTTCATTTGTTGATGTTGCTCTTCACATTTGGGCCAAAAAGGGGTGGGCCAAAACTCAAAAGTCCCAGAAAAAAAAAGGAAACAAAACGAGAATGATTACATGTTCATAAACAAACCCAAGGAATTTAGATCATTTTGGGCCATCCCAGCCCCAGCCACCGCTCCACCTGCCATTCTCGGCCGCGAGGACGCGCTGGGATGGCATCGTAGGGGCGCCAGCGATGCAGCCGCAGGTGCCGTCCGGGGCGTGAAGGCCTGCAGCCTGAGATCGGCTGTCCATCTGGTGGCTGGGAAGCTCATGGAAAAGTCCCATGGTTTTGAGATATTTTGAGGTTAGGGTTGGACCTTCTGATTCTTGACTGATGATTGTTGAGGATCGTTGGCTTCTATGTGCTCCCCTTATTGCTTCAACTACATGTATTATCCGTATAGACATATAACATTGCCAATGGTTGCCCCCACACGTCACTTACTACGAAATACGAATCACTTGCGGACCCATCTGAGTCGCACACGCCATGACGTCTGCAAGGGACGCGCTGATGCGCAGGCCAACCGCGAAAATTCCTCTCTAAGCTTCCTCTGGGCCACAACAGCGGAAGCAAGATGAAACCAAGAAGCACCAAGTGCTGTGGGACTGTCATGCTGCTCGTCGTCCACACCGTTCCCACCAACATGTTTCTTGTCTCTGGGCAAGGTCATGCCTCCATGAATCACAAGACGCAGGGATCTGAGATGATCTGAGATGATCTGAGCCACACACAAGCATTCCTTGGATGCGGCAACAGCCAGCATGATGTGCCGAGTTGTCATCCATCATGCTGCGCAGCACAGTCACCATCCCCAAGACCAAACAGAACCAAGACGCCAGGGCCGGCTGTGCGCGCACTTGCTCCTCAAAAGAAAGCTCTTGCTGGCAAGATGCCATTCAGCTTGGGGTGTTATAGTCCATATCTTTGACTTCATTATTGACACAATCGAGTCGCTAGACTATATCTATATAATTGTGTGTGTGTGCAATGTGCATAAAAACATCTATCTATTTACTTATCTATTTATCTATCTATTTCTTTATCATATATATATATATAATACCCACAAACATCCTTATTCATGGGTGGTGTTTAAAGATTCATCATATGCGCGGCATACTGCATACTACATTCTCCCTCTTCCTGAATGTCTGTTGGTTCCCAGCAGTCGCCATGTTGACCCAGGTCACTTCACCCCAGGTAAGTCCTGCGATGCAGAAAGCAGCCTGAAGCCGCCCGCGTGAGCCACCTGAGGCTTCGTAAGTTCCCAAACTGGAACCCGGTTGCTACCATCTACTTATTTGAATTATTTGAATGATGATTGGCAAATAAACATTGTATTCTGGGAATTCGCGGGTCCCCTTCTTATTGATTTGCATAAGTTGGAAGCTCAGTCACCAAGCACGTAGTGTATAACTGGGATGATCCTCTAAGTCCGCTTGAGACATCTGCCCAGAACCAGTGTTGACCATTGCCAGAGCGTTCCGACGTGGCTCCTGTGGCTCCCCGCCCTCATGAGAAGCGACCTAAAGAGCGCAGGTGGGCTCTGCGGCATGACAATGTTAGCAAAGCAACGATACACCTCCAATATGTTGATGGTTCATACCACCTATTTCTATCTATTTATGGTAAAATTGGGGATGGTTTTTATTGCTTTACCAACATTGACTTTCTTTGAGCGTCAGCAACATCAGAAGTTGTATCGGCCAAGCAGCTGCACCTTCTTTTCTCCCAGCTTCGGAGGATGCTGGTGCGGCTGTTCGCGGAAGAAGCACTCACTATGCTACAAACGCAACGGAGAGCAGCATGTTTTGGGATCACAGAACCCAAGCGCCCTTTTGGTTTCTGACTCTTCCCATCAGCCCGAGGCATCTTGCTGTGCTCAATGTGCCCAGGAGGGTTTCTCCACGTCCTTTGGCTGTAGCCTGGTCATGGTATACGCGGTGCTACTTGCAGTCTTGCAGGGAGCCAAGTACAGGTTCTGGATCATGAAAGGCAAATTGGCACCACCTCCTCCTCCACCTCCACCTCCGCTCTCTGGACTTGCTCTGTCAGCAATGGCCTCACGCTTCACCTGAACTGGTGTCAAAGCCTCTTCCTCATACTTGCGTGTCTGCAGCGCAGCAGACCATCCCTGTGGCGCCTTGCCGGCTGGATTGCGGCGACCAGGGTAGGCGCCTGGATATGGGCTGAAATTGGCCATCAGGGACCGAAACTTGAGAAATGTGCTTGAAGCCCCCCCAATCTGAGACTTGAGCCAAAACAATCAAATGCAGCGCATTGATTCAGGATGTGATGCAAAATCATAGCAAGTTTCGCGATCTTCGCCAGAGATTGGCAACAAAAAATCACCCAGCAACCATCCCAGAATTCTGTTTTCTAAAAAATGAATAGTGAAAACCATGAGGAAAAAGACCCAGCATCTCCAATGAAAACGGAAGCAAAAGGCAGGCCACTGGAGCAAACATCTGGGGTCACCGGCTCCACCCTCAATTGTGTGCCACCTCGTTTGTAACACTCAGAGCAGTAGTTAACGGTTACCGCTGACCTTGTCATCTTTGGGGATCAGAACTCTCGAATCACCAACTCATTTCAATTAATTGATGTTCATCATCATCATCATCATCATCATCATCATCATCATCATCATCATCATCATCATCATCATCATCATCATCGTCATCGTCATCGTCATCGTCATCGTCACATCATCATCATCATCATCATCATCATCATCATCATCATCATCATCATCATCAGCATCATCATCATCATCACCAAACAACAAATCCACTGCTTCCAACCCCCCTCCCCGGGCGGCCGAACGTGTGAAGCCACTCAAGATGTCCATACCTCAGTGCGGCTGGGGGCCACCCTCGGCGAGGGTCACCTTGACAGATCGGTCCACATGTTGAAACATCTGGTTTTTTGGAACCCCCAAAACAGATAGAAATGTGTAAATCCCATATAAAATATTTGAAATAGGGATATAAAAACGGTTCTATATTTTTTTGAGGGGTGCTATAAATCAAACCAACCTTTCAATGGATGGAATTTCCAAGCCATCCCTGAACATCAAATCGAAGCCGCTGCTTGAAATCCCAACGTTCCACACGAATTTTTGGCCAAGAGGCCAAAGAGCCGGGAAAGCTCGCCAGCACGAGGGAAGATCTCCAGTGCATCCGCCACCTGGTGGAGACCATCCCAATCATCCCTTCACCACTAAAGAGTCCACTGATGTCCACGGATCTGCCTCCAAGGATAGAGCTGCCAACGCTGCGACGTGCTGCAACAACGCCTCAGAACTCGGGGAACTCGGGGAATCCATAGGTTCACCTTCCAACAAAAATCTGCAAAAGGATCAACTTACCACAACTCACCACAATTTCAGATTGGGATCTCAATGCTCTGCATCTTTAAATTGGGATGGCTACAAGCTGCTATCGGATGCTATCAGACCATCTCCTCCATTTTTTCAACTCCTTCTCCAGACTGGACGTCCCGGGCCAGACGCATAGGAGAGTCCCCCTTCCAGTGCTCATCCATTTCTTGGTAGGAGAATTTTGGAAACGCTCGGCCTAACCTCAAGTGATCGAAGCAAGTGACTCCAGTGATTGAAGCTTTGGGCAGCACTGCGGAACTGCTTAAGCCGGATTGATCGAAGAAGGTTTCAAGAGGTTTTTGCGTGAAACATCGTGAGACATCGCGAGACCATGGTTCTTCATGTTGAAGATTGGCTACAGTACCTGGTTTAAAGTCTATTATATGCATTCATATACCATCACGGGATATCATCAAGATCCATCCCATCAATCCCATCTGTCTAAGTTTAGCAACCCCACCAAAACTCATCCAAACATCATCAACCATCATGAAAAAATCATATCTTGATCACTGAAAATCAGGAAACAAAAATCGGAAAAAAATCGGGAAAAAAAACATCGAAAATTATAAGTGTCCACATGTTTCCCACAGATCTTCCACATGTTCCATGATTTTCCCACGTTTTTCCACTGGGACGCCTCACAGTTCTCGTGCCGCCTCCTGTGGTGCGAAACTCCGCAGCTTGGCACCAAAGGTCAGATGCATCAGCAAACGCCACACCTGAGGGATCGAGACATACCCGGGCTACATATAGGATGTTTCTACGTATATTATATATAATTATATATATATATAGCCTATAGCATGTGGAAATGGATATGCATATGGATCCTATGGACATGGCTATGGGTATGCATATGAACATGTAGATGAATATTATGGATATGAACATGGAGATGGAGATGGACTTGGATATGGGCATGGATACAATATGGCTATGCACATGTATCTGTGTATGTATATGGTATAGATGTGGCTTTTGTCTTTTATGTATGTGTATGTGTGTTGGATATGATTATGAATGCATATATGTGGCATATAAGATCACACGTGCACATAAATAAAGGCTTCCGAACGGGTGGACCAATCAACAAGCCATCAGTGGTTTTGTGTCTCCAAAAGCAGGGACAATTGAAACCATTCTCCAAAACAGACCATGAAAATGGGGGCATTTCATGTTCCCTTTCTTTTCAGATATGGACAATAAAAAGCGGAAACTAATGATGCATAATCATACAATTATACTGTATGCTATATTATATATATATACAGTGATGGTTGCAGCCATTGTTGCAGCTTTAGCTCGTCATTTTCGGCAAGCCACGTTCAGCACCATCCGCCCAGGGAGTTGAAGTTCACTGGGTGCCACCATCTCAGACCTCTGCGACGGCACAAGAACTGGGGCGGCACCAGACACACCAGAAGTGGTGGAGCTTGGCCAGTGCCTCTCTAAGGTATTTTTAACCAACCAACTACTTACGTATTCAAAGTAACCATTGTGCGATTAATACAACTATTGGCAATTTTTAAGCAACTTCTTCTTCACATTTCTCAGCTTCGTATTTTGAAGTTGGCTCATTAATGAAACTTCCTTTGGAAAGCATCAAGTTCAGTGGATCTATGATGACTTTTGCATACAGAATCTGTGGATGATCATTCCCAGCTGGACATGTTTCGGGCATGCCGGAGCCCAAAATATCTGACACCTGGAGTCCCGTCTCAAGCCTTGTCAGGTTTTTTTGGAGTTGGAAAACCCATGAAATTTATCCCTGGAAAACCTGTGGAACATTAGGAATCACTTTCCAAAAACATCAACACCCCAGCCCCAGAAAAAACCGATCCACTGCAGCAAGGGGCTCATAGGTCCGTGGATCCTGCCCCTGCCCTGCACGCAGTTCGCTGCTGGGCTCATAGGTCAGGAGGGTGGACGCCTCAACGGAGCTCAGCACGCACATGAGCACGGGAGGTTTCAAACTCATGCTGCAAGATACCAATTTGCAGTATACTGCATCTATCAACCAAAAGATGTGAAGACCTACAGTTACAAAACAATGCCCCTCCAAAAACACGCGGTTTGCAACCAACAAAACCAATGGCAAGTTCAGCTGCGCAAACCAACCGGGGTGATCCGAGTTGTGTACGTCCTGGGGCACCCGCGACAATGCTGCACGCAAGTCCTGCAAAAAACATCGCTTGGCCAATAGAACTGACTAAGCAGGATGCTTCCATGCAAACATATGCAAAGATGGCTTAATAAAGAGAAACTACTGCGGGGAAAAAAGACAGGCAGAAAATTGTAGAAATGAATTTTCCCAAGTTGTCCCCACTAATCATTTCTGAGGTGTGTGTTCTTTGTGTACCTCGTTCTCCCAGTTGAATGTCAGTTGATGAATTCCATTTTCCCCACCATATTAGTGCAGAAACTCCTGTGCAACCCCACATAGAAATGATGAAATATGGATTTCCCCACGATTCTACAGGCGTTTAAGATTTCTACCCCGTTACTTGCGGGTGCAGCTTGGGGTTATTGATGTGTACGACCAAGCTGCAATTGTAACATCTTGCAACGCCCACAAGCTCAGATATCAGGCTCAAATTATTATGGCAATATAGCCACCTATATGCCCTTTTGCACAAGATCGAGCCAGTCTGGCAGAGCACTTGTCACCCTTTCACTATTGACCATTGGTTGAAATTGGTTGGCATTGGAAGCGTTAACCCCTCCATTAATAAATCAACCAATGGTAAAAAGACATCTGCATGGTTACTTGTCAAAACCCTGATACCCTGCAGTTCGCACCAAACAGCTGGTATCTCTGGATGTTCATCCCCTCGGTGTTGATCCATTCGCATGTAGAGGTCAAATCAAATCATCAATTTTAATAGGAGATTCCACTACAAACTATCCAGCTATTGGGGTACCATTGATGTAAACCCCCCCATATATTGAAGTGCAGCCCAACTCCAGCTGTCCTTCCGTCCCAGGGCTTTCGCTCGACCGAGGATCAACCCCCAGCTACGGCTTCGCAGTTCCCAGCCCAAACAGACCTGGGAGTCAGGGAAAATTCTTTCAGAAAACATGGTTTTTTTTAATGTTGACCTCTCACACAGAGGGGTATCCTGCAGATTTTCCCTTCAACGGATTCTGAGAAATTAACTTCACACCCAAAAGCCAACAAACAAATAAGAGTAAATGAAACTTGCACAAATTGGGAAGACTTGGGGCTTCAAACTCTATGATAAGAGGTGCCAACTGCAATGGGAGGCGGTTGGCAAGACTCAGAGGGAAAGACCACCAGCGAAGACTCTTCTCTTGGGCCTTGAAACCCAGAATTTTTCTAAGGCCCCCACATCAGGATCCGCCCCTCGCACCACCTGCACGAATGCCTGCGGGGAATCAGATCCTCATGGGTTTGCAGCCAACTTTTGAGCCCATATCCTCCGACATCTTGGCATTTTGGAAGATCCCAAAGGTTCCAAGCATTGAAAGTGTCTAAGGAATTGAATTAATGTGAGAAAGCCTATAATCAACCTACCATAAACCTACCATGTGGGGATATGTAGGGATGATACTTACCACCCGTTTAGTGGTTTTGGGGGATGGATTTGTCGCACATGAGAATGAAATGAACTCAGCAAAAGATATCCATAACGTCGGGCCTCCAATAGCAGCTCTTCGCTGGCTACGCCTACAGAGCGAAGATTCTTTCCCTTCAAGATGGCAGTTGAACTGAAATCAGCGGGTAACCCCCCCTGGGATCTAGGAATCCAACACCTGACCATGGAAAATGATGCGAAATGCATGATTTCTATGACCAATGAAGAGAGATCGAGATGTTCCATTGCTACGGAGCCGAGGGCCATGCATGAAATCTCCATCTTCGGCTGCTCCCTCCAGCGCTCCTCGAAGCATCTCACAAGAGTTTGAAGCTGGTCCTCCTCGCCCCTTGATGAAACATCCAAAGTAGCAGAATTGAAAAAACCATCCCATACCATCCCCAATTTCAAAGAAATGGATGGTATAGACCATCCCGCAGTTCTGGCAGTGAGTTTGCCACATTGCCAGGTCTCTACCAGATGGTAATAACAAGCCAGATCTCCTGTTGGTGAAGTCCACACGGTTGATGGTTCAAATCCCACTTGTCAATGTTCAAATCTCAATTTCTGATGGTTGAGTCACAGCGTTTGATGGGTCTATCATCTCCAATCGTTTCATGGTGAAATCCCAATTTTTTCGTCCTTAATTCATGCTACAAATTGCTAAATCATGTTAAATCCAACTTTGCCGTGGTCTGCTGTCCTGCTCGAGCTGGTCTGCCACCACGATGGCTCCCCGGCGATCTTCGGGGCGCAACTGGCGCCCTCCCAGCAGGCAGCCGTGGGGCCGTATGACGTAGCCTGGGCGTATCATGTGAATGATGTATTGGGTGAATGAATTACCGTTATCACTGACAACCAGACATTGGGTCATGAATATGTCTATTACTATCATGTGGGGAAACTTAATTCGTAGGGCTCCTGGGCTCCCCATTTCAATAATATTTAGTACCCATACCACGGAACTGCTCCATCCTAGCCACCAGATAGTAGAATTCCCAAAGCTGAAGTAAGCTTTGGCCATGAAGTAATGCTCCCCAAGTGGTATCCATTTATTGGAAATCATGAGCCATGAATGTGGTCTAACGGTCTACCACACCAAGCTTTACCCGGTGTTCAGCCGACATTCAGGTTCGGTGCTTTCTCCCAAGTTGCCTGATTTCCGACTTTGGGGAGGATTCAAACTGCACACCAGTGCTGCAAAATGAAACACTTCTCAAACCTTTCTGGTCCAAACCTCTGAGTGCGACAATAACGTTGCCCCACATCATTCTTGGAAGGTTTCCCAAACATTATCCCATCCTTCATAGAGTTGATCGGCCGTGAGGTCGCCATCGTTCAAGCCGCCGCCCCCTGTTTTTCACTGACCTCCGACAGCTCTTAAAACCGCCCATGGTCCGACGGGAACGGCCAGAGCAGCGGACAGTGAACAGCCAGGAACCATGAATTTCATTGAAACTGGTTGGTGGTTGAGCCATGTTGAGCGACTCCCAGTCAAAACTCTTCTGCAATTGAGGGGCATCATCACCTCTGATTCTTGTGATGAAAACCTGCGACACAATTATGAGTCACTTGGTGGCAATCCTAACATCATTCCCAGTGGGCATGAAAAATGTATAAAAATATCTTGAAATCATACCGTGACTGAACATAATATTAATCATAGTGTGAAACCACCACCCAGAAATATTTGGGTATCATCTCACCTCGCAACCAGCTTTGGCAGTCGGTTTTTCGCTGCCGGCTGGTCGGTAGGATACGGCACCGGGCGAAGGCCCGGATGGACAGTGGCCACCGCGACTCACTCGTCCATCTTCGGCGGCAGATTCCAAAACAGCACCTGAGAGTCGGTGGAGTGTCATGGGGAAACCCCAATGGTTTACCACCCAAATATGCACACAATTGTTTGATATTTGCTTGCTGATCCTGCGAGTTTCCATGAAATTCAACCACGGAAACTCACTGGCAGGAAATATGGGCAGGATGTCATTCGCTACGTCATGGCCCATGGCTGCCCTCATCCACTTCATCCCCATGGGATGATGTACACTAAGCTAGAAAGGTCAACTCACACAAGTTTACCAAAATCTCGACAAACAAATCTTGACCAACACCCAAGATCTTCCATCTCGATCTGTCCAACTTCACTTTTCTACCCAACATCTTAACCGACATCTACCCAACCTCCTGCCAGGATGCTGCAATGAAAGTGTATGCCAACATTAGCAGGTAACCCTTCAGCCAATGGGAGCGTCCATCAGACATCAAGACCGTCGCCAGCAGCACGGAGAAGAAGATTACAGCCTCAGCGAAGCAACGCGGCTAATTGATCACTACGTAGCAATGAATAGTCAGGGTTCATTAATCCGGAGTTAATTATATGGATCATCTCCGCATAAATCCAGATTGAATCGTATCAAACAGATTGTACAAACGTCATCGACAAAACACGAGAGTGAATCATCATACCTCCTCACAGATCGTTGTCCCACGCATGAGTTCGATCCACCACCCATGTCCCCGTGTCCCGGGTCGTTTTGCATCACCAGGTTGCGGTGTTCACTGGGCCAAAGTCCAGAGTCATGGGGACCTCCAACAGCCACCCGACGATCACAGCAAAGGGCACAACGAAGAGTGCAACTTGAGTCCTGGGCAAAATCTGTGTACTCTTTTGGGTCCTGCAGCACTGCATCTTGCATAATTACACACCACCTGCATACATGTACTGTATGTATATAAATATATACTATACATGTACACAAAAATACGTACATATATACATTTGTGCACACACATGTGTACATATATATATATAGATAGATAGATAGACATTCATATATATATATATACACATATACACATAGTGGCGGACGAAAACATTTGTTAAATTTGGGTCGTCCCCTATCGGTTGTGAGGATTTGAATACTCCCGAAGATATCGCAAGTGGGGTATCGGTATAGGGTCGTCCCCTATCGATTGTGAAGGTTTTGGGCAACCTCAGAAACGCTAAGGCGAAGCAAGACAAAATTTGTATTACAATAATTGTGTCGGCTACTCATATGTATATATATATATACATATACATATACATATACATGTACATATATATATATATACATATACATATATATGTGGGTGTGTGCAATTCATGCACGTCATATATCATATTGTGCATATACAGTAATACATGTGGCACAGAAACAGCCCCTGCCAAGGTTCGACGAGCCCACTGCAATGCCAACCTGCACTGGATCTGTCTGTGGGGCAGCTAAATGGAGGTGTCCATCAAATAGGGACACCCCAAAATGGATGGTTTATAGTTTAGAATGGAAAATCCATGATGTTTCTAAAAACTAACAACATCCATGTTTTTTGTAGTTTGTTGTTGGTTTTATATGTTTATAGTTTGTTGATGGAAAATCCAAAAAAAAAAACATATAAAACCAACAACATACCAACAACCATGATCCACTCAACTGGATATTTTTGAGGTACTACTCCAACTTGATCACAAGAAAAAATCCACCAAAATCGACCTTCTTTAAAAGGGATAGGTTTGGGGATCGAAACCTAGTCATGTTGGATCATGCTTGGACGGATGGGGGATGGTCCCCCTGTCTGGACCTTGGGTTCCCAGCCTAGCGATTCCTGGTTGAATCCCGTGTTTTCTGGTGGAAGTCCCGGATTTGGTGGTCAACTTGCATCAGAGACATCAAATCTGCCACTTAATATCTCAATATACATGTTCATACATGTTCTGGTCTCCCTTGGGGTGGGAAAAGACTTGAAACATCTTGAAACCAACAACCACTTGACCTACCCTGGCGGCTAAACCACATTTTGAAATCTAAGAGTTCCATTCGGTCCTGTCCCCATTTTTTACTGATCAACATCAGTTTTTTGCATATAGGAGTACCCCTCCTGAAAATCAACTTTCTATCAGTGCTTTTCCCATTTTAGTTCGATCATTTTCCCAGGTATAAAGCTGCATTTGGAGGGGATTTCTCATTGCCATCTCCACAAAATGGCGTTTCAAGAGGGTTTTTCTATTGGAATTGGGTACCCCAGTTCCAAGTTTGGATTTCAGAACCATTCTTGACGTCCCGCTGCTAAAAATGGAAATGCTACGCGTTGATGCCCATTGATGTTGCATACATAGCATCCCATTTCCAGTTGGTCCACCCTTCCAACTCTAGCGTAAAACCACATAAAAACCCACAACGAAAGATCCTCTATAAAAAAGAATGAAATCCTCAGTTCTTCAATACTTTCAGTTATTCAATTACATACTTCCCTCTCTCTCTCTCCCCATTGCCATCTGTCAAGACTGGAAGGCAATGGTGAGAAAAGGCCTACCTGCGCATCATTTTCCCCATACCCTCTGGCAAACTAACATGGCTATGGAAAATGATGATTTTTAACAGGTAAATCAACGAACTAAATGGCAATTTTCAACAGCTATGTAACAAATTACCAGAGGCCAGTTAGTTGTTGATAGTTCGTTAGCCTCTATTATCCCCACTTATTGATAGTTAGTTTTATAATTCCACATGAATCCCACCATCAAATCTCGCCATTGTTCCGTGGCAATTCTCCTCCCTTTTTCCAGGTCACCGCCAGGCCCGGTTTATCGTCCATGGCAAAGCGCACGGCGCCCAGGTGCTCGCAGGCGTTGCCGGCGATGGGCAGTAACTGGGCGATCTTCCATGGAATTACCCTCTGGTAAAAATCCACTATAAATGGCAATTTTCAATAGCTATGTTAGTTTGCCGGAGGGTATTGTTCCCATGGATGTTACCAAATATCAATGATATCAAGTGGTGTTTCTTATCATACCAACGGTATTCATTGATTTAATGTCAATGATATTACTCTCATTTAGCGTTTTGATTCTCAGCATTTTTGGGATTATTTGTGGGTTGTTTTTCGATAATTCCCTTGGGTTCAATGGGGATTTCATTACTATCCCATGTTTTTGTTGGGGGGAGGTTGGCAACTATGATAATCACTCTGGATTTTCTAGACTATTAACAATTTAACTGGATATTCAATGGCTTCAATGGGATGTTGATGGGATGTCAATTGTCAATGGAATATTGGTCAATACCCCGCGATCATCAAACATGGCGCAGGCTGGAAAATCCAGCATTTCTAAAAGTGATTTTCCCAGCTGTAACATGTTTGATGACACCGGAGGCTAGCTTGAGTTGATTGAGATTTTTCACCAAGCATCCTGGTTGGATATCATGGGATACAACTGGATTTAGATGGATGTGATCAGCATTTGACCATCATTTCGTTGGTTTATCAACAAAAATTGGAATTAAACCAACCACTTAAGGCTCACTGTTGGTGAAGTCGCCATTGGGGGGGTGGATTGGATCCCGGCATGGGTGAGCCCACTCGACCACTGCGGTGAGATCTCTGACCGGTCCCTGATGATTTTTACTCTGAGGATTCTGCAACTTGGAGACCAAGATTTACTGAAGCGAAGACATGCCACAACTATCCACAACCAAGACAATGTGAATATGTCTTAGACATGTGATTTTCCATATGTTTCTATGTGTCCAAATGGAAGCCAAATTGTGGCTAGTTGATGCTAGTCAGACTGTCCCCGCTTGGTTCGCATGCGTGTGAACCAAGTCATCGCGTACGGCTCACATGCACCTTGCTTTGGTTCCCCTGCATCGCCAAGCGTCGATGGTGCCAAGAAAGGCCACGTTGATGTTCTCTGTTACTCCATTGATGGACTCGCAGAGGTAATCTGAGATCAGGTCAGTCACGACCTCAGAAAGGTGGATTCTGCTGCTGCGGCTGCTGATGATGATGATCATCATCATCAGCATCATCATCACCATCATCATCATCATCACCATCACACTATAACTATAACTCTATCATAAGTATAAGTATAACTCTAACATACTCTAACTATAAGTACAACGGCTATCTATAACGATATCTATAGCCATGACTAAAGTAACCTATAGTATCTATAACTGTCCCTTAGGGCGACTTTCGCCACCGCCCCATGCGTCGCCAGGCGACTGTTACAACGATCATCATAGAGACCGATAACCAAATGGACAACGGCGGCCGCTCCTCGAAACCAACAGCTGGAGCTGGGGGCTGATCCCCTGAAAATTTGTGATTGGAGATCTCATCATGCCAGTATGAAAAATGATGAAAATTTATGAGCCTTGAAACCACCAACCAAACACGATATCTACACTGGTTGGACAACAACACCAAGGGTTCAAAAGCATTCAAGGCCCCACATGGCCCCACTCCTCATTCTCTGCCTCTTCCGCATCCTTCCTCGGCATCACGCATCATGCAGCCAGTACGTCACAGGTGGGCCATGCAGCACCCCCCATTCCCTCCATCCGTTTCCGGCCAGCATCAGTTCACCCTCTTCAGTCTCGAGGGTTTGCTTGTGCGAGACTAGCTGGAAGAACAAAAATGCCAGATATGCTGACGCTAACAACCTCAGTGCGGCAAATCCGCCAGGGATGTTGGAGATATTAGATGATGTATGATGATGTTTTTGATTGGTAGGTTCAACCCCCAAAGAATACTAGTCAATTTTCCACTTTCCAGATGAATGCCGAAAGTCAGCTATGGACAAAGCCGGCGTGGCATGCTTTGACCACAAACCTTGAAACTTCGAAACACCTACGCGCTGGACGTTAGCCACCTGCGGCTTGGACACACCAAGGCCTTATCAATGTTGTATGCACAACAGCCTTTTTAGGTGATGATGTTGGCTTATCCCACGATACCCTCATGTATAGATGGGGCTTCAGGTCCTCTTCCGCAGCCCTCACCTTCGGCCCGGAGAGGGCCCTCGGCCAAGATACAGTGAGCCATTGCGCGAGACGTCCAATAGGTCACTAAGGTGGTTTTGGTATCCTTGCTGTGGAGCGTCACTCTCATACTCTGCTTTAAAAAAATGTAATATATGAGGTCAATATTAGTCTACTTCAGCGATATTTGTTGTTAATATATGTTAATGATTTCTTCATATGCACCCAAACAGCTGGCTCTGGTCAGCATCCTGCTCTGCTGGGTCCTTGTGCAAATAAGGTGGGCAGCGCAAACGACATGCAGCCTGGGCCACGCTGTGAGGCTTGGAGGACGAGTTCTCACCCCTGAGGCTATCTACCAGATGGATCCAAGTGGCAGAAGGTCAACAAGCCCATACTCATGGTGACGCCTTTCATGGCAAATTTCTGCTCCTTTTCCTGGGCCAAGCTCGTCGGAAGCCACTTCTATTCGACTGGTGGGCTGAAGATGCTGAAAAAGTGAGTGTCGGCTGATCCAGATGCTCATCTTTTTGGCACAAGGTCCCACAATTTCGCACAAGTTCAACAAGTCAAACCGCTGAAAGAATGCCATTGCTGGAGTGGTTTTACTTCCCATCTGAACAGCTACAGCTGTAGATTCCCAGCCCAGTAACCCCTCCAACTGATGTCGTGGCTGCCTGCACTTTGACCTTGCACGCCCGTTGCTTGGCGTGGCTTCGAATGGGAAAACACGGAGATAAACAATTTCTTGATATGTTGGCATATGCATGCATATTAATACACATGCATAAAAATCATGTGCATGTAAATGTATGTGTGCGTATATGTATTATATAGATTTATATAGTGTGTGTGTGTATGTATCTATGTATGTATGTATGTATGTACGTACGTACGTACGTACGTATGCATGCATGCATGCATGCATGCATGCATGTGTATATATATATATACATGCATTTGTGTGTTTGCGTCTATGATTGTATATGAGGATTCCATCGGCATTTGAATGGACAGGAGATCAATTCTCCGAGCAAATGCCCCACCCCCGCAGGACGCCTTGGTAAGGCCACCAAAACAGAAAGACATTCCCAGCACCAACCTGCGACAGTCGGGCTCATGAAAATTCTGAGAATCCAAAAAGCTGTTTTCGTTTGTCTGAAAATATGCTATCCATGGCTATCCACTGGTCAATCCTCAAATTTCTCCATAGGAATCAGCATTTGGGATATATACATATCTATATATATGTACATATATAACCCATTTCCTGGCACTGCTGTTTTACATCCGCAAGATGCAACCGGAAGAGGCTGAATGATGGAGGATGGTAGTGATGGGATGTGAACGATCCGATCGTTTGGCTTGCCAAGAATCCCACGTCTTGAGCATCTACAGTAGATTCAGCAGATGCTCTATCTCCGTGAAAAAGACGTGTTTTTTGGTTCAAAAAAAAACTGAGACACCTCTGAACCTCTGACATTTGACATACTTCAAAAAATGCGGTGTCCAGTAAAGTCATCGCCAATGATGATCCGCAGGCTCCATCACTTGTTCTGAGCATCGCTCCCATTGCCGCAAGAAAAAATGGTCAAATCACGAGTCATCGTAGTTCCACTGGGTCCAGACATTTAGTCAATGTAGTCATTTTATGTAACCATCCATTTTTGGAAGCTAATGTAAAAATCTTGACATCTCCATCATGTTGACCCAGAGCCAGTTGCATGGTGAATTTTGGTGCCAAGGGACAAGAGATTCGAAAGGATGGATCCCAATAAGGTACATTTCACAATATCCGTTCGCTGCGCCACGGGCATCCTGTGCCGAAACAACGGTTGATTCCAGCTATGCAGATCGGGAGTATACTTTTCAAAAAAGATGCAGAAAAGGTTCAAGTTGTCACGCTTCTGCAGATCGGGAGTAGACTTTTCTGCATCTGTCTGGAGCTCATCAACTACACAGAGCTTTGACGATTTTGACCCGCCGTTCTGGCAGCCCAGGGGCTTGGTGGCCCGCAGGGTGTTCACGGTGATCATCATTTCCACCACATTCCCAAAGGTCGCATTCAGCATGCCCGCCTCATGATGGATGACCCGGCGGGCCGGGTGTGGTTTGGCCCATGAAGATGCAAGGAGTTCACAATTACCCAGCCGTGAGAGGCCGAGCCCGATGGGAAAAGAAAGTTGGATGCTTGGAGTTCAAGCATAGCAAGCATAGTGGATGAAGATATTCGATTCTTCATAGATCTTGGAGTTGAATCCCATTAGCCCCCGAAATTTCATGTGGAACCTGAAAGATGGGGGACCCAAAAATGATGTTGCTACAGGGTCTGGCCCTACTAGGGGCTCCATGATCTGCCAGGGCACCACTGCATCGTTCTTGAGCGCCACCGCCAACTCCTGGTGATGCCCACCATGCGACTTCCACATTTATACATCTATAAAAAATATATATATATATATATATATATCATCCTTATCCATCATCTATCATCATTGACCCATGCCACATACATGTATTGTACACTCTCTTTTATCTGTGTCCTTCAAAACAGTCTCGAACTATCCCAAACTTCCGCATTTCATGGCGAAACGGATCCTCAATCCATAAGGCTTTGCTTGAAGAATTAGGGGAAACCCCCACAGCTCATGCGATATCACCATCTCTTTCCCATCAAAAATGACCAGATTATAGAGGGTTAACCCTCCCGTTTCAAACGATAGCGGGTGAAAACCTCTGTGGCGTCTCCCAACACCTTGGCCAATGGTAGGAGTGCCTCGGTTTCTGGTCCCAACACCTTTTCTCGGTTTCTGGTCCCTTCAACAAAAATCGCCAAAAGATTGGCCTTATACCCTATAAAACTTATCATTGCAATTTAGCACCTTCGAGAAATGGCGTTGTGTTATAAGGTTACACCACCAAAAAAAACACTGGAACACTTGGATGTGTATATGCATGACACTCGGGCATATCCAAAACTTGGAAAGATAAGAAACAAGGATTTACATGGCAGGATCAGAACTTGGAATAGGAGGTACTGAAACCACATATGCACACATGTGGCAGAAAAAGTCGTGAAGGAGGCCCCAGTTTGTGATGGTTGTTACACCTACCAACCGCAGAAATCCATAGGACCCCACCCATCTTCTAAAGCAAAAGGGTCCACCGTGAAATGGGCATGGATCAAGAAAACTGGATACCCACAAAAATCCGACACTTTAATAGCAATAATAAAGATAGAGGTGATCTCAATCTATTCGAACACGAAAAAATGGTCGAAATCTCTGCCCCTTTCAGTAGTGGTCCATTCCATCCCCCAGGGACATCGACATGCCACGATGAAGTTCAAAATGAAGGTCCAGCCATCTTCCCAGTGCGTGGCCGAGTATGCACCCAGCGGAACAAAGACCAGCAGGAAGGAGAAGGGAGACCAAAAGATCTCAATCAGACCTCAGTGGTAAAATCCATGGATGGTTCACTCAAAAATGTTCAGTTACAAATGGATAGATCTCAATGGCGCCAAACTAAACATGGATGGGTTACCTGCAACTGTTTCAACAAAAATCCATGGCCCTCCGTTGAAATGGCCTTTTGGAGCTAATTCGGCAAGTGTCCGTCTCGATTCGCGCTAGCGTTGTTCGTGGGTTTGCTTGGCTTCTTGGTGACATCCTCCAACAATGGAACCTGGCCATAGATCCATGGCAATCCATGGGTGGGTCCAAAAAAGCACCACAAATACAGGTATAACTCCAGTTCATGGCAGCTTCAAGGCTAAAATATGGTTTAAAACGATGGTCTAAAACTATGGGGTTTTCTCTCTGCCCGATTTTCAGACAAATCCCTGTGCTGCATGAGCAGGCTTCAGCTCAAGGCCCATACTTTACACCGAGCTTCACATGGGCGTTCTTCTGCTACAAGCACAGCACTAGTATGAACATGAAAAATGCTACATCTCTGGCATTAGTCTTATCGTTATTGCCATCAACTGCGGTTTCAGGGACATGGAGGGAAAAAGGATCGTGGTGTCACGTGGCTGGTGTCTGGCATCAGGCATCAGCATGACCATCATCATGGTCAATACTCTTCATTACTATTTTTTTCAATCCGCATGACAACTATCATTAATGCTATTGATAATTGTTAAGATAGTGACGTGAATCATATGACAACATATCATATTGATGCATGTGACAACGATAGCTACTATTTGCTTGTTCTTAATGCTTCATTGCTGACGTGCTACATTGTCACAATGAAGTGATATGTGCTCTGGATGCAGGATAGCTCCAAGATCCTGCGTTTCGCGCCTCCAAAGGAATGGTATAGCCTCGGTAGCCCTTGGGACCGCGCGAGCCGCGCTTGAACTTGTAGAGTTCGGAGAAGGAGGTTTGCTCTGGATCCATGTAGTGTGCAATCGTCATCCTGAGTTCTTGTTGAGACTCTAAGGAGACTCTAAGAAGACTCTAAGGGTACCAATAAGTGTTGATGGTTGAGATCTTGAAACATAAGGCGGTATTTGAGCCATTAAGAATACCCCTATCCCATCTCATTGTAGGTTTCCCTTAAACATAGTTTTAATCCCCAACAATCGGGTAGCAAAACTCCTTACAATAACCAATCAACTAGCTGGGGTATCTTTAATGGCTCATTTGGTGGGCCTTACCTTTGGGGATTGGGCGCTCAAAGGTGCTTCATCAGCTGGAACTGTTGCTGAATGTCAGCGGTCCAATGTAACAGGACACAGCAATTTGTTACCGCCAAAATGAGTGGTGAAGCAGCAAACAAATTGGGATGCTAGTGATGGTAGCTGTTTAATTGTACCAATTATTGATTGTTATGATTGGTGGTGAAGATGTGAGGTTGGGTAATTTCGGAAATGGTCGAATGCGCCAGAACAGTCGGCAGGGTGGAAGCCAATGGTTAGGGCTGCACTATGTCAAATCCTTCTGCCTTGGCCCAAGCACAAACTGTTGGAGGATTGTTTCCAACATCACAAGCTGGTGATCAAACTCCATCAAAATCCGGTAACATTTTCTGATGAAGGGGTACAATAATTAATCATGACGTACTAGCACAAAATAAGGCCGTTTGAGGATGAACCAAGACCATCTGCCAGATTTGGATTGAGGAAGGCCGAGCAACTTTGCAACGACCTAAGCAACGTTCACCACCGAGGCGAAGAAATCCGCGCAACCAGCGGTGTTTTCGGCCGTAAGGCCTGGTACTCGGGCGCTGGAAAGGATGAAAAGGTTTTCTTGAAAATGTGAAAGACCTTTGAACCAGCCAGCCTAAGTCTTTGGTATACACATCTAGTACGTTATATAAGGCTTCTGGTTACCGTTTCTGAACAGCCACGGTCCAGGGCCTTAATGAAATGCTCCCCCTTAACGCCACTGCCACAGTGGTAACGAGTACCACTTGGGCCCAATGGCACTGCGGCTGGTTGCGTGACCAAACAAACACCGATTGCACCTGGAAACCAACAACTGGATATAAAATATTTAAATAGAACCTACATCAACGATCATAAACGTACCAATCTGTCAGGATGATGCAAAATGGCAGGCCGGAAGTCCCGTCAATTGTAGATGACCAACCCACAGATCTCCCGAAATCATGCGTGTTGCCCGCACACTTTTCCTCACTGACTCGCAGTCATGGGACTACGACCGCCCCAGGGCGCGAAACCAAAACAAAGTTGGCCATTCACAATTTCCAAAGCATGCGTTGCAGCCTACTTCAGTGCTACAGGACGCTACAGGCCAGAAAATTGTGATGGAACCATTCGATGGGGACACTATGCTATCTCCTAATGGGTACGAATGCCTACATGAACCTTCATCCCTGGAACACTCGCGAGTCCCTGATTACGTGAACTTCATGTGCGCGCAACGCACGGCACGCAGAGAGATTGCGGAATCGCCAGCAGCGTGCTCGACAAAGGGGAATCATTAAAACACCCTTCTAGCAGGTCTCAACCATATCTTCGAAAAATCCCCAACCTGATACAAGATATGTAAGGCATTGTAAGGCCATGTTTCATGATTTCCTCAACATCAATCAGTTTGGATATTTTGGGTGAGGTCCTTTCAGGTCGCTCAATTTTGTCATTCTTTGTCCAACCCTGTGCCCCGAGCATCTTGAGCCACTGGCGACGGTCATTAGCTTCATCAAACTACTAGAGTTTCTAAAGGTGAGGCCAACGCGAAGAGGTGAGGTCGTCAGAAAGCGAGCGTTCCTGAGATACTTTTTGATTGCTTCAAGCTATCATGACCCATCCCGGGAAACAGGAGGGGATGACAAAAAGGTATGCTGGAAAACCTCCACCTCTAACATGTTCTAGAATATAACCTTCTCTTCAAGATTTGGCCTTTCCATTCCGCTTGTGCAATTCTGCATCCCTGTGGCGCGAAGAGCCACGGATGTCGGTCGTTTTCAAAGCTGCAGCGCAGGAACTAGTGGCCGGAGTCGATGGCAGCAATTTCCATCACTCTGTTTGAAAGGGACACATAGACTGAACCATGAAAATTCAGAAAAAAAACTGTGGAAATGTATGATTAGCTTTCTCACCTGCTTGGGGAAGTCATCATGAGAAAGGCGGAAATAACATAAAATCACAACGCATCCAGCGGGCCCTGCTAGATCCCGTGCCAGGCAACTAGGCATGGCGAGAAGTTGAGTCATTTGGACACCCCATCCGCGCCACCATCAATGATGAGAAAGTAACCAGGGATAAAATGGGGATGAGTCCTACCCATACAAATATAATATGTATTCATATGTTATGATATAACGTCATAGTCATACAATGTGCTATGAAATGTATCGATTATGCATGTATACCCAATGGTGGACTATTGGGGTTCGGGAGATTCTCTCCCAACCAGCTCCAAGCCATGTTAAGGCGTCTTCTTGGGAACTCCCACTGCGGCATTGTTTCTAGATCTGCATCCATTCCACCAGTGGAGCGTGCCTCTAAAAGTCTTCAAACATCATCAAACACCATACAAATGGAGGTTTTAATGGGAAAAACAACTGTAGATGGTGGAGTTTCCAGCAAGCCATGTTTGATTACCAAAAACTCCTGAAGGGGACTCCCAAAAACCACACCGCCTTTCAAATTAACTACGCTGGCGCGGAAGCCACAGCAGCACAGGGCCCTGCACCGAGGAAAATGGGGAAGGCCAAGCCCGAATGGTGGAATGTCATCACCTTGAGTGAAGGGGATAAAGAAACCGCGTGGCAATTATGATTTTTTTCCTCTACAGTTGGATGTGACCAGATCGAGTTGGCTTTTCAGGCCACGCTGTTTTTTCTTTCTCAACTCCAGAAAAACCTCGCGGAAATCCCGAAAAACCAACTTGATGCTCATTGAGTTTCCATGATTTTCCATGCTTTGGATCATCCATCTTCGCCATCCCTGGGACAGCCACCAACCCCCAGGAACCTGCCAGCAGTTCCGAAGCGTCGGAGAGGCGCCGCTTATCACCTCTGGGGCATCATGCCGTTGCCCGCCTGGCGCCAGGGAGTCAGGATCTTCAATCAAGGGATAAGAATGTATGAAATACATATAGTTGTAATATTGTAGCTGTAACTAACTGTTCATCAAGATGTGATACTATTGTACTTAGTAATTAATGGTAATTAATGATTATATATATATAATGATGATTACTGCAATGCCTTTAAATTCCCACAACTCTCCGGGAAATTGCCACGACATCTCGAAAATTAGGAACGCATCCCACCACACATGAGTGAGTCCATGCTCTTGTGAAACACCCATCGGCTTTCCAGAGCACTGCCTCGGATACCATTCTAAACCTTAAACATGTCGTGTTTTCAACCAGCCACAGCAGTTTTTGAAAGCCTGGGGAACAAGCTGTCAGAGTCCTATTTTGATGCATCATGTGTTTGGGAACTCAAGTCATAGTTCCCTGGCTCCCAATTTAAAAGTAAGAATATGATGGAATATGATATATCATATGGATGCCAATAGCTCTAAACCGCTCCCTCCTAACATTGGCTACCTCCTTATGGCCACCATCAATTGCCAGCCTTGCCTCCGCGTACATTCGCTGACCTGTCCACGGTGCCTTGCGCGCAGTGCAGTAAGTAGACTATAGTAGATTTCACCAATCACCTGCATTGATGTCCTGTTCATCCTAAAGTTCCCTCGCCAGGATGACTACTGGAAGCAGCACCACAGGCTTCAAAGTGCAAGGTGCAGCCACTTCCCTTCTTTTCCAATCGCTAGTGCAGGAAACTCAGCAGTTTGTCTCCTATGACTCTCATCATATCCTTCCGCACTGCCACCAGCACCACCCCATCGCTCCGAAGCAATGCCATTCCAGTCCTGATCAAGCGACAGAACCCACCATGATCCAACCAGTTGCCACCTGAGCTTACATCCATTCCTCCATATCTTCAGAGACCGTAGGGGTGCAAAGGACAGGGGAGCATGACGGACTCCACCAAATGTTGCAAATATTGATGATACCAATTGTTGCCAACGCTACCGGAGACCCAAAAGTCGGTTTGGATGCAGGTATTTTTAGTTTTCTCGCAACTTTCACATTCAAATTTCAGTTTTCAGGTGGGCTTCCCTCATCCAGGGTTCAATCAGGCTTCAACCAAGTGGTGTAAGTCACAATCCGTTTTGCTTCACAAAATGCCCTATGATCTCACGATCAAGTAGTATTATAGCCCATTATTTAATCCATTATAATCCATTAGAATCCATTCCCATTAAGTAATATAATGACCTATAGAATCCATTAGAATCCATTAGAATCCATTAGAATCCATTAGAATCCATTCCCATTAAGTCATATAATGACCTATAGAATCCATTAGAATCCATTATAATCCATTGGAATCCATTCCCATTAATGATTATGTGTAAATGCCACCGCCTATCAAATCTCCAACCCGCGCCTTTCGTTGTTCACCTGCGCCTGGATCCGTTGCTGGGGCGCCTCAGAGAACTGCAGAATCAGCGTGCGCTCCTCCAAGCCGCCCAGCTCCCCGTCGATGGCCTGGACCAAACGAATGGCATGGGGGACATATGGCATGTATCATTAAGATTTATTGATGTGTAGGAGCAAAAATCTAGAAGAGGCTTACCTGACCTACATTACATGTAATATTAGATACGATGTGCAGAAATATAAGCAGGTACCGGACACGACAAAGCATCCTGATACTTACAAATATCCGAACACCTCCAGGCCTGACTAGTTTCCAAAAGCAATGGCGCTATATTCAATTCTGATGGAATTTGAACCACAACTATATTAACAAGAGATTGGCTGCTTTTGCCTTCAGTGATTTTCAGGCTGTGTGAGAACCACAGAAGCTGACAAGGCAAATGTCGCCTGGTACAATTCACCCCCATTCTGCGGTTGTCGCACCCACATCAACCATGCCACTGTCCAGCTGGCCTGTCTCCATTCTAAGGGACCATAGGAACTGGTTCCCAAATGAGGTCTGCTCAAGTCAATATGGCCATGGGGCACGAAGTACCCTGATGAGAACACCTAGGCGCCCAGGATTCGACAGGGTTTGAATGATGGCCCGGTGAAAACCCATGGTCCTGGCACCTACTCAGAGGGATTTCATAATCCAACTATATTAATATCCAGCCAATAATACACCCTTAAAAAACCTGAGCAGAATAAACAACCCGCCCCCCACCCCCACACTCAGGTCATGTGGTCATGGATGTCATGTTTCCCCAAAAAGAATCTTCTTCCAACCTGTCAGCCCTGGCTGCAGCTGCGGCGCCCCTGCAGGAAACACCACCCAAGACGTTTCCAGCAAAGCATCCTCTAAGCGTTGGGCCTCGCCAGCCCGCCGCGCTGCCATGAAGGACGTGGGCTCTAACACCACGCCTGCAGGCATGTCCCGGCGGATGTTGGATATTCACGAATGACTGGAAGAGATTGGGAGGTAAGTAGTAGGGATCAGGTATATACGGTATATACATAGAACAAAAGCTTTTTTTCACCAACTGAATTGTATGGCACTGAACTGATTCTCATGAGAATGGCTTTCGTGGAAAAACATCAAGTTGGCGATAACTCATCACTCTCCAAGATTTCAGCAAGACCAAAGAGCCCCGAATTCAATAATCTCATTATCATCCATAATGAATCATCAATAAGCATCCATAAGTTTCCATCATCATCCATAATCATCGAATCCCATTGTTAACATTCCTTAACTCCATGATCTCCAGTTGCATAGCCCCATCAGCTACCCTCTGGTAAACTAACATAGCTATTGAAAATGTCCATAGAAATAGAGATTTTCCCATCAAAAATGCTGATTTTCCATAGTTATGTTAGGCAATACCAGAGGGTATCCCATGTCCCACCTTCCCAGTCCCCGATCTCCGTGATCCCGTCGTAGCTCCAGGGCGGCGCCCGTCCCACGTAGCGCCGCAGCGTCGCCATGCCGCTCTGCAGCGCCTCGTCCACCGCGCGGTGGACGCCCACGCGGGTGCCGTAGTCGTCCAGGACGATGCTATGCACCTTGGGCGTTCACCGGAAGATGTGGCCATTTCCTATGACTTCACCCAGACAAATCGGGGATTTCCCATGGTGAAACACCGATGTTGACCAAAAATGAGGAAGCATGCAGAGTTGAGGAATCTCAAAAAGTGAACCGGATTTTACCAGATTCTAACTAGCAGTAACTGACAAAGACAATGATTGAACTATTGAACCGACCCCCCGGAGACAAGATAAAAGAGGTTTACTAGATTTTACTAACAAACATACGCATTTCCCGATGGAAAATTAGTGATTTAAAATGATTTAACATTGATTTCACATGATTTAACCAAATTCAACTGACAAACATGGGGAGTTCACGGCAATGAAAAAGTTGGATCTCATGAGATGAGATGAGATGATCAATGGATCCCAACTGAGTCCCTCTATTCATCAACCAAGGGAGAAAGGCCATCCATAAGGGATGGGATACGCTGATGGGCTAAGAACCATTGGGCAGTTCAGCCATGTTGATCGACTTGTTATGGGAAAATCAACTTGTTGGGCATTTGAGTAGTAAAACCACGGTCTACTGCAGATGCCCCCACCATCTCCTAAATAAATACATCAATAAATCAACCAGGTGTAAGCCAAGCAACACAAGGCAATGTCCAAGTATAGGGGAAGATTTCCCCAAAGTGTGGCATTCAGGGTGTCTTTATCCAAAGTAGTACTTACACTGTGTAGTCTTAGGGTCGTTCGAAGCTATGACATCAACTTCCCTCATGGACATGAATTTGACAATCTGAGATAAGAAATTGGTCGTGGTTCCCCTTGCTTAGCACCATTTCCTTGAACCTGCAAAGTGCACCACAAAGCCTCTCCCCCTCTTCGAAAATAAACCGATGTTACGTTGCCGAAGTTCGCGACACTTTGAATTCTGGATAAATTCTTGGGAATCCTGAATAGTGTTCAAGTTCAAAATTTCGGAGCCAAAATGTTCAACCCATTTTTTCAGCCCCATATATTTTGAATTCCAGGCGCGTGAGGCAAGGCCAAGGCCCGGTCCAAATCGCTCTTGACACTGGCATAGTCGTGGGCGGCGTCGATGAAGACCACGTGGATTTGGTTGTGGCCAAATAGTTCCCAGTCATCCAGGACGCTGTGAAATTGCAGGTAGACCTGGTGTTTTTCCCGGATCCTGATAGATTACCTTGTGATGAATGGGAAAATCATGCTATCATCAGGCATACCTGATGACAATGATGATACTTTTTTTTGTCTGCGCCCTCCATGCGGACAATTCTGCGACGCCACATTCCCGGCTTAGCCTAGTAACCTAGTATCATCATTGATACATGGCATTCATACCCAGGGGCAAAGCATGTATCATCATTTATCATTAGTTGTCATCATGTCTTATTTGAATTTGGGGAACATGAACGAACCGATTGGATTTTAAAACGAATCTTCTCCAAACAAAACTCAACCATTCCAAACACAAACCAACCCAAAACTTCAACCATGAAACCAACCCACCCACACTACCATGCCATGACATGTCCAACTTGGATTTGCTGATCTGCTTAACAAAGAATAACACATATTCCTCATAGATTCCCCCGTTGGAAGCATATGATCGAAAAAATAAAGTAAATCATCAAATCATCTTCAGCAAATCCATCCCCGCCCCCCCTCCATATTTTCATACTTTAACCACAGATGTTCTTCCTCGAACAGCCCCAAAATCCACCCATCAATTCACCCGTTTAGCCCAAGGCACCACGTTTTTCAGGTCGGCGTTGCGCAGGGCGTTCTGCTTCAGCACGTGGGGCGAGTGTTCCAGCGCCAGCACTGTCTGAAAGAGTCGCGAGAGGACGCGGGTGCAGTGGCCCAGGTGGGCGCCCACCTCCAAAACCACCTCCTGGTGACAGCAATGGAATCAATCTGGTGACATTGTTTGAGCTGGTAATGAATGATAGTAAAAACTTGATAAAAGGGATTAACATGGTAGTAGTAATGGAGAAGAAGAAGAAGAAGAAGAGGAGTAACCGTAATTTATTGTAATAGTACCAGTAATAGTAGTAGCAATAGCAATAGCAATAGTAATTACATGTAATTACTTAGTAATTACTGTATCAATGAATATCTTCATCTGCATCCTCATCCTTCTACCACCGACGTCAATAACGTTGTCAGATAGCAACGGAACGCCGCTGCAAGTCCTCTGAGTTGTTGCCAAACATCTCCTTGGGCCATTTGCAAACTGTTCAAAGGCTCATTGCACTGGGCATATGGTTCAAAAATTGGCGTACCTGGTGGACCCATGCCCCATTGGTCATTTTTTGCATTCTTTCGCCACACCAAATCCAGCAAGGCTCCACCAAATCCAGCTTGAAACGACTGGAGGTGGTCCAGGCATCTTCGTTCTTATCTGGCAGCACATCTTTGGCCAGCCTCAGACGTGCGGATGCCATGGCCGAACTGGCCGAATGAATATGGAAAAGGTCTGGCAGTCGGTACTAGAAGATTTGATGAGGCCAACCAAGGTGTCTGTGCTCTCCCCCCCCCCGCTCTCTCTCTCTCTCTCTCTCTCTCTCTCTGTTTGTGGTTCAATTTTCTGGACATGCAATAGAATCCTCACAAACATCAGCAAATGTGGGACTTAACTGATGCCATGCCTGGGTGTGAAGGGAAAAAGCCCCGGAAATCGCACATCTCTTTCAGCTTCACACTTCCAAGTGCAAAGTGAGGCGCCCTCTGTTCTATCCAACTGTTCATCAGCCAATGGTCTTGGGAATGCCCCACAGTCGTCATCCCTTGGACAGCATGTTCCATCACTTTCCCATGAGCTAGGCCACTAACATCCAATCTGGACCCATCCCAGAATTGGTAGCAAGGAAATGTTACAGGAAAGTCCCATAGTTGATGGGAAAAATCCTGGCTTCCTCTACTTTTTATTTTGTTTAAACCAACCCAATCAAGCACTCATCAGCCATCGGATGCCATCGGCTGATTACCGGGAAGCTCATCCATGTTGGGTGCGCCGCCGGATCTTTGGGCCAGCAGCACCCAACAAAGCCATCTCCATTGCGTCGGCGCTCGGGGCACCATTGGATGTCACGGATTTGGATGTAGTTCGTGACTAACCCACTAGGGGTAACTATCCCAAAAAATCCCAAAAAAGTCTCTATCTATGTTCCATGAAAAAGGGCAGTCAACCACCCCAGAGCTGACGCCTTTACTTGTGGTTGTTGGTGGTTAATAAGATTACTAAGCCCATTTTATATGCGCTGATTCTTGGGGTCACCTTTGGAGGCTGTTGAAATCCCCATGAAAGTTAGAGGATCAAGTTGCTAGAGTAAGGCTAGAGCTGTTGAAGAGCTAAGGAGTCAAGATTGGGTAAAAATCACTATATAGTCCTTGTGGAGCTAAAGAGCTCAGTTACACCCCAATACCACCAACCAGCCAATGGGCTTTAAAACTGCACAGAAGTGACACAAATTTCAATTTGGTCAGGTCCCCCTCAACAAATTCTGCAAAAATGCCCTTATACCCATGCAGAATTGCCACCATGACATCTGCGGCAGCCCTTTGGGCCACAATCAATGCAGACTGCATCCTCCTGCTTCTCTTGGTGAGAATGCCTTGACTTTGAAGCCTGTGTAGCAGTGTAGCATACCATGATCCTGTTTTGACGGAACCTGGAGCGTGCCAAAAAGCTGCAAGACGGCAGCTTAGCTGCGAGACCGGCAGGAGCGTTCCCCTCCTCACTTTCAAAGGCCCTTGGGGATGCCATTTTGGTGTGTTACGTCATGATCGTCACGAGGTTTGATGGCCAAAAAATATCATCAACAAAGGGAGATCCTTGGTGATCCCGCCCCCACTGACAAGCAATTGGTGAACATAAATCTGATATAATCTGGGTAATGTGGCAAACCCAATTTCATAGACCATCCCCAAAATCTCCATTTTTGTGGATGCTATTTTTTTACCATCCCCAAATGGTAGGTGTATGGCATAGGGTGTCCCACATTACGTGCCTGCGCCATGCCTGCGGGCACCAAAACGGTGCCGGGAGGAGGCATCCATTCGGCCGCATAGAAGGTGGGCGCCTGGTGAACGATTGGCGATTGATGGGTGGTTTAACGGCGAATTTAGTGGGGATTTAACCAACAAACATGGGCATAGTTGGCATAGCAATGGGAATTTACCCTCTGGGCCTTTGGCACTTGAATAGATACAATCTTAGATGATTTACCTTCTGAGAAACTGAGATGTTGAAGGCATTTCAAGGCTATGTCAGCTATGTTCAATTTCTTTGGGGTTGTCTGAATGAAGGGTACCCCAAAATCCGAGCGTTGATCTCCTTCTGCTTCAAAAACATGGGCTGTTGATCTGTTAGTGGCTGATTAATCTGGGGTTGACATGAATGTGGGATCCTTAAGGCCATATGCAATCCCCATCTATCAACGGTTTGGGGAGTAGGGTAAATCATCCCGTTTTTGGCACATTACACCCCCAATTGGGAATGGAGCCATCCAGAATGGTGGGATTTGATTCGAAGGATGGGAGGAGAGATCATCGGAAAAGACCTGAAAATCCCCAAGCTAGATTAAAACTCTAGCCTGGATTGAAAATAGCAAAGCTCTCTACATGTTTTCGGGATTTGGGTGGGTTTTCCAAGTATATCAAAGTAATCCCTTCACGTTCCAACGGTGGCAAGAGGTTTCGATGGAGACGTGACCTGCCATAATGATTATAGGCATGTGTGAATTGAGCTGTTGGGCGCAAACATCAACCAAAAGTCACGTGGCAAACCGCGTGATCTATATTGACACGTACCTCATGTTACCACTTGGGGGGTTGTTCTGCATCGAGATGGTTATTGGGTTTGCTACATTAATGACGGATTGCAACTGATCCAAATGGGAATTGGCATTGCTTAACAAACACAAAGAGAAAAAAAAAAAAAAAAACAGGATGACAAAAAAAAACAGGATGAATAAGCAGCCAAATCGCTTTTGATACATTGAGGGGCCCTGGTGGGTTTAGAACATTCTACAACTACTCATGTCCCTAGGAGGTTGCCCATCAGACTTGGTGGGGAGTATGGGAGGAAACCATTTGAGCTGGGCTGAGTCTGATGGCAAAAAAATACACGGGTTCCCTGCAATCGTTTCACTAACACAAGCGAAATGGCTCCACAAATGTCATGAGGATGTCTGTCCTTGGTTCAATCTGGGTGAAGTGGGGGTCGCACTTCTCTTTTCAACTTAGATCAACCAGAATTGGTTTTGTTGTACATCCACTGAGAGCAAACCTCCAACACTTGACAGCGTTCCTGGAAAATCGAGGTCCCCAGATTGATGCCGCTGTGGGAGCTATAGCATGTTGTAGCCATTTCAGGCTTCGCCCTGAAATTTCGGGAGTTTGGGCTGGTCCAAGCTCCATGTTTCTAGGCGAAATCCCCAGTAGCGTCCATGTTTTCCCGAAGGCCAGCCTCTGACCTGCCGTACCAGCTAGGACCTTGACGAAATGTCGGCACCAAAGGTGACAGGTAAACAGAATTGGCTGGAAGGAGAAACCACCGATATTTTTGATAGGTAAATCATCGAGAAATAGGGGATGTTCCATTGCCTCTTTGGATTTGTAGCTTTTTTGAAAACCTGATGGCTGAAGATTGTTTGGTGTCACCTTTGGGAGTGGGCAGTCAGTAACCTGAAGGATCAAAGGGGCCTCGAAAAAGTGGAAATCCTTGAGGTTGATTTCCCCTGAATTCCCCTATGTTTTCATTGAAATGTCATTGTTGCTCGCTGTTTTTCACTGCATCTTCATTTTCTGTTGCCTGGCCCCCAAAATTCTACCCCTGAGATGCCCCCACTGGTGTAGACCTGGGTGGTCGGCCACATCCCATTCGACGCCTGAAGCTGTCTTCCAGTGCGAACAGTGGGGAAAAAAAGGGGTTCAGCTTTCAATCAATGGATTGGTTAATGGGAAATTTACAGGAAACCATGGTTTTTACCATCAAATATAGAGGTTTCCTGTAAATTTTCTTCCCATTAACCAATCCATTGATTTCAAGGTTCCCTGAATCGATCCACTATTGGTGTGTCACAAGTTGTGCAGAAACCAAATGAAACACCTGCGTCTGAATGCAAAGAATTCTTCTTCATACAAGCCTGCACTCATTGGTTTCAACAACCTGAGGTAAGACATGTTGGTATTTCCATGGAATGATCTGCTACTCCGGCTCCCTTAATAGTCAAGCCTTCCCTTAAAATAGAGCACCAGAACACATTCCACCGCTTTGAACCCCCGAAAAAATGATGATACCCAAATTTACATACAACATGCTTTCATGGGGAAACTATGGAAACATGATGGTCAAATATTGGAATTTACGGGATGCCTGATGGAATTGGATGAGATGTTGATGGATGCTTGTCTGGAGATTGCTTCTTTATGGGTGTTGATTCAATTTCGATGGATCTTACCGGACTTTACTTGGATTCTACTGGGATTTTCCATGGATTTTCGCAGGAGTTTTGGAGGTACTCCCCATTCCTAGAAAAAAAAGACGCAGCCACGCCTCCATCGCCTGTAAGGTAGCAAGGCCGTGAGCACGATAGGCAGACAGACCTTTCAGCTGAGCTATTGACATCAATTTGGATTCAAACTACCCTCTGGTTGTTTAACATAGCCATGGAAAACAACCATCTTTAATAGGTAAGTCACCATAAATCATCTATAACTGGGCCATTTTCCATGGCTATCTCAAACTTGTCCAGGGTATATTCCACTTGGGATTGAAGCTTCAAGAATTGGGAGTCAACTGATTTGATGAAAAAAAAGACATGTGGATGATTGAAGTTTTTAAGCATCAAATACTGTGAGAGTTCGCTACTCATAACCCACCGGTTGTTCAGCCACGCCATCTACTTCTACGACTCATTTTCCACCATTTCAACCGGTTAAAATGGTTTTGCCACAACATGTCAAAACAAATACTCAATCTGATTAATCTTAATCAATGATGGAGAATGATGAAAGGCAAGTGGAAGAAAAAAGGAGGTTTAAGGCGTTAAGTGATTCTCCTCTTCGACATTTTCATCCTCGATTTTGAGGTAGAATCCTTTGGTGAGATGGGCCCCGTATGGCCCCCCCCCCCCGGGTATGGCCGCCCTAACGTCACCTGCATCATGAGTGCTTTCTCCCCGCGGCTCTGCCAGCGGCCGGTCCTCGTCAGCTGGCTGCGTGGGACAGTTGAAACCTCCACATGGAAGAACAATGGCCCTGATTTTGCCGGTTGACTCCGAGTGTTAAATCCCAATTTTTGCTGGTTAAAGCATGTTTTGGTACGGAACTACTCCAGATTTTGATCATTCCATGATTTGGCCTCACAGCTGACGGGTGTACCTAGGAGCATTCAAGCTGCTTTTTTCATGTCACATCATACAAGCACAAGCCCAAACAAGGTGAATCATCATTGATTTCCTTTTGAACACCTAAAAAAGACAGCGCTAACCCAGCAATGCCGGCGCCCAGCGACGTGCATCTCCATGGCTTGCAACGTTGCCAAGCCCTTTGCACGATAGGCTGCCAGCCCTCGCAGGCTTGGGGGCAGTGGCTGTTGGTCATTCCCGGTAGGGATGGAGAAAAGAAAGCTCCTGAAATGCTGAGGTGCTTCCATATACTTCCATATTTTCCATTTCTGGAGACACGGGTCAGTAACTACAGTACCCAACAACTCTTCAAGCACCTTCAACTAGAAAATCCCCGGTGTGTGCGCATTTTCGACACCAAAAATAGAAGTGTTTTTTCTCACTTCCATGTCACTTTGATCGGAGGATGTTTGTTGAAGAAATGCACCACTGTACGTTTCTCCTAGCAAAAGTCCTGCCCGTCCCCACGGCCATGTCAAGCCTGCAGAGACATTGCCTTTGTCTCCGATGGGGTGCAGGAAGCTCAGCCTCAGTCGATGTCCCTTTATGTCTGTCATACAGGAATGTGGAACAAAAGGGCAGAAAGACCGAATGAAATGATACAAAAGTGATGTTGTCAAATGTCGGTCAGTTTTATCATTCTGATTGCCACAGAAATTTTATGACATGAGATCCAGAAGTGAACTTGATTGCGGAACTTTGAGATACTTCAAGTATGAGTTGACAAGCCTCGATTCAGCTTGATTCAATTTGGGGCTACATCTCACTAGTTCACCGACCCTTTTCCATTTGTCAATGGATGACTTTAACAGGAAATCTACAGGAAACATCAGGAAACCACGTTTTTCCCGCCATTTTTTGGGGGAGGTTCCTGTGAATTTTCCCACCATCCGCCCACAGCCCTCGCCCTCAGTCGCTGGCGTCTGGTTCCCATCCCTCCTCTTCTCCCGCCGCCGCGGCCGCGATGGCCGCCTCGGGTGGGGAAGCATCTCGGAGACGTCGTCCGTACCGGATGGGGATGACATGGATGGGTGTATATACAGTATATATGTCTATATATATATATATGTGAATTTATATGTGTGTGTGTGTGTGTCTATTTATTATTTATCTATCTATTTACTTATTCATTTATTTGTTTATTTTGTTATGTACTACACAGGTATAATCGCACATATCTATAGCTATATAGCCATATATAAATTATGTCTATATAATATGTATGTGTCTGTGTGTACGTGTGTTGTGTAGTCCGTCTGTAATTTTGTTTCTGCACGTGCATTCTACATAGCCAATATGTAGCTCTAGTCTAGGTATGTGGAAAACCAAAACTCTGACGGTAACGGCCTTAGGCCAACGCCAGAGGCTTGTAACTTGCACGAGTTGAGCCATGCAAAGCCACAGGTGTCCTGCCCTTGTAGTGGCTGATCAATGGAGTTTCCCTTCTGGATCACAACATGTAACATACATGAACATACAACATATACAACTAGACAAACCAAAAAGAAGGGAAACGAATAGGAAAATTCTCTCCCCAAGCCTCCGAATTGTTAATCTCCCATCTTGGAAAATCACCGCAGGCCTCAGTTCTCTCAAGCCCTACCCACTGGCGAGCCACGAGGGATCTTCGATGAGTTTATCCACTTCCTTCTCAATGTCGATGGTGTACCTGGGAACTGCAGCCTTCCAGTATCACTGGAGTGATCTGAGGGGAGGAAAAAATCACAGGAAACTACGGCCTTCAACAAAGTTGGGACAGTCCTGGAACGAGTATCGGTCTAGGAATGTCTGGGCCATCACTGCCTTCAGGGACCCTGGAAATGGAGCCTTGACATGGGTCCGAAACGCCGTCTTTGGTAGCTTAAATCTGGATTCTTGGTAATCAAAGATGTAACTTTTCTGGGTGAAACCACATTTTTTCTTGGGCCCATCTTTTTACATCATTCACCAGTTGTGTGGATCGAATCCCCGTTCTTTGTCAGTTGAGTCCCTTGTTTTCCCGAATTGCTGATGTCTCAATCGGCTTTGATTCCAATTTCTCACAATCTTTCGTCAAATCTCCCTTCGTTCCCCCATTGTTCCTGGTTAACCGCTGTTCAATCCCCTGTTTTCCCTGTGCAGCCACCATTTTTTTGTCGCATCTTTCCCCCTGCGCGACAAGGCACTCCGCATCGGCTCGGCAGGTGGACTTGGTCGAGCCGGTACTGCTGCAGCTGCCCTCGCCAGGAGTCATTGAACCTAGGTGAAGTGGTCATTCCACCATTATGCATACGAATATTGATGTGTATGTATATGTGCGTGTGTATATATATATATATAGATATATATATATATAGATATATACATACCCAGAATCATGACTTAATGGGATTTGATGGGGTTTAATGGTAAGTTGCCCTCTGGTGTCATCAAACATAGATCAAGCTTAACATCAAGCAATGGGATTTAATGGGATTTGATGGTGAGTCACCCACTGGTAAGCAAACATAGATGTTCGGACACCCGTTCGGAAAATGATCTGCATTCGTGGTTGGTTTCCACATGTATAGTCTGTCTACAGGAGGCTACCCCTCTGGTAATCAAACATGGCTTGCCGCAAAGTCCACCATTTGGTTACTCTGCGGGATGACGAGGAGGATGATTCCTGTGATGATGCTGCTGCTCCTGCTGATGATGATGACGATGATGATGACGATGATGATGATGATGCTGATGATGCTGATGGTGATGACGACCATCATGGACACCGTCAGGTAATCAAATGTGGCTGGCAGGGAAATCAACTAGAAATGGTGGATATTCCAGCAAGCCATGTTTGATTGCCAGAGGTTCATCAGGGGTGCTCAAACCTATTGTAGGTAAAGGGGTAGAACATTTGGTTTTCTTTTACCTCCAAAAAGAGTCACTTTTCTCCCTATTGTCTGGGGTGTCGGGAGCATTTTGATAATGATAACTGGGATGCAACACTGTGATATCCCACCTGTTCAGTATTAAATCCGTTTATCAAAATCATTCAAATCTTAATACTAGTAGGTTTAACAATATCATGAATAAATGGGATGTGAGTTTCTCCTGGTGTGATGGGTAGATAAATTCTATCAGGGTGAAAGGCGGCTGATTGATTTTCCAAGTTTGAGGCTAGCTAAGATGGGATACTAATGGATGTTACTTATTGTTTGTTTTTGTTTGGGCACTAATCGGTTGATAAACCAACCAGAACTGACTGATCATATGCACTGGATTAACTTAGCAGCACAGTAATTCTAACCCCCTCTGGATTTTTTTGAATTGGGGTTATGAATTAATGGCATCATCATAGATTCCAGACAGAGGAATAATCACTAGATGGTATAAAGCTCTGGTTGGTTCTGGTCATCCCCACCATCAGTTACCCCTAAAGAGATCATGAAATTCAAGGGTTTTTTCATATGCAGCTACGAGGGGGAGACGGGGGATCTATCATGATCTATCCATCGACCTATGAATCTATCTAATCTACCCTCTGGTAATCAAACCTGGCAATTGAAAATCCACCATTTATAGATGGTTTTCCCATTAAAACCTCCATTTATAGCGGATGTTCCATTGCCATGTTTCAGTACCAGAGGGTATCTCTACTATTGATCTAATCTAATTTCACTTAATCTAATCTAAACCAATATCAGAGGAGAAAAATTGAGGGAGAGATTGCGCTCACCAAAATCTATGCAAATTACAATGATTTACCAACTTGAAAAATTTTGGGATAGTTACCCCAATCCTAGTCCCATTATTCTGGTGACGTTGCTCCCTTTTGGGTCGTGATCAAATTTATCAGGATCAGATTGCATTGAGGTTCTACATCCAATAAAATATCCCCTATGTTTCATGGTGGCTTACATGTCTGCAGAGTACACATCTGCATAAATTTGGCGCCCAGCAACAACTGCCACTGGCGCCGTCCTGCGACATCAGGTGTTGTGTTTTGTTATTGTTGGTCATGTGTGTTGTTGTTGGCCGAAAATACCTAAATAAGATAGATACCGTCTTTTTTGTTCTAAAATGTTGATACGTTCGTTTCTTTCTTCTGGTGACTTCTCGAAGTGGTGGCAGAATGGGTTCCCAATGGAAGTGGGCTCAATGACCTCTGCCGAGAATGACCTGTGCTCTGCTGGTTGAGTCGCCACCGGCCCAGTGGGGTGCCTGCCAAACTGCGGCAAAGTCCATTCGACCTTGGCAGGCTGGATTTTCTGAGAAACTCGTCTCCCTCCGGAGGACTACTGTAATAAACCCCGTTGAGTCCCAACAACTTCGGCGATCACAAAGTTCTCCAGGATCCAGTCTTCCAAGATACTAAGTGGGAGAAACCAAACCCAGTGATATATATATATATATAGATGAATACAGTATTCATTCACCATATCAACCAGCAGCTTCTTGCAACTTCTTCCATCTTCCCAACCCTGGCAGAACTTCCCATCGCTGGGACACCAACAGCTCAGCAACGATCCGTTCGATCGCCGCAAGTCTTGCTCTACCACCAACTTTGACGCTGGATTTCGAGCCAAAATGCGGGCATCAAATTCCACAAATGCCATCCGTAAGAATACTCGTGAGACCAGAGAAAAAAAAAACACTGATGTTTGGTAGGTTGACCCCCTACCTGTTTAAGTCGCCCAGGAGCCGCTTGCAATAGTTTCTACTACATACAGTAACTATTGCACAATGTACCCCAATCTGGGTGAATAACTTACATAGTTGCGGGAAGCCCCATTGTCCGGATCTTTGTCCATACGCATCAATGCAAAAAGTATGTGCACCAATATGCATATGCATATGAAAATGCATAATATGCACATGCATATGCATGTATATATATATATATACATATATATATATATATGTGTGTGTGTGTGCACATACGCACATAAGTACATCTATGTATATATATATATATCCATATACACATATGTACAGATACATATACGTATGTATATATATATATACATGTGTGTGTGTGCGTGTTGTTTCTCAATTCATCGGTTCATTGTTCATTTCTTCATTTCTTGAATTACTGCTCTATTGTTTTTTTTACTGCACATATGCATATACAAGTATAATATAGTGGTGTAATGATATATTTGTAGATTTATCCCCCAACTTCCTCACTTCAGCAAACAAATTGGAGATATTGGAGTAGGAAGGTGCGATGGCCCCAGCAGCTCTCCAAATATCCAGGTGTCCGCGCAAATCGCTGCCAGCCGAAGCCCTGTCCTGGCTGGAAAGGCCGTTCCTCTCATCTTAGATTTTCAGGCTGAGATCTGAGATCGTTGTGGGGAACCTATACTACATTAGAATACTATAGATTTCCATTTGGATCATGTCCAATCCGAAAACTCTGGGAAATTATCTTTCAGTGGGTGAAAGGCTGAAAGCCATAGCATGCACACAGTCCTGCAAGTTTTCACCACGAGAATTCATAAGATTGAGCCACTTTGCACAAGCGCTTGTCTGAAACTAGGGTACTCCATTCCATCTACTGGTTAATTAATCATCATAACATATTCCTTATTGCAATATCATAGCCATAACTTGTGCAATCTCCCGATGTTCAGAGCCACGAGAGCCTTCTCAAACGTGCCAGCGAGTCGATCGCTCCCGGCGCCCGGTTTCGGTTTTTCTCAAACTGATCAACGCTCTCGGCATTTTGCCGTGATACGCATATATCGACTGGCGTGCCAGCGTGGCGACAGGTTCCTCTCCCCACCGTTTTGCATCACCGCAGCCTGGGGCCTTCCTTCGCCCACTGGTGTGGCATAACACAACCGTCAAGGTATCATAGTACCAGAACGTATCAACATGGATCAGAATATCTATATATTATCTATACATAGATGCATGTATGTACGTATGTAACTACCTGTAAGATGTTTCTGTGGCGCATGTCCATCTACAATCTACAGATATATAATATAAATACATTATAACGTGCTTTTTTGTATCCCCATTTCTTTGGTGATTTTTGTTGGATGCTTTCTTGGGGTCCCAGTGCTTTCACCCTACTATTGGGGAGGACCCGGCCGCCCTTGGCTGTCAGCTACCTTGACTTCTCAAGAGCTGCTGCCTCACTGACTCATTGGCTCCGCGCTTTGTCACAGAGCATCCAATTCCAGACCTGGCCGGAGCGTCATGTCGTCCCTGCATCCATTCATTGCCTTCCACTCCCTATTCATCCCCCGGTGGCTGGTTGCAGTGTCCCTGAAAATAGACTCATATAGGGGAGATGAAAATGGATAGAAACTGCGGAGAACTTGGGATGAACATCCAAGGGTCAAATGGCCCAGGCCCAAGATTTCCCATGGCCTACTCTTGCAACAGCCGCTGTACCAAATCGCAGCGGCACAAGGGACATCGACACTGAAAGAGATTATGACCTCGGTTTCCCCCCCACTTTGGACTTGAACCGGCTCAGAACCCTTTCAGGATCTTGTGTGGAAGGGTGGAGGGTTCGCACGAGCTCACGAGCCCGCGGCCACATTGAAACATCGTACCTGGTACACCACCTGAAAAAATTGAAGCTGAAAAAATGAAGGGGACTGTGACATATATGACATATGGCACTTGTCACAATTGCTCCAAGTTGAATTCATGGGGGTTGCTGGGTGCCAAAACCAGTTGGAAATCCATGATCTTAGCTTGGAAGTTGGGTTATTTCACCACTAGACTTGTAATGAATGTGGTGCAAATCCCCCTCGTTGATCGTCTCAAATCCCTCTCTCTCCATCGCCTTCTCAATGAGTTCAGTTGCAAAGTGGTTCTACTGCTTTGTTCATCGCCATTCCAATAATAATAGATTGATATGGATTGTTCTAGTAGAATCTTACCCTAGGTCCAGAGCTGATCATATTCCAGGCCAAAACAGCTGGGAAATATCAGAAAATTGCCAAGACCCCATTCAGGTGAAAGTTACCTTCAGATGTGTGCCCATGGCTCCTNCAGAAAATTGCCAAGACCCCATTCAGGTGAAAGTTACCTTCAGATGTGTGCCCATGGCTCCTTTTTCTTTCATCACGTGCGGTCACAGTCTGCACATGTATTTTGCCCCGAAGATCCTTTCTTTAACCAAATGTTCAACATCACATCTCATTTATGGATGTTAAGCTTGTCAATGGTTGATTAAAATTGTTTTCATGGACATCTAAGTATTTTAAACGCGCCTTCTTGGACCAACGTAATTGGACTGCAGCACCAACGGCCAAGACATCATTGATGGGACTACTGGCTCAGGAGATGGATAAGATATGCTGATGGGCTCNAATTGGACTGCAGCACCAACGGCCAAGACATCATTGATGGGACTACTGGCTCAGGAGATGGATAAGATATGCTGATGGGCTCTAGCTTCGAATGCCCCCCAATTTGAACCAAAAAAANGCCAAAAAGAGCTTCCCATGAGCCAGAGAACCATTCCAAATTGTTTCACATACCCCAACAGCTTCAATCTCTACGTCACGAACCCTGCTGAGGCGTCCGCGAAAAGTTTTTTTTTTGCAAAAATCGCACGGAATGCGACAGTATGCGAAACTTTCACCCTTTCAGGTGAAAACTCCATCTTTCCCATATTCCAGAAATACGTGATTCCAGGCTATTTTAGCTTAAAACAAAAAAATTGGAGGCTCAATGGGGTAAAATTCTCGATTGCGATGCTGTTGTGGAGTATGATGAATTTTTGGAGTACGATGCCTACAGCGTATGTGTGCCCGGATGCTCCGGGCACCTGTGGAGTGCGATGGCACCAGTGGAGTGCGATGATCACTGTGGAGTACGTT
>BGPT01000729.1:93298-104783 GCA_003297045.1 Symbiodinium sp. clade C Y103
CATTCCATTCCATTACATTCCATTCCATTACATTCCATTCCATTACATTCCATTCCATTACATTCCATTCCATTACATTCCATTCCATTACATTCCATTCCATTACATTCCATTCCATTACATTCCATTCCATTACATTCCATTCCATTACATTCCATTACATTACATTCCATTCCATTACATTCCATTACATTACATTACATCACATTACATTCCATTACATTCCATTCCATTACATTCCATTCCATTACATTCCATTCCATTACATTCCATTCCATTACATTCCATTACATTACATTACATCACATTACATACATACATATATTTTCATATACATATATATAAATTCATATGTATAGTATATACCTACTGTGTGTGTCTGTGTGGTACACACTGCTTCCAGGCTTGGCAACCCCACTGGAGCTGGCTCCATCCGTCACTGCCGTCACTGCCGTCACTGGCGGCGCCTGTGTGGAACTTGATGGAACTTGTAGATAATATGTGGATGTCAGTATCGAAGAAATGTGTGCAAATAAATATCGATCTATCCAATCGAAACTGATCTCATCTAATAGAACCGGACCTAACCTTATCTTAGATTATCTATCTAGCATGTGCATGTCCCGGTGAAACCATGGCTTTAAAATGTCTCTGTTAGTTTGCACTGGAGCAATAGATACCAAAAAAAAAGGAACCAAACTCTGGTTGTTGATTGTTCTTACGGGGGGGATCTCTGGTTTCACAGCGATGGCCATACTGCATTCCATTCCCTGTTTGCATTGTTGCTTGTGATTGGGGTCAGTGTCAACACTAATCCTTAGAGAGAAAATGAAAGCGGCCCGGGCCAATTGCCAACATCGGAATATACGCGTGCCAGGTGTTACGGAAAGTGTGTGATCTTGAATGAAAACATATATCACAACATTATCCCAAATATAAAAACACACATATATATATATATATACATATATCAAAACATATCACAACATACATATGTCGGTTGTCAGAATTTGCTTAAAAGAAAACAGCAGATCTCCACCCCACCAACTCACCAACAGTCGCCTGACCCCGCACCCGAGCGGTTCCGCTCGCTGGTGCGGCTGCCGCCCTGGTCGCCCGGTTCCATGCGTTGCGGGCGGCGGCGTAGTGCAAGCGATGCCCGTGGTTCTTGGCGAAGACACAGAGCTGCTCCTGGCACGGCACTCGGGCGACCGGGCGGAGCATTGGAACCAGATGTTCTTGTTGGAGCATAAGGACCCAAAAAAAGAAGATGCCAGAAAAATGGCAGTAACTGTTGCAGTAGGAGTTTACTGTTCTTTTTTGGGGGGGCTTGCTGTAGCTGGAAGTTTGCCAGAGGTTTTTAGTGACAACATGTGAAAAACGGATATAAACGGCTGCAACCCCAAGGTAATCTTCACCACAAATGGGGAAAATGCTCTTTTGGCACTGGACATGGTCACTTTTGGATGGCTAAGTGGCTAAAATCACCATGTGAGTGTTGGTTAGAATACAACTTTCATGGCTTAAATATGGTTATATAAACCTCTATGTTCACATCTTAAATCCCAATTTGCAGTGCGTTGAATCTCTATGTTGGGTTCGGATTCAGGGGGTGCCAGGTCTTTTCCGTCCAAGCGGCAGGATTTCGCGGAAAGTGATTGTACTGTGCCAAGTACTCTTGCAGCAAATCATCCTCAAAAGGCAGGTAAGATCGGCCCATGGCAGTCTTCATGGAAATCCCGGCCAAATGCTGATGTAGGCACCCACCATTTTGGCTCATCGGCACCCTCCATCTATTTGTGTGGGGTGGAGTGAGGGTCTTACCACCCTAATCCTTCATAAAAATCAATTAACACATACTAAACCCATCATCGTTTCTGCAGCCCACCCTTCCGCCCAGAGGCGACCGAATCGCCGGGCATGGTCGGAGAGCTGCCCAAGAGCTGTGAGCCGCTGCTGCAAATTCTGTGACCGGTTGGCTCTTTCAATTTGACCCATACCGTTCCATACCCATATGTGAAAGAGATATGTGACTGTGAGGAAACACGTGTGATTTCTTGACCCTGAAAACCCTACATTTTGATACATTTTGGCCATTCGTTTGTAGTGTGAAAGATTAAAACCACCTTGTTTCAAATTCAAAGACCCTTGAGAGCCCACAAATGGTGGACCCTCCAGTTCACTTGACCCCATCTGCTGTCGGTCTCCTTTTCGAGGACGAGACCTGGACACAGCGAAAACGGAACTGCGCCGCGCCCCTGCCATTTCTGTTCAAATCCAAAGCTGCCCAAAAAAATCGCAGAAGATTACCCTCTGGTGAACTAACATAGCTATTGAAAATGGTCATTTTTAATGGGAAAATCCACTATAAATCACCATTTTCAATAGCTATGTTAGTTTACCAGAGGGTAGCAAGCACCAACAAAATCAAGGTGTTGATGTACTAAGCCCCCGCACGGTTAGAACCTCCACGGACAAAAAGGCCGCTACATCCTCCAGGTGCCACAGTCGCAGACTTGTCAATCCCAAAAAGCGCCTGTGATATACCGTAGCCTCGGGCAATTTAATGGTTTGCTATGGGTATTTTGGCCCATTTCGCTGGAAGATTTACTGTACCTACTTTCATGGTGATCTTCCAATTCGCAAACTATTATTCATATATGGCAATTGAAAATCCACTAGTGGAGGTTAGAGCTGGCAAACTCAACTATAAGTATGGATGGTGGATGTTCCCAAGTTGCCATGATTACCAGAGGTGGATGATGGTCCTCCCACTGTACATCTTCCGCAGGCACAGCATGGGCAGTTGGGGCTGGACCCGGAGCCTCCGGAGCCCCGGGTGGCGCTGGAGAAATTGAAGGCTAATCCTATCTCCCTTTGTTCAACACCCCCAGTGGAGGGTCCCAAATATGTTTGTGTTCCTCTACTAAACTCAACCATGGTTTCTGGGGAGTGTTGAGTATGAGGGCGGAGAGATGTTCAACCAACATGTTGCTCGGGCATGATAAATGATAAGAATTTAAAAAATACATGGGCAGAAACCCCACAGGGCGGCAGCAGCAGGCAAGAGCACCCCAAATCACCAATCATAAAGGGAGACAGGACAGCGAGACAATGCAGCAGCGATTAATTTGAGAGGAAACCAATTTGGAAAATTAGCAAGTGATTCATTGAGAAGTGAGAACTTATCTGAAGCTATCTGGGGAATAAGAAAGACAGGTGATATACCCTTCAGAAAATAAAGCCTGGCAGGGAAATCACTATTCTTTAAATTCGTTATGAGTTGTGGGCAAATAATTGATGAGTGGGACCCTTTATTGCCATGGCTCCAATGGCCAGTGAGCCACATCCAACCATTAGAGGTAAGGCCTTCCCAGCTCCAGGACCCCATAGATTCCCATATCCTGCCTTGGAACTGGGCTCTGCTGACCCTGGCCCTCCGGGCACCCTGGTTTCGCAGTGCATCTCAGTCATTTCAGGGTCCCATGTTTGTGGGGGCTTGAAACAATCATTCAGGGGATCTGACTATGATCATACCGTATCTCAATAGACTGGTTGAAGAGAACATCTACAGGAAAATGCGGCTTTGACTCCCCGAATATGCCGCCGTCCTGCTTTCCTGCAGATTACTTGTCTCGTATCATTTCAAAAGAAAACAAACTTTCAAACATGGCAAAAGGGCCAAGTTTTAAAAAAATCAGATCTCAAAACATTCGAAAAAACCGAAACTTTATTTTACCCAAAACATTCCACAAACCATGGGGTCCATAGGTTTCAAGCCAGAAAATGTGAGGAAAACTGCTGGATTTCATCCGCAAACCCAAGGTCTCTGGACCTGGCACTCTGCGGCGACTTGGTGGACCTCGTGAGTGGCAGATCCAGTCGGAGGTGTCTGAGGGTGGCAATCACCACAGAAATGAGGATATTATTGACTCTGTACATTATATATATATATATACACACATATCTGTGTGTGTGTGTGCGTGTTTGCTTTTTTATTCATTCCTTTCTACACCAAAAAAAGTCATATGCGTGTGTGTGTGTGTGGACAATACTACGTTCTGAATGTATGTTCGTCCATGTGTGATTGTGTGATTGTGTGATTGTGTGATTGTGTGATTGTGTGATTGTGTGATTGTGTGATTGTGTCTGTGTGTTTGATCAGCTTCGAGCCGCGGAGTAAGTTCCAAAAGGCCGAATGTAAAACAAATGTATGTGTGTGCGTGAGCCACAAAGTACATAGTTGGGTGATGTTGGGTAGCAACCAGCTAGGAGATTTCAATCTATGCTACGCTATGAGTCACTTGGATTATTCTTCAGAGGCCTTTGAACCTGGTCAGCCAGCTGCGCGAGCCATTTTCTGTTCTCTTCGTGAGTTGTGCCCTTGGCTAGCTTATGCGCGCATGGGCTTCTCTAAATTTAACGCAACGGTTCGAGTCGCATTATAAGACTCACGAGCTTCTCATGAGTAGCACTGATTCATGCCATGTGTAGGCTGCTCGGCAAGTGTTTAAAAATTGCAGTTGAACCACCCTGTCAATGAATCCGCCACTCCCAGTGACGGGCTAGAGTATCTAATCATCTAGTCTGTTTAGGTCCATATCTACGGATGTTTATGATGATTTATGATGCTTATAACTTATGATCCTTTCGATGTTTTGACACGGAGGCATGCCACAAATGGCATGCCCCTATTCACTCAGCTTGCCCGAGCCTGTAGCCTAGCTGTGTTCGCGGCACCGTCACCCGGTCTGGGTCAAAATGCCGTGCCCGCGGCTGCCGCCCCTTTTGGCATAGCCGGCCGGTGGCAGGTCAGAGGTGCGCGCTGTGACTTACTACGGACGGCCATGATGAGATGTGATATGTTTAAGCTGGAAGTTGGGAAATTAAATATGGAAAGGATTGGAAAGGTATGGAAAGGGAGTGAGATATCCCATTTCAGAGTTGGGCCCTCTGACGAGATCATTTCAAATACTTCGGCCGTCAATGCACCTCTTGTCTCTGTCTAATTTCTCTGTGACTCGCTCACTCAGGGCACCACCTGCCATCGCCGATTCTCTGTGACTCAAGCTCCCCTTCCAGACATGTTGACTTGGGTTGGATCAATGTAAAAATGGTGCAACTGGCACTAGGCTACCCCTGAGGTGTGGACAATCCATGGCAGTGAAGGCATGACAAATTCAAAGTCCCCGCCTGAAAGTCTCGGGTGGCATCCCAGCCCTGGGGACAAAATGGAAGAGCACCAGGTGACATAGCAGGTTCCAAATGAGGCTTGGCAAACTCGGGAGCCAGGTTCATGTGGGGCATCCCTTCCATAGGTGGCTGGCGGTGGCTCGGAATCACGGTGGGAGGAAGGGAGGCTCCAGGCCCCAGATATTGGACCAACATGCCGCGCAGGTAGCGGTTCTCTTCTTCCAAGCGGCACACATAATCTTCCCAGGCTGGGGGCGGGGTCAATGGGTCCTCGGTCAAGGGCAGGAAATCCGGGGGGGGCGCCAAGGGCTCACCATGATACCCAAATGGAGGGAAGGCAGGGAGACCTGGGGGGCCAGGAGGTGCCAAGTGGCCTTGCGGATAGGGAGGCAATGGGTAACCCCCAAGGCCCAGTGGTGGCATCAGTGGCCCCATAGGTCCATGTGGCGTGGGAGGCAGGGAGCCCATGGAACGGACATCAAGCTCCAAGGCCGTCAGGTTGCTCCTGCCATCGCTCTTCTTCTTGCTCTTGCGCTTTCGCTTCTCATGGTCATAGTGGCAGTGCTGGCCTTGGAGGTCAGTTGTTCAAGAGACGCAAGGAACAATTCGAAAAAAAAACATCTTGCCAGTGGTTTCCGGAGGAATTCACATCATTCACCCAACAGTTGGACATGAAAAATCACCAGCTCAGCTCATCAAGTCCAGGTGGCAGTTGTAGCCGTTGTGGCAGCGGCCCTTGGGGTGGAAGCAACATCGGTCGCAGGTGCCGTGGAAATGATTGGCCGAGCCAATCGATGGCAACTGGGCCAGCCAGGCATCATATTCAGGGCCGGGACCCATGGGAGGAGCAACCACAGGCGGATAAAACCTCAGGGCCGCGCATCCAACAGGTGAAGACTCCCTGATTCTTGGGGCTTGAAGGAGGTCCTACTAAGTCCTACTATTGTGTTCATCATCTTTGACGTTGATATCAGCCACATGCATATCGTGGAGAGAAGCAAGTGGTTGGCAAGCAAGTTCTGCCTTGGCGTTCCAGCTGCAGGAATCTAGTTTTTTAGGGATTGGAGTTCCTTATTGCAAAGCATGGCTGAAGCGATCCTGTTAGTCTCCCTAATCCAAGCTGTCCGAACCTCATCCAGGCAGCCTCTTCCATCAACATGTCATTTCCAGCATGGCTTCTCCGAAACAAATATGATCCTTTTCCAAAGATCGTGGTGTCTGTTTGGCAAACCTTCTTTCATCAATTGCAACCATTTACCGATGGATTCTTCAATGGGGACAACCAACAAACTAACCTGCGACCAGAAACATCTCGAATGACTCCGGCGCCATGGCTTCTCCAACTTCGAAGTTGTTATCCTCATCTTCATCCAGGCATTCGTCCTGCAAACGTCGGGTCTCTCAAACATCCAGCCAACTCCAGTTGCATTTCAAGTCGGAGGGAGAAACAAATAAGTTCGTCGCATCATCCTGCCATCCAAATTCCACGGCCCTGCTTACGCAAAAAAGTTTACCCTATGGCAAGCAGACATTGCAACCAAACATCAACCAAAATTCAGATTTTTCGTTGAAGATCCTTCAGAAATGGCCATCAGCGCAAGATGTTCATCAGTTTTTCCATACGTTTCCATCATGTCTCATCATTTTTCCATCATGTTTCATGTTTCTCATCATGTTTCCCATCATCGTTCCATCAGTTTCCCACCATTTTCCCATCATTTTTCCAAAAAAAAACCACTCACCCGGGTCAACCGGCCTGGAGGCTCAAGGCCAGGTTGCGGCGGAAGCCAGTTCCATCAAAATAGCTCGGGCTGCTCAGCGAGTTCACCGCCTCGTGATCTGATCGAAAAGGTGGGAATTTTGGTGGGAAAATCTCGGTGGACCTGGTTTCATGAGGGGGAAATGAGGGGAAAGTGATGGTTGAAAGCCTGGATTTAAGGGGGTGAAACCCTTTTTTGATCTTTTTTGGCTGTTTGAATCGAATGAAGAACATGATGGTGAATGACCCGAACTGCACCCAAAAGCGAAAGATCATGTTTTTGACTGCTTCATCCAACGTGAAACCGCAAAATGACCAAAACCTGGGGCCCATTTCATCATGTCCAAGTCCAAAACATCTTCCAACAAAAACCTGAAACCCATCCAGCTCTAGTATAGTTCAGAGTTTCCACCAATATACAACCATACAGTTGGGGTTATTAATGGCTATAACCATGGTAATCATCCGGACAAGTTGGGATGGAACCCCTACAGCTATAGTTATCTACTTATAGCCCCAGCTGCGCCCCGAAGGAGGGACCCCGGTTCTACGAAATCTCTGGGCTGCCGTGCCGAAGATGTAGTGCTCAAGATCAGGCCTTGCAGATTAACTGTACACACTAGGGGAGTGCTGCGACCCTCCGGCAATTGACAATGGGAAATCCATATTGGAAATTCCTAGGTCTGGAAAACATCTGAATAACTCCTGCACTCTACCCTCTGGTGATTGAAGATAGCCATGGAAAATGGCCCATTCGACATGGTGATTTTCCATAGCCATGTGAAATTATCAGAGGGCAAAAGGATAGAAAATGTTCCCTCAGCCGCCTGGTGGTCCACTGGGCGAGCGTCGCTCCTGGCTTGCGCCGAGTTGTTGCAGATACACCGTCAAGCTTTCAACCCGGCTAGCCCAAAAAAACCTGTGAAAGTAGACCTTTTTTCATGGAAAATTGGGATTGGAATTAACCTCATGTTCCTAGGATGATATCATACTCTTAAGTAATACATGAAACTAGTAACCCTCAGTTTTGGGATTTAACTCCCTGAAAATTTTCATCAAAACTGCCCCAACGTACTTTTCCCGACTGGTTGTCTGACCATGTTCATCTTGTTTTTTCATATTTTTTCATAATGTTCCAGCTTCCCAGCGAAGTTTCTGCCAGTGTTTCTCTCCACAAAAGCCAAAAAAAAAATGCTCCGGCTCGGCCTCTTCTGACTCGGCGTTCAGCGTCACCTCGCCACTGCGCTCCTCCGGCACGTCCGTCTGTTCCGCATCCTCCTCATCCTGGCGGTTGGCGGCGGGGAAGAATTGATCTGTGGAGGAAACAGGTAAACAGATGGGGATATCATGCAAAAACCATCAACACCCCATCAAAACCTCGGGAAATTGAGTGGCTTAACTAACCGGCAAGCATGGAATGATGATTTCATGGAACCTTCCATGTGGATTTGGATCATAAAAAATCACAAAAAGGCTCCCCAAAATGGTGGGGAGTAGAAGGGGAGAGAAGACAAAAACAACCCCAATATGGCGTGGTGTCAAAGCAATATATCAAAATGACCAAGTTTTGAAGGTTCACCCCATGAGACTGTGCCCAAAGTTGAGCCAAGAAGCCTCAAACATATCCATCTAGCCATGCTAGCCATCACATGGAATCTTTGATGTGAATGGTGGATTGAAAAGACTGCAATGTTCCCTTGGTCACGCCTTCAATAGGTCGGACACCAACGCATCGCATGCTTTGTCCGCATCGGTTGCTCCAAAATACACCGCCGTCATCGCTTTCTTTTCGAGCCTTGGCTCGGTAGTGCTGTACCACCAACCATCCTCTCCAAACAGATTGATCTAAAGCAATTTCAATGTAATTACACGTTTCGCAATGTCCCAAACTGGTCCAACAGCTGCAACAGATTCCAATGATATGATGATGGGTTGGATGCTCAGCTATAGTTGGATTCACTGCTAATTTGGAGGACCGAGTCACAAAGTGCACAGCACCAGTGCGCCCCCCCCGCGCGTGAACGTTCGCAGCGGCCCCCCCGCAGAGCCCAAACGTCTCACTGCGGGCAATTGGAATATCCAAAATCCTCCAACAAACCTGGCAACTGGATTGAAATGCTGCAACGGGGATCTTCCATAGTTTCACAGAGATATCCTAAATCATCTGATTCTCTGATTCATCTGAGACCCATCCCCATCTTAGGCAGAGCTACCCTTGGCCGCGAGGATCATCTGCTGGATTGGAGTACCTCGGATCGCGTTGCGAAAATGAGGATTGAACCATCGAAAACATGGATCCAGAGCAATCTTTGTGATCATAGGAGGAAATAGAAACAGAAATTCCAATAATAAATCAATATAAATCAGACAACACATATGGGTATATGACTTATCTGACCCCCAAAAAAATGACATTACTCCCATTGTACCTGGCAGGCGAGGCTTCCCTTCGCTTTGACAACGTTGATCCACCTCGGCGATGGAAAATCCCTGGCGTTCTGCAGATGTGGAAATCAGCTAAAAGGACCATGCATATCCAGCAAATCAGGAGGTGGATCCGGTAGATATGGCCCATGTATCGGATTCCTATGGGATTTGTTGGTGTTTCCCCACATTCAGAGGGTGAAACTGCCCAAGAGATCCATGACCAAAACACTAAGGGCCTCGCAGCCTTTGGCCAAGTCTTCAATGTCCTGCACCCACGGGGGACGATGTCTGAAGGGCTCGGAGGTGGAGATGCCGCAACGTTTCACGTCTCGACACCGAGGGAAGATCCAGAGAGGTACTATCTTCGGAAAAAATCAAGAATCAGCCGTAATGAAAGAATCAATGGATTGGTTAATGGGAAAATTTACAGGAAACCCTGGATTTTCCCATCAAATATAGAGGTTTCCTGTAAAATTCCCCTTAAACCAATCCAGTGAAAGAAGATTCAGATGTCACCCAGGTGTTTTTCCATTCAAAACCCACCCAAATCCACCCGATTTCAACTCACCCCAACTTAGATTTCAAAAAAACTGTATTTAACCCCCAGAAAAATCAGAATCGAAAGTTCCCCAGCATTTCCCCACCTATAAAATCACCCATTTCCCCAACCCCGGTGACCGTGACCTGCACCGCACGTTGCGCACGTTGCCACTCTGTGGCCATCTCCTGTGCCATGGCCGAGAAGGCCGCCGTGGCCTGGCGGTGGAAAACCAGGGGAACTGAGGTTCGAACTGAGGATGATATCATTGGATTGGTTTCAGGGAAAATTTTAACCGGAAACCCCTATATTTGATGGGAAAATCCATGGTTTCCTGTAAATTTTCCCTTAAACCAATCCAATGAATGATCATATCATGATCATTTCATTTTATTTCATATCATATCATGATCATATCTATTGATTTTTTTGTTCACGATAGGAATAGTAAAAACCATAGTAATAGTAATAACGATGATAATGATCTTTATTGATTGTATTAATGATAATAATAATGCTCATTGTATACGAGCACTAATAGTTGGAGCTGGTTGCCCATACTAGCAATAGGAATAGTGATGATAATGTTGTTCATGACAATCGTATTCATGATAATAGTATTGGTAGTACCGGCAACAATCATCTCAGTTGATGAATGACCGTTGGTAATTAAGATTAATATTAGTAATGCTATAAATTTTCGTTACTCATTAATGATGATGATAATTACAATACTGTTGATGATGATCATCTCCATCGTAGATTTCCGACCTAGCCATCTTTGATAGTAATGATGGTGGTGATGATAACGATGATAATGATGATAATGACAATAATAGGACCGATACTGATCTCCATGCAACTGTTCAATAGTAATTCTAAAACAATAGTAGTACGTCTAAGATACTATCAGTACACTGTTTAACGATATTCGTGATGATAATAAAAAATAATAATAGTACAGTGGTAATGATCACAATAATAATGTCTAGTTGTATTATGTATACATGTGCGGATGCATATGCTGGTGGATATGCTGACGGATATGCTGACCAACACAAATTGTTGAACTCAACTGTTGAAGGGACAAAAGCCAAAGATGAATCTCAGGCGCGGCAGGGTGTTAAAAGTCGCGTAGCAAGACTTCGAAATTCGTCCAACTATGTAGGGAGAAAAGAAGGAAAAAAAAGCATATTCTCTCCGGTTCAGATTCTTCATCTAGATGCATTGGTTAGTGTAATGAATCAATACAAGATTATAGATACATACGTACACACACACACACACATATATATATATATATACATACATACATAATTGTATGTGCACATATGATTACATGTATCTATATATGCATATGTGCGTAAACTCACACATATCTAATTAGTCTCATGCACATATAATAGACATTACATACATGTGGGTTTGTCTGAAAATTGCGTACCTCTAAATCCATTGGATTGTCATCATTTTTCCCCACATCTTTGTGTGGGGTTGTTGTTTTTTGTTGTGTACCCGTCGCCCTCCCGCCTTCCCGCCCGCCGCCTCTCACACACACAACTTACTCA
>BGPT01000729.1:106486-144669 GCA_003297045.1 Symbiodinium sp. clade C Y103
TTCCCCTTCCTCTCTTCTAATGTTGTCATCTGCTCTTTACACCTCTGTTGGTGTGTACTGGAAGAAGTTGACATGTGGGGTTATCCGGTCCTATAATCCCTATTAAAATAACTATTTGGGGGTATATACCCTATTTTCAGACATATGGAGGTTTCCTAAAATAGGGGTACCCCCAGTTCTCATCCATTTTAGATTGGGATTTTCCATTATAAACCATCCATTTTTGGGTACCCCCCATTTCAGGAAACCCCCACATGTATGTATTGAAACTGTTTCTCCACATCCCCATCCCCAAAAAACCTCCGTCATCGGCGCTTCACCGCCCCGCAGCCAGCGCTGCAAGGCCGCACGAACCGCCAACGGCGTCCTGGCGGTGCGTAAACCATGAAACGAGAAACGACTTTAAGATTAACCACCCCCCAAAATAGACAGAAAAGTTGGAAAATATGATAGGAAAGTTGAAAAATCTGGTGTTTAAAAGTTGGAAAATATGATGAAATATGAGGCAAACATGAGGTAAGTATCATCGAATGACCATCCTGGTGGCACACTTTTGGGCATCCCCCGACTACTATTAGACCCTGAGCATCACCCGTTTTCAGAGGAAAGTAGTCGTCTTCCAACCTCCATTTTACGTTTAGTTGGGGGAAGGTAATTTTAATGCAAGAGACACATGATTTTCCAAGAACGGTTCGAAACGCCTCATTTCCGCAGATGATTTGATTAATTTTCCAGAGAATTGCCCCACGAAAACTATGTGTAGAATTGTGTAGAGATTGCATCTTAATGCGACAATATGCGAAAACAATCTATACTCATTCAGTATATCAATGGATATTGATGTCCTTTGCCGTATTTGTTTACTGGATTTTAATTCCCCGAAAATCCAACAGGGAAAAATGGAAAACCCGTGAGCTCTAAAAGTTGGAGCACTTGGACACCAACTGAGCACCACACTTGGAATTCCCAAATCTAAAAGAGTGAATGAAACGGGGGTTGGTCTATAAATGTTCCTTTTTGGGATTTCTAACATCACCTTCCAAGTGTCTGTTGGAGATTATATCCCCAACAGTTGGGTGATGTGAAAAAGTAGGACATCTATCAACCCTGCGAAATCATCCAAAATCATCCAAAATCATCCGAAATCATCCAAAATCATCCAAAATCATCCGAAATCATCCAAAATCATCCAAAATCATCCGAAATCATCCGAAATCTGCGGCTCTAAGTGTTCCAAGAGATCAAAGAGATCGGTTGAAATCTGACATGTCCCAGCCTGGCCCCAGGCACCGGCCGTTGAGGGGAAGTGGCCAGGTGTTTCGGCACTGAACTGGGCACTTTGGGCCCTTGACCTTGAAAGCCGTTGGAAAATCCATGGGATCACCTGAAGACCAAAGAAATATAGATTAGATATATGTATTTTCTTGATTTAGATATGCATAATTATGATTAAGTATGCATATACATAAATATGCATATGTAATTGCATTAAGTGTGCAAATGTATATGTATATGTATATGTAATGAATATGTATATGTGTACGTATATGTAAATGTGTACGTATATGTGTACGTACATCAAGTCTTATCAATTTGATACATTGGATTCCTGCTCTTACCTTGGAATGAAGAGGTCAATTTGGATTTTGGGACCTGTTCTGCCAGCCTTCATCGATCAAAAAAAATGACTGTCGGAACAAAGCAATCTTTCTAGAGGCGGCCAAAACCAGGTGCTTCCCAAGCATAGCGCCATACCTTCCCTTCCATCTGGGCAAAGTCTTAGCACATTCCAAACTTCTTCATATACAAAGCAATCAGCCCAATGCAGGGAATAATCCTGATGATTCCCCCGAAGCCTAACTGCATGGGATGACTCTGATGGTTCCTAACCAATCGTAAAGATCATTTCATCATTGGCGGGGCTTACTCATTCTCTCCAAAATTCTACCCTCTTGCAAATTAAACTAGATCGAAAATCCATCATTGGTAGATCATTTTCCGATAGAAACCCAATGGATTTCCATATCCATTTTCATGAGCTACACCCAATCCAATGAACCATCCCACTCTCTCTCTCTCTCTCTCTCTCTCTCTCTCTCTCTATTTGTCGACAAAATGACCATCCCCTTCATAGGCTCGGCTCTACCTCCCAGGATGCTTTCTTATCACAATCAGAACATGTCATAATATAACATATATAAAATTACCATCCCATTGAAATCATAATTCACGGTTTTGTTCATCTCAAAATGCTATGATTACCATCAATTGCCATCATTCAATACAGTTCCATCGGTGGGAAACTCTTAGCAGCTCCCTGCTGAAGGAATACCCATAGCTCCTCAGCTCCCATCCTAATCATCCCAAACTGCCCCCATTTCTTCATTGTTTTGCCACAAGCCGCCCATAGCCACCGTACCAAGGTGCAGAGCTGTGCTCGCAAGGCCGCCAAGGCCTTAGCCTCCGGAGAGCTCCCGCAGCGGGCTAGCAGCTCACGAAACCTGGCGCGAAAGTTCCGAAACCTGTTAGATCTGTGGTGAACGCCTAATGCATTTGCGTACACTATGTGGGTGTATACGTAAATGTCTTTTGGCTTTTGGTAAGCTTTATTTGTCTGTATTATATAGATATACATACATGTGCGTGTTTGTGTGTGTGTGTGTTCGGGGGGGCTTTCCATATTGACTTGTATTGTCTTACATTGTCTTACATTTTCTGGGTGCATCAAGACTGGTTTGCGGCATGGTTTTCCCCGAAGGCCTTAAAGCAACCCCATTATCATAGATGGGAGCTTCTATCTAAAAGATAAAAACAGGATGAAACTTGGATGATACTACTCAAAAGCAGGGCCGCCAAAAATAGCATCATGACTCTCACAACTGCTGCCCTCAACACAGGCAGGAAGATGCTCGGTCCAGTTCACAATGCCATCAGGCCTTGGCTGGACATGGAATTCAAACCGGCATTGGTGCTGCCGCCATAGTTGATTATGTGATACGCTCTTGTAATCAAACATGGCTGGGAAATCCCCAGTATATGGAGATTTTAATAGGAAAATCATATATAAATATTATATAAATGGGAAAATATGACAGTATTGATCACAATTACCGGCCAATGTTTGAGTTTGCCATTTTTTTGCAGCCAACCCCCCCGTTTTGGAGTACAGTACCCAGTTTTGACCCATCCATCCCATACCCATATCATAACATAGTGATTGGGCGCCCTGGCGCCATCACATCAAGCCTTAGCCGATCTGTGAACCTCTGATTGTACCACAGGACAATCAATCGGGCCTAGGGATTCTAGGGCCCTTGATGTTCAGTACCCAAAACGTCCGAGAACAAGAAAATCACCAGAATTGCGCACAATTGCAGTCATGGATCAAATTGTAAGGAATAAATCTTCCAAAAAAAGAGTTGATGAAAATGATCAGGGAAGAAGTGTCCACAATCATCCAATAATCATGCCAAAGGAAATTGAACATTTGAAACCACCAAACCTAGACTTTCCACAACGTTTCTATCCTTTTTTTGGAACCCCCTGCAAAATCATCCCACTTCGTAAATGGTTCATAGCCCTGGCTACTAAGTCCCGATGTCTTGGATTCATGTGGCAAAGCCAATTTCATAAGCCATCCCCAAGTCATCACCATTTTATGGGTGGGATTCCAACCATCCCCAGTCACGGTTTATGGCATTGGGTTGCCCACATTATCCCATTGATTGATATATATATATATGTATATATATATATGTATATATATATATCTATATCTATATCTATCTATATATATATATCTATATCTATATCTATATCTATATCTATATCTATATCTATATCTATCTATCTATCTATCTATCTATCTATCTGTGTATATATATATATATACATACTTGGCTTGTAACTCAGTCACTCACTCCATCTGAGCCATGAGAAATACCCCTATTCCATCTCATGAAATACTAGCTGGTTGACAGCTTTCCCTACTATGGGTGATCATAATTCCCAGTAAATTAGGCCATATGTAGGATGAGTTTCTATCGTAACCAATCAACCAGGCGGTTTTTCATGGCTCTGCCTCCAGCTCACAGCAGCGATCAAGGCACTCCACTGTGCAGCAGCTCAGGCGGCTTCCCCGCTCCGTGCCACTGACTCGCACCAAGCCCGCACCGCTCAAGTGGTGCCTCAACTGCTGGGGGACCACTCCACAAAAATGCCACCTTTTTATCATCCAAAATGAGGGGTGAACACCCCAAAAAATGACGAAAATGACGGTTTGATCATGCAAAAAAGGGTGGTGAACAGCCTGGAAAATACAGGGTGATCGTTATTTTCATCAAAATGGAAGCTTAACATGGTTTTACCATCCTCAATGGAGATATATAGCAAATCTAACATTGGATTGCACCATATTGAGCCACCAGAATGCATAGATCCAGTACGAAAATTCCGGGTTTGCGTGGTATTTAATATTGGTGAAATGGGAGTTGGCAGGTAAGGCCAAGCTCAAAAAAAAAAGAAGTGAATTTCACCAGCAACCACGGGTATATCCCTCATCAGCCATAAAATCAGGACCAACAAGGGGAAGCCGAGAAGGTTTCAAGGATGATGTTCATGTGGGCAAGGTTCACCCTGTTGGATTTATATCTCATATTCAAATCCAGACCCCACCGAACATCATCAAACCCATCCGGGAGTCCTGCCAATGCTCAGGTCCCGCACTCAGAAAGAAAGTGAAGAAGAAAGGGCAAATGAGCTTCGTGTGCCTCCCATCTGCTAGGGGCTAGAGTTTGCCACTGCAGTTTCTCTACGGCACAAAAATGAATTGGTTCACTCGCCCACTTCAACAAATGGCAGCATCCAGCAGTTCTCCCCAGCCTCCCAGTATTGAATCAGCAAAGAAAATACAATTGAACCCACCAAACTGGCTCCAACTCAAAATGTCCTGACCCCAACCCAATTCTTGATTAAACCTCCGACTTGCCTTCCAATCTCATCATAAATTCGCAAGTACATCGAATACACAATGTCAAGTTCATATTATTAATATCCACTCCCCCATTAGTTTCTTGGACAATACTAAAGTCAACTGATGTTGGGTTCCAGGGTTGCCACTCCCCATGTTGATCCTCCACCCCGCCTGCGCGTTGCCCAAGACCGGCACCTCGCCATTCTGCAGCGCGGCCGCCACCGGCTCCACGTCACGGGAGTCCAAAAGCTCCACACGGAGAAAGGGCGCAGCAGCCAGGTGGAGGCCATAGACAGAGCGCCACCTGAGAGGCTGGGATTTTTGGGGGGCTTCATCCCGCAAAAAGATGTGGATTTTGCAGATTCCTGCTGATTGTTTGGGTTCGGATTGTTTTTGATAGACTTGTCTTGCCGCAAGCTGATTCTTGGGGAATGGGTTGGCTGGTTTTTCAGAGCTCACCAACTATTTTGGGATGTTTTCGGGTGAAATAGAGAATTCCTCAATGGTTGTGAAGATTGTGACCAACAATGATGGCAATGATTTTCGATGTGTATATATATATATATATATAGGCTTGTCCTGGGTCTTGGAACTACCTACAACAAAGTGAGATGTTAACGTTCCTTGAACTTGCTGAAGCAGTTGATGCACACGCGGGGTGGGGGGGGTGGGGTGGGGGGGGATGTTAACGTTCCTTGAACTTGCTGAAACAGTTGATGCTACGCACACGCGGGGTGGGGGGTGGGGTGGGGTGGGATGTTAACATTCCTTGAACTTGCAGAACAGATGATGATGATGATGATGATGATGATGATGATGATGATGATGATGATGATGATGATGATGAAGATGATGAAGATGATGAAGATGATGAAGATGATGAAGATGATGATGAATGATGATGATCGATGCTGAGAAAAATCCGCGACAAAATTTCGTCACGGAATCAACAGTTTAAACCAAGCTAATTCGAGTTTCGGTAGTTCTAAGAGCGGGGACGAGGCTATATATACATATATTTCTCTCTCTGTATGATATATATATATATATAGAGAGAGAGAGAGAGCGAGAGAGAGATATGTGAGAGTTTCATCAAGCAGGCAAATTCGGTTGGGATTCGGACGTGCTGCTACAGCAAAGAATAAAGACATATCAGCAGCAGTAAATGTGGCTATCCAAAAGTTTGGTGATATGTAGTTCACATCAACATCGCTCGTGCTGGATGTTCATCTCCCATTCACATGATATTTCCCCATGTCACCACCAGGCCATCCCAGGGCCTCTCCAATTTGAGGTTCACCACCTTCACGGCTCTCCCCACGCGCCGGTGATTCACCGCATCTTCAATGGACGCAGCAAGCTGGGCCGGCTGGGCAATCTGGCGCCAGGGCAGGTCAGATGGCTCAATCTTTCGGCCTACAAGATCTGGAGCTAATGGATATAATTCACCAACAAAAACCGGAAAATTCTTAACCAAAAGAAATCTGGGGCCAAACCGAAGCACTGGAAGAAATGCCAAAGAATCCAAAGGATCAACCTCCTCAAATGGTGGTCAAATAGAGTTCAATATTATCCAGTGCCACAGAAAAGCAGCAAATCAACAAAATGGGGTACCTTAAACCCCCCGCCATCCATCCATAGATATATCCACCTTCAACCTTAGTTCAGCTAGTTATAAACCAACTGACCCAACCCCAAGCAACGTCACGCCTCGTCATCGGTGTCTGTACATGTCAGCTGCTGGGCCAGCTCCTCTGAAAGTTCGGCCTGGCCAACTCTCGGACCGGAAAATGACCAACTGGGTTTAGCTAGCCTGGGGGACACCGACCATTGGGGTAAATTATTCTTATACATAGATACATATACCATAAATGTTATACACATACATATATCATATATGTTATATACTATCTGTGTGTGTGGAAGTTACATGCTACAAAAAGGATTTTTCCAAAAACTGCTAAGCCCCTGCGTGGTTTGATGTGCACCCGCGGGCATATGATGGCCCTTGGGCCTCCCAAGCACTTGGCTAGTTGCTAAACTAAGCTTCGGGCATAAAAGAAAGGCCAGGATCCGTGCACATGGGCACAAACCTGGGCGTGGAATATTGACTGCTGGTGCTGGAGCCCGACAGGCGCTCCCAAATCTAAGGCACTGGCACTGGCGCCTTGACGAGAGATACCAAAGAGTCTCACCACTGGCACCTGGCAAAATGGAGGTAGCAACTAGGTCCCAAGAATGGCTGGTGGAATGTCTTCTCTGAAACCATCTCAAGATGATTGGGACCAGAGCGATCTACATGGCTTCCACATTCAGCTATCCCACTGAGTGGATCTGCCCGTATCAGGCGCACCTTGGCGATTCCAGAACCTTTGCACCACTTGGGAAGGTTGAGGTTGTCCAAGCTCTGTACAGGATCAACCTGACATGGTTTGAAAGGCTTGAAATCAGAATGGTGGACCCAACAAAACACAATTTGACCAGGGAGGTTCACTGCAAACTACTGGGTGAGATTGAATGGCACTTTCCTTTGATAAAATAAGTTCTCTGAGCCGTGGTGTTGGCAAATCAATAGACACACTGAATCCTGAACAAGGCATGGATTTCAAATCGCCGGCCCTCGCGTTTCGATGGAAAAAAACACTACCACCTGTGGGTTGGAGGTTCCCACCCGCCCCTTCTAAGAAGTTCCCAATCTCCTCCCCACACCGCCCCGGTGCACCATGCGCACATCCAGCGCTGTCAAGGAGAAGGAGACGCGTTGCATGACCTGCAGGCCAAGTGAGCCTACCATTCAAGAAACCATACAAATGTGCACAAAACGCTGACTGAAACATTGGGATATGGGTCATATTATAGGTAATATGGTGGCACAAGTTTAGACATATCGCCACATGGTTTGTAGGACCAAAAATGGGGTGGCAACTCGAAACAGCCACAGAGGAGGAAGAGTCTCCTTTTTTGGAGAGGACACCTAATCTTCAACTTCCGTTGTTCTTTCGGGAGGGTTAACCCGCAACAGCCAATGGTTCCAAGTTCGCGCCCCACAGCCCCAGCACGGGCAGCCCGCTCTTTTCCACGGGTATTTTCTTTCTGAGCACCATGGGCAGGTCCTCACAAGCCTGCCGCAGGGCCAACCTCTGTAAACTCTGTAAACTGTCATGAAATCAATGACCCTCCCCGGGTTTTCTTGATTCACAGCTATTATGTGGTTGGGAAACTCGAAGTAGCCCCTCAGCTCCCCACTTGAGAGGGAATATGGATACTTCCAGCTCCTTAACTCCCTCCTAACCAGTGGATCCTGTAGTCTCTCCTCCGAAGGGGTTTCAGGCCGAGGGGGCATGAGGGGACCACAAATTTTGGTCATTCTGAGTATCAACCATCCACATTCTTGGGGTACCCGGGTACCCAATTTTGACCCATACCCATGGAGGTAAACTACATTAAACCATGGTAACCTCCAGGCTGGTGGGGCGAACGGATGAATCGCTCTGGTGCCCAAAGTTTGATGCTGCCGAGCATCGGGCTCGGCGAGCGCCATCTGGCGCTGCAGCGAAAACCGCCATCCATTCGCACCATTGATGCCATTGATGGCCTGGTGTCCACAGTGGTTTCACCCCAAACCCTTCGATCATACCGTGAATCATAGCCATACCCAGAAAACGTTAAAGGAAAAAAACGTGGTCGGCTGGAAGATCCCCGAACTAGGAGGTTTATAGCTGGGGAAATCTCGAACTCAGGGATTTTCCATTGCCACGGTTGATTTCCGGAGGGTAAAACCTTCAAAGATTCCATGATTTTATCTTTGACCCGCACTTGTGATAATCTTTAACACCCTCGGCACAACAACCCTTCCACCATCTTTTACGACAGTTCCCCCTCATCCCGACCCACCACATGGTCTTAGATACCCTGCGAAAATTCACCTTTGCGCTGGTTCGGTAAGCAGCAAGAGCTTTTTTCTTAGTTGCCAAAATTAACTATACCCAGTTTTTGGCACCGTTTAAATAATTGTTCATACTTTACCCAGTTCACCCCATATATTCTGCTACTCAAACAACTCGTATACGTTTGCAGCACCTCGCAGCTTCCATCCGCCAACGCCAAGGCCATCGGCCAGGACAGCGCCGAAAACTGAGGTTTCGGTGAGTCCAGCAGCCCCACCTGATATTCATAACACACAAGAAACAAAGGAATCATGGTTTAGGATTGGGTAGAGTATATGGAACTTATCGGGATTTATTGGGATTTATTGGGACCTATTGGGATTTAATGGGATATATGAATGTGTGTGATGTGTATACCCCTCCATCATTTCCAAGGGGGATATATTAGAATCATTAGAGTACATTACCTATACTATACAGATTGTGTTCCTAAGTTCGTGGTTTAGGATTGGATCTACCCTCCGGCAACATGGCGGTGGAAAGCCCCCCGCCATTTACCTGATTTTTGAGCTAGAAATCTCCATCTTTTTTTGGCCACGGGGATGTTGGAGGCTCCATTTTCTCCCACCTGCCGGGTCTCATCCCACAAGGCCAGGGCTTGCTGCCAGCGTCTCTCCTTCCTGCAGGCCTGGATGGCCATGGCCATGGCCTCAGCATCGATGCGCCAGCGCCGGGCCGTGACGTCACGCAGCAAGGCCAGGGCTTGGGCCACCTCGCCCGTGGCGCGACAGACCTGTACCGATCCCAAGGCGTGACTCCGGGAGGTTGATAGGGACCTTGCACATTGGGATGTCAAACCTAAAATGACTTGAAGAAGTCTCGTTAATTGACTCAATCAAAATTAATATCAATATATTCAACAATTGAACATCAGTGAGCCACCTATCACCCCAAACAAACCCATCAACAACCACCACTTCCGGACCTGCAGGGCTGGTAGCAGATCTGACTTCCGCTCCAGGTGGCGCACTGGTGGACCGCGCTCGGGGTAGGATCGCCAGGTGTCAAACAGCTGGACGGCTTCGGGCCAGTGGCGCGCCATGACCATAGAGCCCAAGAACGCTTGGCGTGTGTCCATGCCGCTCTTCCTTGGGCACACTGCGCACAACAGGACGCAGTATACATCACGAGTATTACATATATCATATATATATATATATATACATTGCATACGTACTGTCACATACTTTTTTGAGTCTTTTATGACAATGGAACCCAACGTCTGTGGATCAAAACCCTGTGACACTGGTACAGCTCATGAAATTCGAAAACGTTTGTAAAGAGCATGCAAAAAGACACCAGGATGTTCATTTGTCGATTTCCTCAGGTTTTGGGGTTTTGGCGCCAGATCTGCACAAATCTCACAAGCTCACCAGCACGAAGTGCCAGCAACAAACACGAAGAATCTTTGATAGGCGGTGGCATGAACAGGGAACCCGACCCTTCACTAACAAAACTTTAGGACTCAGTTCTGGTTTCTTGCTGGTCACTTTCAAAGACATCAATGCCAAGCTTTCAGACCTTTGCCCCCCACCACCACCCAAAAAAAGTGCTCATTCTACCGGCGTCAAATGGGGCAGCAAGGTCGCCGCTTCTTGCCACCGCATCTGGGAGGAACACGTCATCACCAAGGTGCTGTAGAAGAGAGCGCAGGCGCCTGAGGCAAAACTGAAGGGATCCGAAGCAACAATCAAGCCATGAATCATGTACCTCAGGAAGCATCCATATTAGACAATCCTGAGCAATCTCAGTCATCCAGTCATCCCACTTCTTTTGGGTGTCAAGAGTCAAGAGTATCAACCTGAATCCAACAAGCTAGCTGAATTAAACTCACCACCTGAAACAAGATCATTTTTTATACCGTTGTGGTGAATCCCTTCCCCTGATATGAAGTACTCTACCAGAAAGACTGGAGCCATTCATTTTTGGGGCCCAACTACTGGCGTCCAGCTTTCCATCCAATCCCCAACTCTGTGTTGCTTAAAAATGCGTCTCAAACCATCAAGATTGTGGATAAAGCTTACTTAATTGGCTTCTGAATGAATTATTTAGGTATCTATCTATCTGTCTCTGTCTGTCCGTCCCTCCGTCCGTCCATCCATCCATCCATCTATCTATCTATCTATCTATCTATCTATCTATCTATGTCTGTGTGTATAGCACCATATAGCTAGGCTATATGCATTGCATTGTTAGTATCGTAGCTATACAGTATCTATCATCCCAGCTACCCCATAAGCTTCGGGTGCTGATTGGACCACGCCACGCAAACCGTGCCGCGGCAGTTCTCTCAGCAGCCGCCAGCCCTGCTCCACCGCTGCGGAGCGCTGACAGGCGGCGCAGGCAGTGGAGAAGGAGACGCGGTCTGGTTGCAGCCGGGAAGTGCTGAGATCCTGGGGCATCTGGGGGGGGGGGGGGAAGTCCCATCCCAAAATATACCTGGTAATCGAACTTGGCAATGGAAATTGCCATTCTAGGATGCCTATTCTATTAATCAAGATTATAACAAATACTGTAAATAGTGAAGATTGCCCATGTCCATGTTACATGGCTGATTACTACAGTGCACCCATCAAAAGAAAAAAAAAAACTAAATACGGATTGAATCACACAAAAAACAAAAAAAACAAGGCCATTCAAGGCCGGCACTAGAACCCGAAAAAGCTAGAATCCAGTCTGACTGCAGGTCCCATTTCTGAAGACTCCATGACTTGAACTGCGAAAAGATAGTGTGTCAGGTCACTTCGGGCACCCAACACCGCCATCACTAGCATCAAGTGTTGATGACATGGTCTTGGGAATAGTTGCCATGGGCATGGGAAAATTCCCCCCACCCGCCTGAAGTTTCTGCATGGCCAATTCCCAGCTGCCGTGCTTTGACACTTGGCTCACTGCAGAGATGGCACAGTTGTGCAGCGTCAAATTGGGAGTTTGCCCAGCCCAGCGCGACAGGGAAAAGAAATACAAGGACCACTGCCAAGCACCAGAGATGCTCGAAGCAGCTGCTCGGTTGCAAGCAGCTGCTGCTGAGCACAAAGGAACCACGTCAGGCGTCAAACGCGCCCTCTGCATGAGTTGCACCAACTCTACAGCCAGTGCCCAGTGATGCAAGCGACTACAGGCCGCCAAAACGGTTCCAAAGCTGATCTGATCTGCCAGTAGCAGCCCTTGCTGTTGCCCACTTTCCAAGAGATCCCTTAGCAGTGCCAGCATCGTTGCCCAAGCCTCCACCCTGCAACGTAGGAGGCTGGCACTCACCGCGTTGCTCACGTTGGTGGCCGGCAGGTTCCGGGTCTTGGCATCTGACAACCAGCCCAAGGCCATGTCCCACCGGCCCACAGTGCGGCACGCATCCACCACAGCCACATGTGGAGCGGTGGACTCGAGTCGTTCGCTGCAGGCAGAGCACAGCAGTTGGAAGGCGCTCTGCCACTGTTGCAGGTGCCCCAAGCGCCGTATAGCCAAGGATAAGATCTCGGGGGTCATTAGGTCATTGCGATGAGCGAAGAGGATCAATTGCCCAAGCTCCTGGATTTGGGGATGGCTCAAGAATGGGGCACCCCAAAAAATCGATACTTTAGATTGACAATGAACAAGAGCCATGAGTCCCAGGAGCATTAGTGTTGACCCATGCCTATTTTCCAGACAGTGTGGCTTCGGCATTTGAATCACTTCACGGCACTGTCTGATCAGTCGATTCTTGTTGCCAACTAGAAGGAAATGAAACTATTCGTGGAGCTGCCTCCACCCTCAAAAAAAAAACAGCAACCGAGAAAATGCATCTTGCCCATCAAAATTGGGATCTAACCAAACATCATGGGAAACACAAAATAGGTTAGATCGGTCTAAGTAAAATAATATACAAATAGGATACATAGGCATGAGTATGCATTTGTTCTATGAAACCTGTTGGAGTTTAATTGGACTCTTTAGCTCCCCAAAAGCTAGCGATTTGTATCCAACCTTCGCCCCTTAGCTCTTCAATACCCGTTAGCACAAGTAGCCACCATGATTTGGATCAGAGGAGCCTGGAATCATCCTTCATTTACCCCAAATGGCGGTTTCCTCAAACGAGGATACCGCCAAATCATCCCATTCTAATAGGATCTTCCATTGTAAACCAACCATTTTGGGGTATCCCCATTTATGGAAACCCCCAAATGGCATCCCACCGGGTCCACTGCTCCTTGGGGTCTATGAATTTGGCCTCCAACACCTTCACCATCTGCTGCTGCTTCACTCTTCGCTCGGGCCATGCGAGGAACCAATCCTTCGACCTTTGTCGCTTGGGCATCCGCCGCAAGGACACACGGCCCTTCCAGGCCTTTGGGAAATCGAGAAAGGGCCGGACAGGGGGGTGGAAAAAGTGCTGAAACCTACCAGGAATTAAAACACCGGTTTTTTTACCATCTTCCGGGGGTTCATATTGAAGTTTAGGAAGAACATGAAGGAACGGCTCCTATGAAGAACCAAAATGGATGGATCATCCAACCACATAAGTCTGGAACATAGACAACCCCAGAAGCATCGTTTAGATTCGTTGAGTCCGTTTTGCGTAAAGCTTTCAAAGGCCGCAGACGCCCCCGTCACCATGGTCCTGAAGCTTTTGACTATCATCAGGGAAAAGGACCCAAGTCTGCTCTTGTAGCACTTGCTGGAGGCCTTCTAGACCTTCCTTGGCTGGCTCAGCAATGACCAATGAAAGGATGACTGCTCTCTATAGTATTGTTGGAATGATGAGGGATGGTTTCATATGCCAAGGGATAGAGGCAAAGCTCAAGCATATTCACGCTTCAAAAACGTGGCTCCGAATATGACAATTGTTTGCGCCATTTGTATGCTCTTAAGATCTCTCAAGGACAGTTCATCCATCCAAAAAAAGGATTTCACAACAACATAGACAACTGTAGACACCTGCCAAGGTCCAATTGCAGTCAAGGCGCATGCATTTTGTACCCCACCCCCAGGTACCAGACAGTGAAGGGCAACAACTGTCCCTTTCGAAGCACCTTTCCACCCATCAGCACCAGCAGCTGCTGCACAAAGGAACACATCTCGGTATCACCCGCTAGTCTCGCTTGCCTGGGATGCTGGAGACATACCCAGAAGGACGAAGAATCCCAACAAAACGACCTTCTACAGAAGCACATGTCTATACACATGTTTATAAACCAACCGCTTTCTCTGTCATACCCTTCCAGCGCACAGAAATGTTCTTGTTCCCGCGAGACTTCCCCCCTTTTTCCGCGAGCTTGTTGCGGCAAAGTGGCTGACAGCCCTCCTCAGTGATTGGCCATGCCCTCGCTTGCATCTGCAGAGGCAGCTTCAGCTCATCCTTTCGTTGCAGCTCACGACGATCCCAGGCCTCAGCCACCGCATCGAGGAAAGCGCACCAGTGGGACCAGGAAAAGCGGGTGGCGTCGATGGCCATGATTAGAATTTGGTGTAATGCAATAATGCAACTGCAACTGTTAGCAGTTTTTCTTATAACTCCTAGTGCAAATCACCCCAAATGTCGCAAGAACGGTTCTTGCAATTCTTCACGATGCTCCCGCCATCCCCAGAAACCCCAACCTCCAGCGACTCCAGTAACGCATCGGTGGAGGGGGGCCGCTGCTTCTGCCAGGCCTTCAATTCGGCTCGCTGATGCTTCAGGCTGTCTGCCTGGAGCGCCACCGAGAAAAATGTCCAAATGATCCCACAAATCGCCTAGGATGATGATGGGGAGGTAAGAAAACCGAATTAAACCCCATTTTTTACAGACAGATATATGATAGATGATCATAGATTATTATAGATTATTGATACGGCAAAGATGTGAACGTGTAAGTACGGATGCAGTAATGATATGGTTGAGGCTTGGCATTGAAGCTGTGCCTTCCTACTTGGCTACGCCTGGAGCATTGACAACTTGGCCTTGGATGGGTTTCAAGAATCCAAAGTTGGCAAGTAGTGAACTACCAGTTTACTGGCCACTTGCCTCAATGCCAAGCACCTCACATGTCTAACATGATCCCATGTTTTTGTCCCATTTATCCTACAGAGTTGTTGGATTGGGAACCTGGAAGCTGTTGCAATCACTCAGCAGGGCACCTGGGGGTAGATTTTCAGCTTCCACTCTTGGGAGCTCAGACTTTGGTCGTGCCAAAGGATCCAGCTTTGCTGTTTCAAGGTCTCCTTTAGTTGCTGAAAGCTGGCCTCAGGAGCAGACAGGATGATATCCTCTGGAGACTGGAGATGGGTCCGTTAGTTGGCCCGAAATGGGTGCCCCGCGGCCAGCACGGCCAAGTGGCCTGAAATGGGCGAAACGGGCGGGGGCTCAGCTTCCACTTGGAACAGCGCCAGTACCAATCCACGAAACGACACAGATGCTCTTGGCTCAGCACCTTGCCATCCAGCTGCACTGCCAGGCGCTGGATGAAGTCTCCCAACCTATCCTCAGGCGCTGGTAGGTGACCAGGTGAGTGGATCGGCTCATGATAAGTGATGGCTCTGTGTGGTTGCAAAAATTGGGTGTGTATGAAACTGGCGTATACATTCAAACGTCAATCTTAGTAGGGAAGATGATGATCAACCAGTGGATTTATGGTTCCATATTTCAGACAAACCTACTTGAGTTTGAACAGGTTAGACGTGTTACACCACACCGTGGGACTGCCGTTGAGGTTCTCGATCCCGTAGCGCCAACACGCGCCGGTGCCCCTTCTCAGAGAGCGCAAAAACCTCGCGCTGAAAGCGGTGGGGCTCTCCCTCCACATAGGCAGCGGCCGGTGGGCAGCACATGCCCCATGGCACCAGGGACCCATGGGGCCCTTCTGTGAGAAGCTGATGCAAAGAAATTCTCGGAGACGATGTGGTTGAAACTAAGAAGAACTACTGATTTAGGCAAGTGTAAGCGCTACACTATCAAATATCGGATGTTTTGCTTGTTCAATACAATTTTGGCACATCCCTATCTGTTCTTTGCATTGTTCTTGTGTAACCATGTAGCTGCTGTCATGTCAATGCATTTGTTTGGCTATAGCGCCCTTTTGGAGATTCACAATGCTACGTCGATTCATGATCTCAGAAGGATTGAGCAGCTGCGACAATCTGCTGGGTCAGGCATGTTGGAACCTGGTTGATACAGGAACTTGTGGCTTGAAGACTTCGCAAACCTTAGGAATGCACAAGAGTGGATTTTCCAGACCTGCAAAGCTAAGCTGAAATGACTGAAGTAGATTCTTTGTTTTGACGTGACCTCCACCCCCCTAGAGGTGTCCTAAAGAACCCTCATGTGGAAGTCTGAACAGCTGGATGTGGCACACACGGTAGTCAAGTTTGAACCACACCTATATTGGAATGGGCCACACCTGGTTAAATACCCTCCTCACATCCCAAAAATGTGGCTGGAAAGGATCCCTACTTCCGCGTTTTTTTGGTATTGACCTATAGCCTATAGCCCATAGCCATCCATAGCCGCTATATGGTGATTCAATGCACCCAGCTGCAGCCTTTAATGAAGGAGCTCACCACAGACCAACACCATCGACTGTACCGCTGTGGGGCCACACACGGTGGCCACCACAATTGGTTCGCGTTTGGTTTAACAGCTGGTTGATCTGGAAGATCGATGGATGTTGAGGCATACATGGTATGGATCCATCTATGTGCTATGTCATTCCTAGCTGCAGGAAATATCTTTCCTACTCGTTCCTCAGTTGGGTATGGCTCAAAATTGTCAATAAAAATAATTGATGACAAATGACAAATATATAAGTGTGCAAGCTGAAAATCACATGTTGCAATTCCATGTTTGCCCAAATTTGACCTGGCCCTTACCGATTTGCCCTCTCTTGTCCTCTGTTCTCATGAGCCCGCTTGAGCCAAATCGGACAAGAGCACTTTCTGTGGCAGAGATCCTCCCAACTCAACTGATGTCTCCTCCAACTTCACCCAAGTGCTACCGATGCAACGTCTTGGTCGGCAGCACTTAGAGAAAACACAGGCCGTGTGTGAAATATGGTGAAATGATGGCAGTAATTTCAACGCGAGCATCCCATCAAATCCAAGCCATCCAGCCTTAAAAGTTGGCACCTTTGGTCTAACAATACCTCTGCAAACTGATGGCAACTGAACTCACTGGGCCGCCCATTTTGCACGAACTTTGTCATGCTCAGAACTGCTTGGAATCACCTGCACCAGGGCCGACCCACAGCACCGGGCCTACCCCCTCCCCACCTGGGACCACGGCCCACCTCCTAAGTCCAAAGCTGCCATGCCGGCCAAAGCAGCCATAGTGCGGTCACCTGGCCACTTGGTTTTCGGCTACAGACTCGAGCAGCATTCCGACTATGATCCAATGGTGAAAACCAACAAGCAGCTAGTGTGATAGAGGAAAACCCCTTGCGATGTGAGTTTTGAATGCAACTGCTCACTCCATGCAATGTTTAACCTGTCCAACCCAAGGCCCAGGATCCAAAGAAAACGGTGGGCATAGTTGCCTTCAAATACAGTAGACTTGTTTTTTGAAAGGTGCATCTGCCAACTACCTCCATGGGCATCAATCCCACCTTCTGCAACTGGCTCCACGTGGGTGGACGTGGCGCAGCCTACCAAAATCTATCAAAATCTCATCAAAGAATGGGATCTGAAGCCATCCAGCACTGCTGGTTCGCCCGTACCTCGTGGGTTCACTGCATGCAGCGCCCCGCAACAGGCATAGCGCGCATCGTAGTCGGGCTTGGAGAGGTGAAAGCGGCAGAATCTGCGCAGCGGTGACTGGTGTTCCCATCGCAAGTGCCGATTGGATGTGAATAGTGGGTATCTAGCGGGTCTATACACCACTATGACTATGATCTGTTCTGCATGGAGCTGGAGAAATTACATGTCTTCACCATCCTGAAAATAAGGTCATGTTGGGATAAGCACCTTGACAATTCAAGGATCATTTCAAGTAACAGCGAGGTAAGGCCGGGCCACTTCTCTTCCGAGGTGTTGGCGGAGGGGACGAAGAGCAAACCACCTACGGTCACTGGGGTGGGACCTACTCGGTGCCTGATGCTTGGGAAAGATCGTCTGAAGGAGAAGGGATGCAACATGATTTTGACATTTAAATTTCTTTTTCGAATGCACTAAGTCAGCAGGGGGCCAACCTCAGTTTTTGCTGAACTGAAACAACGAAGCAATATAAACTGCGAGGACGTGCCGGACGTGCATGTGCATACACCTGCATACATGCGGCCACTTTGCCAGCAAGGAACATCTGGCACAAGTCACATGCAGCTTATCTCTTCTCCACTTTATCCGCTTCTTCAGTTCTCCATTGTCGTAGTCTTCGAGGTACACGCCACCTCTGATGGACGGGGTGGACGCTGGGCGTTTCCTTCAAACGTGTTTGGGCCTGGACATGCCTTAGAAGATACAAATTGGATTCCATTGATTCCGGTGGCTGTGGTGCTGAAGCAGTCAGCTTTTGCTCCAACAGTCAATTCCAATGCAGCATAGTAGATATATGATACCCATATCTACACACATAACGCGATTGGTAAGGGACTGCAAAATCTACTGTATCCAACCGGTCAAGTAATCCACTCATTCCCCTGGCGCCTTCTTTCACCAGTGCAAAGAATCCATGCCGCTTGCCCTGCAAACTTGACTGGAGGAAATCTCGAGTCGGACTCTTGGGATCTAATCCCATCCCCACGAAAATATGTAACAACATGTACCACCCCGCAAGGGTCCCAAATATGTGTAAATCTATGGTTTTATGGGGTGTTGAAAACTAGGGGGCTGGGATTAAACCCATCAATTTTTGCGGTGCCCATTGAACCCATCTCCGCTGAAAATCTCACCACACCTGCGTCCAAGTGCCATAACCACACCTCAGACGTCTGGGTGGTTTGAACCATTCCAGAAATGCCAGGCAATGAGGGTTCAATCATCCCAAATTCGCCGATGAGGATCTAGGACAGCCATGTTGCAGGTGCATTGGCGGTACCACATGTATGACTGGCGGCTGGCCATATACATGGATGTATTTTAGAATCTGTTAGAGATAAAAAGATGCTGGATGTTCCGCGAACGAGAGGCTGTTCTTTGCCATCGACAATGCTCGCCCACATTCCAGGGCCATCAGCTAAGCCGTCCTCAAACACAACGCCCTTTTCTGGGCGCGAGACAAGCCACTCAAGCTAGTATCCCAAAAAAAGACACTGCGATGCTGCACCAAAATTTGAGCTGTGCCCAACTCTCATCAACTGCCCTCCAGTAAGCATAGAACAAACTAAGGAACCCCATGGGTTTCCCAGTAGGAAATGAACTACAAATGGTGGATTTGCCATCGCTATGTTCCTTTACTCTCTGGTATCATCTCTGTCATCCAAGGAGCCCTCCACACAGCACAGGCTTGAAGGAAGCCTTCATGGTGTTCCAGCACGCCCCAGCCGTGTGGTGTGTGAGCCCCCTTCCTGGGCTGTTGATGGCTGTTGGGCATCTCCCTCGATTAGACCCAAAAAAAAACTCATGGAGGAATTCCTTCTGCCCCCTTAGCACAAGCAAAGCCAAAGAAAACTTCAAGATTTTACTAGTGGATGAATCCAAATTTTTGGGCCTTGAAATGATGTTTGGGGGGGTGTCGTTTATTTAAAACAGGCCAGTGAAAAAAACAACGGCGGCATGGGGTTCTCCCGAGGCACGGCGTGCCATGGGTGAGGCCGCTGAAGGTTTGGTCCTTTCCCCAGGGCACCAACTCTGCAAACTTAGCATCCGCGAACTCCTCGCCTGCTGGGAAGTAGCATCGAAGTTGGGGTTTTGTTGCCATGACAATTGGGGATTTCAACCCCAATGTATGGCATTTTTGGATTGGGAATTGATGTTGTTTTCCAAGAAAATTGGACTTTAGGGATGCCCCATTGTTGCACAAAGCCAATTAGAAGCGATCCCCCAGCAAACAAATGGCCGACTGCACGAGATCCAATGATTGAAATTGAATATTGACTATATACATGTAACAAGTCATAGACAGTCTATGTATCTTTTGATCGATGGGATGTTCCCACCATGAAAATCCAAGGGCCGTTGAACATCCGGACCTTTTGTTTGCCCCCCCATTTGGCATGGAAATTCTATGAAATTCTTCATACAACACAAGGGGATAGCTGCCAGCCCGCTGACAGCTGCGCCTTCATAGAAGCTGTCGAAGCGCTCGTAGGGTTGATGTCGCATCTGCCTTGATGAGCCATGGCAACCCATTCATGGCATTTTTTGGTAAGGAAATTGCGATCTATTTGTTGGGATCTGCTCTTTGCCCATGGGGCATCCGGACCCCAAGCCAAGTCGCTGGTCAAGCACCGCTTTGATTTCCTCGGCCAGGAGTCTTTCCCAGGATAGCGTGAAACCCATGGATCCTTCTGGTGAACCAATATGGTTGCCTGGAAAATGCCTGGAAAATTCCTCCAGATGAGGTGCTGAAAATGAAGATATAGCACTACAATCTATAAAGCCCAAAAAAAAAGACCCAAAGGGGGTGTGTCGAGTCTCAATCCAAAGCTCTGGTAGTTTCTTCTGACTTATCACCTCGCATCCTTTTATGGCTCTGCTTCTTGCAAACCAAAGGAACGCTGTAGGGATCCTCCTTCACGACTTTGGGCACGCCGTCCGCCATGGCTTCGTCAGAAGAGCGGATTGATGGGGTGGGACCCCTCTACACCATGGATTCGCTTGCGGGGTAGCTTCTTTTTCAGCTTCTTTGTAGGGCACTGACTGATGAGGTCATGCAACGTCCAGCTGCATGGTCAGTGATGTCACCACAAATTTCTGACCTTTCCGAAACACACTTACAATAATAAGCTTCATGTGCTACATCCTTCTCTCAGTGTGCTAGTCGTGCTTCGGAGTTGCACAAGGCCTGGGGACCAGCTGCATTTGGAAGCTGAAGCTGACATGGCTTCGGACACATCCCTGGCATGTCAACCAGCTCCCAGTCACCCAAAGAGGCAGCCAGTGCCACTGCTGTTGAACCACCAGCTCGATGTCTCCCCCCGCTACTGGTGATGTTGATACGTATCGACGTTCTCTCTCCATCGCCTTCTCGAAGAGTTCAGATACGTTATTGTCCCTCATTTTTGAGATGGTTCAATACTGAGAAGTTACTCAAAATGACCAAAGAAGTTACTCAAAATGACCAATCGTGTGTTTCCATTGGTGCCCTCTTTTGGTGCCATACCAAGCCATATCCATTTGATGTGAGATGGAACTTGGTCTGTTGCCATTTTTCTTGCCTGCAGAGTTGTCCGAGTTGTGACAGTCTTAGTGCCACCCTGCTACGCATGTTTTCTGGTGCCTCACACCACCAGGCACCAAGGATCTTGGTGAGATCAGCGTCAAGCAAGTTCCAGCGTCTTCTGGCTGGGGTTATACTTCAGTTCGATCTTGGAACCGCAGACTCCCTGGCTCCAGGGATGGGCCAGCGGGTACCGTGATACATCGTGAGACACTCCCCAAGATCGCCGGTGGTTTCCAGGTCAGGGGACCCTCCAGGACTCCAAGCACCCAACCCAGCCTTGGGTACGGTGAAGTTCAGGGAACGCCCATCAGGGAGTGACACAGCTAGCAGTTGGCCTCGTGCCCAGCTGCAATCGCAAGCTGATTTCCAGGCAGATGTTCCAGCGCCCAGTTTACAGGAGCATCAGCCAGAGATGGCCAGAGGGTCAAGTAACCCTAAAATGCAGCTAGAAATGGTTTGTGACACAGCTTTTTTTCCGACATTGGCAGCTTTGGGGGTTCATGTTCATCTTCAATTTCGTGGGGACCCACTGGCATCTTTGGGATCTTACTTCAAGCCTCCACCTGTCTGACCAGCTCCGCCTGCGCTGACGTGCGACGGCACCTCAATCTCCACACGCCAATCCTGGACTGCCTCTAGCGCCTGGCAGCGGAAGGTGACCATTTTCCGTCGGTAGATATGATATGGGTTGCGAGAAAATCCAGAGAGAGGATGGAAGAAAAAATGGGATTATTATCATTGTCCCCATCAAAATTACTATTCGGGGGATATATAGATTTGTTCAGATACACCCGTAAGAGGAAAATCATCTAGTAAGATGGAGGAGTCTCGCCCGTTTTCAGGTACATCATCAACTGAAATGGAGGATATTCCGGCCATGGTTGTTCACAGAGGGAAACGATGACAACAAGTGACTTAAAAAAAGGTGGTTTCCACGTTTCCGCAAAAAAATCTGGAAGGTTTCCACCCAAAGAAAACCTGGAGATGCCCATGGATCCAGGGTCCGTCCTGTCGGTCCTCTGCAGGCGGAGTCGGAAAGTCGATCATCTGTCGACCCGTCTGGAGGAAGACTCCTCAGCCGAGGTACCATCCCCTCAACTCACGGATAGATTCTGCCGTGAGTTGGGTTGGGAGACTACTTTCATCAATGTTCATCTGCAATCAGCTCTTCTCGGGGTCTCACTGTGAATGAGTTTGTTCATTTTCTGTCCTCAAATAGACCACAAAGATCCAAAAAGTCAGATTCCGGAAAATAGCTTCGCAGAGCACATCTAAGTGCATATTGGGACCACTCAAAATAGCAATCCCTGTACCTGTCCCAGCATAGTGGTTTTTTGCAGAGCCCGAAGACAATATCTTCCCTGACACCATGGCTAGCCCCACTGCACTGAAACAATCCCACCATGTTCCCATGATACTTGGTTAGTACAGCAATAGTAAACCACCCATATTTTGATGCTTTGTACCACCCATCCAAATGGTAAATCTGGGGATGCTTCACCATTGCTTTACTACCATTCTCCAGTTTCTGACCGTGTCTACCGTGTCTACCGACTTTACCTATCATCTTTGGTAACATGGCCGAAGCTCACCAAAACCAAGTGTCGCAAGACTCCAATCCAATCGGCGCGTGGTTGCTGAACTACGGAGCCCAACCAGAGTTCCAACTGCTCGCGTCGCTGTTCCAATTTGTCGCCACTGCAGGCAAAAAGGAGCTTCCTGTTCCAGTCGCTGGTCGAAGAATGTACGACAATCAAAACGAGCTTTTCTGGAGGAACAAGGTACATAGTCACCCAGCGTGGTGACCTAACATACCTTCTCGTATGGTAAACTGGTACACCCAATAAATCATCTTACTAACTCCAATAATCATCATCGCCAATGCCGCGAATGACTCACGGAACTTCGCTGCTGTTTTTCAACCTCCCAATTGAGGTCCTTGGAAAGGGCGCCCCCGGCAGCTTCCGCGCGCTTGGGCCCAGCTGCTCCTTGAGCTGCCAGAAGTCGTTGAAGCGTCGCATGACGCGCCACGCTCGACCCTCCTCAGACATCACGTCCTTGGTGAGGCCGGTGCCGCCACGGGGATGGGGCCAGGATCAGGCTGCCAATTGAAGGGGAAAACGCATGGGAAGAACATATCTGAAAATGGGGGGAGTGCCACCTTAAAATATCCAATGGTGTTTTGAAAATCAGGTTCGCGATTTTTGCGGGTATTGCATGTATCACTGATTTTCGGGCAAACCTATATTCGGAAATTACCGATTTATGGCCATCAAAGTATGGGAATGATGATTGTCTCGTGATTTTGAATCACTCTATTTTCAAGACAAACCCAAGCAGAGAACTGGAGACTGGGCTAATGGTAGTGGTCAAACCTTTTTGGACCCAAACTCTCCCAGAGATTCCGCTGGGGCCAGGGATCAATGGCGAAAAACCTCACCGAAGCGCGCTCCTCTAAGAAAGCAGCTGGAAGCCGCACACCACAGACACCTCAGTTGGAGCTGCTTCTCCTGCCTTGAAATGCCTTCCGAAGCTAGGATTCATGGCTTATCACTGAGGGAATAGATATCCAACCAAACTGGTTCAGCCCAAAATTGCCGTATGTTACAGTCGTATTGGACTGAAGATGGCTGAAGGCTTTTCTTAGATAAACTAAAATGGTTCCACTTGAACGACTTCGATCGTGCCGCCAGGAGCAGTGAGACATGTGTAGTTTTGAGCATCACCGAAACAGCAGCAGAACTGTGTGTTCTTGGCAAATGAGGGTCCAGAACCTTCAAATCAAATAGATTCGCAATTGTCTGCAGCCAAAATATGTCTACTTTATTTCTACTGGGCGGCCACGGTCTATTCCTCCCGGGATGCCAGGGCTTGAAGAGAGCATAGGCAAGAAACCCAAGGGCTGCAGATTGGCATCTGCTGCATTGGCCCTCGCAATGGGAGCAGCTTGCGCCAGAACTGCTGGACGAGGAATTATCGGAGGAATCATCCCAACACCTTGCCCTTGGTAGGGCAAAACCACCACCTGGCACGTCAGCCCCAAAGTCGAGCACTGCCGAGCCGACTTCTCAGTACAAGAGATGCTGTCATAAAACATTTCCAAATGATACATGCTGTTCAGATTGTGATAGATGCATAAAGTTTTGAGGAGTCAAGTGACATGCAATGGCTGTTATTGTACTCACTTGTTTCCACATGTGAGAAGACTCTATGCTACGCAAGCAGTAGTTGACGCCCACCGTCTTGCCGCCCAAAACAAGAATCGCTCCATATAACATTGGACCGGGATGACCCTCCCCTTTGGATGATTCACATCTTGTGTTCATGGTTTCCGAGCGAGCAATTGCCAACTTTATTGGCACACCATCTTTGACCCAGAGTCTGTTGTGCAACAAGCCTCGGACAAAAACTGTCCATCGCAAAAAAAACTTCGATGCAAACAGCCTCAAGAAAAGCAACCCGTCCCCCCAACTAACACCTTGACCCTCCAAAAAACAATCCCAAAAAGGTGGATGTTTAGAAGTTTAGCCCGTCAGCTGAAAAAATCATCCCCCCCAAAAAAAAAAATGGTTTTTGAGGCATACCCTCCGCTTATTGAACATAGCTATGGTATAGATGGCCTACTTACAGATGATAAAAATGAACAAAAATCATGATTTACCTATTGAAAATGGTGATTCTCCGTAGCTATTAGCTATGTTAAGCCATAGCTATGCTAAATAAGCAGCCGAAAATATCTGCACCTGTTGCGCCGGCAATGGCACCCGCGAGGCCCGCGAGGCCTGCGAGGCCTGCGAGGCGCGCGTCACCACGGCAGCTGTGATGCCGCCCACTACGGCCTGGCTGTTGGGACAACCATGGGAAAACACTGAGAAAATCCATGGGAAATATATGGCAAAACCTGGGAAAAATCACTGAATAAAATGAGCAATCGAATCGAATGGCGGAAAAGCAGAATGAGGAGAAAATGATGGGCAAAATGAGCCGAAGGTTTTCTCAGGAAAACAGTGGCATGGGCAGATGAATAACTACTTGCCAAATGACAGGAAGAATGAATGATGGGCAAATGAATGCAAATGATGAGGGGGGAAAACAATGTTGCAGCATTTTGTTGAGATCATAACGAGTCATAAACCTCCTAAGATTCTTGGGATCGTTTTGGTTTTGGCCCTACCACCCAGGAAAGCCCATGCCGGATGGACCGCTTCCGTCGCCGCAGCTGCCACGCCGCGATGTGGCCAGAACATGGGGGCGGCCTTGCGCCAAACCACTTGGCTCACGAGTTGCAGAGTCCCTAAGAAGGGGAAATTAGAGCCGAAGGGCTCTAGGGCAGCAAAGAAATGGGCTGCAGCCTCAAGCTCAACCAAGACATCCATGCTGCTACAGTCTTGGACTCTTGTGGCGTGCATTTACACGTGCAAAGAGAGAATGATTTCTGAAAGCTCCAACGGCGCCACCACCACTGGGTTGATTTTAGGTTGTCAGGCTGTATTCATCAAATGTTTGGCCTTCGCATCAATCTTGCCCTATTGCTACGGCAATTCTGGTGTGCAAGCCTGCCACGCAACAAATATTCGGAAAAAAAATCGCCGCCGCCATCCTTTTGGGTCGCCGATCAGAAGCTGCTTCACTTCTTCGGTCTCATAACAGTGTACCAGCCACTGCCGCCTTAGGCCGCCCTGGTCATGATACACCGATAAGCAAATCCCAGTGCTGCAGCGGCGCAGTTGCGCGCAAGCTATTCACAGATTCTTGGAATGGTTTCGAAAGGGCCCAGGCTATCTGGCTAAGTCTGGCGAACTTAGAAAAGTTGCAAAGGTGTTCAGGCCCTCTGGTCATAGCAAAACGAATCAATGGACTTCTTGATTCATTCGTTTGGTCCTTGCGATAGTGCATTGCGATCAACTTGATTTGCACAATGATGTGCACATACATCTGTATAAATGCACGTGTTTTTGTTCGTATCATTGCATCTACGCATCGTTTTCCATGGTTTTTCCTCAAGTTTTTTAGTGCCCAAGCCCCGCAAAAAGGGAAGAACCTTCGGTTCCCCTTGCAGGGAAAGTCCGACGCCTCCCTCACGGACCACGGGGAGTGGCCCAGGCCCTGGCAGGACCTCCGCGCCATGACGGTCATCCAACCCGGCCACCGGCAATTTTTTTTCCGCAGGAAAAGCATGGAAATTGTGGTTTTGGAACTCTCTCATGTAAAACATGGAAGGGATTTCCCATGGAAAAAATGGATTTTCATAGCCAGCTTAGTCTCTCACGGTGTTTTTTTTTGGAAAATTTGGACAGATGTTTCATGCATCGCTGCATCGATCACTCGTTGTTTCTACTCCCTGCCCTGCAGCCCTGCACTGCCTGGTTCTGGCCGGTCCCATGTCTCAGGAAACATCCGTGTGAACCTGAGCCACTGGAGCGAGTCAGAGCGAGGGCAAAAAGATGTGCAGGATGCACAATATATACAGGCGCGCCCGTTCATACTCTACATATATAGATATTGGATATTGGAGATTAGACATCAGATATTAGACAGTAGATATAGATAGAGATATAGATATAGAAACATATATAGATATAGATATAGATGCAGATACAGATATACATATACATAGAGATATTGATATTGATATACAGAATATAGACATTGATGTATGACATACGTAAAGAACAGAAACACAGAGAGACCGACAGGCAGAAAGACACAGAGACCGACAGGCAGAAAGACAGAGAGGCAGAAATAGGCAGAAATAGGCAGAAAGACAAAGGAGAGAGAGAGGTTGAGAGGGTGAGAGAGAAAGAGAGAGAGAGAGAGAGCTATCCAATGTTGTACACATATTATGTCACGTATCGTACAGGCTGTTCCAGCCTGTGATGACAAAATCTCAAGTAGCAGAAGCTCGCTTTCTGCCATCGGATCTGGACCAAAACCTGGATGACAACTGCGGTGGTTCCAGGGCCACCACTGCAGGTAGTTGATCCAACCTGACACAGCAGCTGCGCTTTACCTGTAAGAATGGTAGTGGCAATGATCCTCAAAATGTCAATAGCCATCATCATGATCCTTATGAGTCATTCCCAACAATTGATAGCAGCAAACAAAAATCATGTTCTTGCAGGGTATCCCCCCAAAAAAAAAAACACGAAAGCAAGTAGCCCGTCTTGTCCACATCTAGCGCGAAGAAGAGCTGATCCGATGCTCGCGCCGAGACACCAAGCCTGGCTATACCCACCGGTCATCAATTGTGGCAATGGGAAATCCCCTGTAAATGGAGGCACCGGTATTTAGTATAGTATTTATGTTTGCCTCTTTCTCCCCGGTTTCAGGCATAGTAAGCAAGTATCCCACGCCGCTTTCTTGGGTTCCTCCTCAGACTCCTCAGCCCCAAGCCAATCGCCAATATTCACTGGTAAATGGATGTTCACCCCCTCAAATATTGGCGTTGACCCATCCCCATATCTCTCCATCAGCTTTTTCCTGCCCCAGGGCCAAGGGCTCGTGCCTTTTGGCAAAGTTTCGCATTTCCTGACAGCTGACCTTGCCGTCCTTGTCGTAATCCAAGATGCGGTAAGCCTCCCGAAAACAAAGGCTGGAAGCGGAGAACCTTGTAGAAATCGGTGGGGTTCCATTGCCACGTTTGATTGCCATAGTGGCCATTCGACTTCATGCTCCTATTTTCCGCATCTAGGATCGGACCCCCGAGACCTACCCACCTCCTGCAGGTTCCTGCACTTTGTCATCAAAAAGTCCCTCAGTTGCGAAAATTCCGTGGGCGAAATAAAACAACAACTCAGATTGAAAGGCACAAGGCCGCACATTGCACAAACATAATCGAATATATAATATAGCCAGTTGGTATGCGTTATACATACACATGGAGACTCAGAGAGAGAGAGAGAGAGAGAGAGAGCTTGTTTCATTCGGATTTTCAGCATCTGGTGAAACCCAGTTCCGCTGTAACCGAAGTGCCCCGAAACCAACAAAAAAAAACCTCCAAGGCTGCAGCTTGAAGGTCTCAATCGTCCCATCCACCTTTCAACAGTGTGGCTTGCGCCAGTTCACCACGAAACTAGAGGCAGGATGGTTCAACCATCTTGGGGGCACATGAAGATGAACACTGTGGAAGGGGAATGGTTATGAGGTGACTAGCTTTTGACCCGCACCCATTTGCCAGGCGCTTGTGACATGTCAGAACATCTCCACATTTTGGTCCAAAATTCCAAGATGGACCAGTTTTGGATCAAGGTGGATCAGGTTTCTTCCAGCCAGTGGTCCACTGGTCCATGTTTTCCCCCCACGGCACCTCTCGACTGGCTAGGGGATCCTCCAACGCAATGATGGGCGCCTGTGCCAGCTGCCGAAAGTCGCGCCTTAGCGACGGCTGGTGTGCACGATCTAGATCTATATATCTTTGCAGGAGCACACGGAAGCTTGCGCTCCAGCCAGCATCAAATTCTCTCTCCTGTGTAATATACATGTATATTGTTGATATTGATATTGTATGATATTGTTGTAACAGATAATTCGATCAGAAATTCAACCAATATGTGCAGCATTTTGACCAGCTAGGTGCACCCGTTCTGACTTCCCAAATCTGAAGTTCCGCAGATGTTTCACTCGAAAAAAATTGGAAACCATCCTGGGTGGGATGTCTGAGACCTGCATCTGCTGCAGATTTCCACTGGGTTTCACCGGCCCTAGAACTGATTCGAAGTGAGACATGAACACGGCATACTCCACCTCGCCATGCTTGTCCTGGCGCAGACAAAGGCGCCAGAAAATTGGTGTTCTGGTGCTGCTTTCCAGGCCCTAAGGTGGAAAATCAATCGGTTAACAAGACAACATATAAGATTTCATTTAAAAAGCATTTGGAAATGGAAATGAATCAAATCAATTGAAACAAATCTGTCAACTGGGAAGCAGGTATGGTTTCAGCTGCGGTGCCTGCAAAAGGTCAAAGACTCGATCTGCCACGTCCTGCTGCAGTTGCACATGGTCAGCTGGAATTGGGGATCAAGAATGGAACCACTAGGGAAGTCCGGCAGAAAAAATGCCTACGACAATGGCAACACCAAGAGCTCTCCATGATCTGCAACCTTTCTGGCTGATTTTGCTGAAAAGTTCCAATGATTCTTGTGAAATCACTCCATACCAGCCCCTGGTTTGAGGTCACTTTGTATCCCTGGTTATATACCCCCATATATGGTCAATGTCCAAGACGTCCAAGGCCTTGGGATGCCCAAAGCCACGGAAGAAGCTGCGCATCTCTTCGCGATTGATCTTTCCTAACCTGGCTCCAAATTCGATGACTTCGTGCAAGGCCAAGAAACCTGAAATCCGTGGCCCCCAAAAAAAACAAAGGAAAAAGAAACGAACAAAAACATGGCACCAAAACCACCCAGAAGCACCTTCTCCCTGATTTCTTCACAAAGTGTTTTGGAGACCCCTTCTGATGCTAATTGGACACCCTGGGGCCTTTGGAGATTCAGGGGCTTGAAGGCATCCCGCACATGTTTGAACTTCAGTTGTAGCTTGTCTCCAATGTCCTGGTCATGGCGGCCAGACGGCGGCCAGACAGTGTCACTGCTGTGGTCGACCAATGTCTGACTCTCTTGCTTGTGACCCAAGACTGGAGGATAGGGCTAGGTTTCCACCATCCCATCACCTCCACAGACCAATTCTTGGACCCTGCATCCTGGAGTTGTGTCCCCAAGACCCCGCACCCAGGTCCTGCATTAGACGCCTCAATTCCACGCGCTGAGCAGGTTGGACGTGCTTGGTCCATTCCTTGCTGATCGCCTCGGCTCGGGCCACAAAGCCCAAGAAGTTGGAGATGCCCAGTTAATCTGCACGTTTCTAAAGCCATGCAGAATTTAAGAGGCAAGGAACAGTTGATACATTGATATATTTGCCCGTCAAAGTGAAGTGATGCAACTAAAATGGCGTGCTACATTGCTACATCATCTTCATGAGCTTAGGCCACTCGATTGGAAAGACAAGCAAGCCTGCCCTCCTCGTAAAACGGCACCAATGCTCAGTTTCTCCATCTTTCTCCGCGCGGAAAGCGCAGCATTTGGGTTGATTCGGCAACCGTGCTTGGCAACGATCGCGTCTCGTGAGACCGAAACAAAAAGCTACGTCATCTGCGCGTGGTTCAGCACCCACTGGACCCAGGCCATTGGCAAAAGGTTTTTCTAAGCCATGCTGTAGCCAAAAAGTTCAAAGTCCAGCCTGTAGGTCTCAACGATCCAGCTTTTCATCTCTTCAGTCAGCTTGATCTTGCAGGGTATGTCATAAGAATGGATGTGTGGACCCTCATTTTCGTCTTGCAAGCGGATGGCAAGGCTGTAAGCTTTCATGATAGCATTGAATTCGCTGGTGAGATTCTCAAAACGGAGCACGTGATTGCAGTGAAGGCGCTGCAGGTCATTCGAAAACACGTACTTCACTTGCGGTAATAAATGGCAATCGTCTGCAAAATTCAAGCGGCCCCCCCGCTTCACTTCTTCGAAATAGTTTTCCAGAGCAGCAGGGGAACAAATGAGTTCTTTGAAATATCCATCGTGTTTGTTAGGATGGGACTTAGATTTCTTACTCCACCTTAGAATGTGCCACTTGTACTCACTGATGAAGCGCCCCATGGGATTTCGAATGATGCAAAACGTCTTGCAACGGGCATAGCGCTCTGCAAGCAAGGAATCTTCAGCAGGCGGCATGTGCCAAATGCTGCATCGATCTTTTGACTGCTTTGGCCGGCAACATCGTCTGCTGAATCCAAAGTTCGTACACCTATCCCCACGGAGACACTTCAACGAACGGTCATCAACGCTCCAGCCATATCTGTATTTCTCGGCCTCCTTGTACACCGTGCTGCCCGCATTCTTTGGAATATGGATAAACTTCAAACACTCCTGCGACACTTTCAATGGCAAATTCAATCCTGCTTGCAGCTGAGGGGGCTGCCGCTTCGGTGCTGTCTCCAAAAAACTCGGTGCGACCTCCCCAACGCTGGGAGGGGCCTGGGGAATGCTTGGAGAGGTCTCCACCTCCCCAACGCTGGGAGGGGCCTGGGGAATGCTTGGAGAGGTCTCCACCTCCCCAACGCTGGGAGGGGCCTGGGGAATGCTTGGAGAAGTCTCCAAAAAACCCGGTGAGGTCGCCAGAAAACTGGGAGAGGTTTCCAGAATCTTGTGAGTGGCATTGGCACCGCTCACCTGTGCCACCACTACCTCACCGGCCCGGGGTGACAGCGCAAAGAAGTATTCCAGCACTGCTGCACCAAGAAATCCCAGCAAAATAGCCCACCTCACAACCTGCCCACACTCCATGGCGCCAAGGGTTGGTTCCTATACGATTTTCAGGGAAGGCATCCACCAATGTTGGGGAAGCAACCAGCTTTGAAAAATGAGATTTAGCATTGATATCCTAAAGTCTTTTGTTCATGATATCGAAATCCGAGAAGTACCAATTTATGACAATATGGGCATGGTTTAATAATCAGCACCCCAAAAATGGATGATTGATATTAAGGACGGTGTTAAATCATTGCAAGTCTTGGCGTCTTAAGTCTTGCTCCATAGGCAGATAGCCCATATGCCTACCCCTTCTGAGTTCATCTTCATTCAGTGAAACGACTGATCACTGCAACAGGCTGTTGGTTGCAGCCAGCGCTCCTTGTGAGCCTGATCTGGTTGTTTTTTTTTCCGGTAGCGAAAAATACAAACACTCCGACGTTGTCCTCACATGTTGTGCCATGAACATGACATGTTTGAAGTACTGTGGATGGAAGAAATCCTGCACCACCTTGGATCATTGAAACCCTATAAATGATGAATAAACCACAGATCAACTGGTGCAGGATTTCTTCCATCCACTCTTGGTCATCGCTGCCAAGTTACCCTGGAAGTCATTGGCTGCTCAGGGGTCCTGGGCATCCCGGGAGGTGATCCTCTTCAATCCCAAAGCTTGGTCATTGAAGATATTGAGGTGTTTGTTCATGGGGCCTCCAATTTTTGGCCCAAAAAAAACTTGGATCTCCACTGGCCATCTTCCGCAAGGAGCATCGAAACACCGAAATTGGATCTAGAATCGAGTTGAATCGAGTGCAGAATTTGATTCACGTAAGCTGAACCTTGGTAGCTCTTGAATTATATACTTTGATTCACCAGGTCATTTTGGGGATGCTTCCCCTCATCATCCTATCGTTGATGTCCCACCAAGGCAGCGACTCCGGAGTGTCGGGTTTCAGGATGAAGTCCTGCTGGGGGGATCGCTTTTTTTGTCTCGTTTCACCCGGATAAATACGGATTTAACCATCAAAACACGGGTAAAAAGGGAGATGGTAGCCATCCAAAAAGAGGTGAAATGGGTATTATTCCCTGTTTAACCATCCAAAAATAGAAACATACATGTCTATACTAAAACCCACGCATAGTGAACATGGGTATGTCGGAAAAAAAATTGGATTAACCTCAAGTTTTGGCTGCTGGTGAATGGGAAAATGATGATGAATATGATGAACTAATGGAAATTGAGGTACCCGATTATTAGACAAACCCATGTGAATGAAGTCAAGATCCGTGATGCTCGTGACCTCTGGTGGGGCAACTTGCCCTCCTAAATTCCACGACTACCTTCAGATCATTGGCGTATCAAATGACTTGGGCATCAGAAACACCACCAATGGCAATTCCCGAAGGCCAACAATTCGGAGCAGTGCCCATTTTTTCGGCACTGTTACATCTCTCTAATCTGTTGGATTCAACAACCAACAACAGGGAATTCATGGACGGCATGCCGATATCCAAAACCTCTCACCGCTTCTTCCGAATCAAGCCCAATGAAATTTCAAAGGCATGGATAAAATGTGGTACAATGGCATACAATGGCCACACTTCCCCCTATGCAAACTGTTCTTTGGCATGGCTGAAGAAATGGTCACCAATCCGCATACTGAACCATATCCACATCATGAGTTGAGGATTGGAGTGACTTCCCAAGCAGCATCTCTCCTGACGTTTTTGTACAGGACGCTCCTGGCCAGGCACCAGGAAAAGAGGCCTGCTGTTGATTCCGCCCCACATATCACAATTGCAGCGAAACCTAGTTGGCAACTCCTCGCCTTATTCCAAAAAGCTACATGTGTGGTAAACCCAATAACGTGCATACCACCCACAAATGGTATAATGTGGTAAACCAGTAATAAAATGTCCCCAAAATCACGATAAATGGGTTGTATAAACCATCTCCATGGTAGGTGTTTTTAAATTGGATTGGCCACATATAAGTCATGTAAGTCATATTAGTCACAACCCCAGACCTTTGCCCATCTCCACCTGTATGTCCACGTAGGGCGCCAAACTGGTGTAGAATTCCTGCAGGGAAATCTCTCCCGAGCCGTTCGTGTCCACGGAATCATGGAAGTGATCCGCCAGCTCCTGCAGTGGCTGCGGATGAAATGGACAACGAAGCTATGAATTCTACGGTGGCTGGCTGTGAAATGCCCGAACTCAATGAAGGTTTTAATGGGAAATTCATTTATATAATTGGAAAAATCATCTATTGTAAAGGGTGGTTTTGTGACCTTTATGGGGTTCTGATGGATTAGAGAAGCAACAAATTGATGTGCTTTCTCACTTCTTGAGGTATAATTTAGGTAACCACAATTTCTGCTTTTCCTTCAGGGGCCACTTGGTTCCAAAGTTTCAGTCCATAGCCATCATCTGCCATACCCCCCCAACAGCAATTGTGTATGAAAGAAATTCTGATGATGATCCGTTGGAAATGAGATGCCCTATGTTCAAACAAACCTCACCAAACTTTGGTGGAACTCTATGCTCACACAGCAGTCATATCGAAAAAACACCTGAATAACTGAACAAACATGGAATATAATATCATCGTAATAGTATATCATAGGCCCAAAATTCTTATATATCCAGATGATGACAATGATGATAAATCAGTCGATTTTGATGCATTTGTTGGTACCTGAATCCTGATCAAAACCCAGAAACCTTCCATGGGATTTTCCTGTCACTTCGCCAGGCCCTGGGCCTCCGAGAAATTCACCAAGCGGAAGAGGAAGCGCGTTTCGTTCCTCGTCATGATGCCATTTCGATCCAAGTCCTCGGGCACGCCATGATGCGGCACGCCATGGGAAAAAAAAACATGTTGTGCCCTCTGGTGATCAAACATGGCTAGCTTGAAAATCCCGATCAAGAAACGGAGATGGGGGGGAAATCATCTATAAATACTTTAAATGGGTGATTTTCCATTGCCACGTTTGATTACTGTGCCGGAGGGTAACATTGTGTAACGAAAACCCATGGCTGACCCGAAAAACAATCTCCACCAAGAGAAATGTTGGAAAAACATGTTTCAACCCCCACCCACGGCTCACCCAGTGTTTGCTTAGAGAACTGTTTTAAAACAAGTAGGTAATACTTGATACTTGATACCTCCAAATCTCGAATCGATGTTTGTTCTTCATAAGCAATCCCTTCCCCCGTTCACCAATCATGGTGGATGTAGGGGATAAGAACACCTATTTGGGACCATAGAATGGGGGTATGAACGGAGGATGGGAATTTTCTAACCCTCCAAACTCTACAGGTAAAGTGGGTGAATCCTCAAAGATCATCCCAACTGGAGGTCGTTCTGGCGCTGGGTTCACGATGTGTCCAGAGTACATTAACCAATACTAACCAAGATTAAGCAATATCAACCAACATTGATCATTGTCAACCAACAGTAACCACAACATTAACCACAATATTAACCATAACATTAACCAAACTTAACCAACATCAACCAATTCTAAGTAATATTCACCAATATTGACCCAATATCAACTCATCTTTCTACCTCAGCTACCAAGGCCCCTGGGCCATCGCGCCACATGGCGAAAGGCCGCCGCCGTGCTGCCGAAGCGGTCGATGACCTCATTGCCCCCCATTTTTCCCCAATTTTTTCTCCATGTTTTCGTCATCAAAAGATATGGAAAAGTCTATTCCCCAATTTTTTCGTAGTGAAGATGTCACTTTTTTCTATCTTTTTGGGGGATTTATAAATCTGCGTGCATTGGTATGTATGTTCATATGTGCACAGATATATTTGTGTAGATGTGAGCGCGCATGTGTGTACACTGCATAGACCTGTGTACTGCAAGATGTCCTTATCTCTGTGTTGTGATGTGATGCGAGATGACGCATTATATTTTTGGAGGTATTGCTACATCATATGATGGGACATGATATACATTGACAAATGATAGTAGGACAAGATATATGATAGGATATGCCGCATATTATGGCAAGATATGACCAAATGGGCATTTGATGTGACAGGATGTTAGATGATAAAATGTGATTCGATGGGATATGATATGAAAAGAACATATAAAAAAACATTAAAAAACAGGAACAACCCACGAAACTTAGGAATTCCCACAGTTTCTGCTGTAACATGCTCCTGATCCAGCTCGGTCGGCCCCTGGCCTTCTGTGCAAGTAGGCGAAGAGTAGCCTACCATGTACAGAACGATTGCCATACATGAATGGATATGGATCAAATTTGGGCCCTTCAACGATACATCGATGTATGTTTTAATGATGCAAGAACATCATCAAAACATATCAAAACCTGTTGGTGGCAGGGTCTTTCATAAATTTGACCCATGCTGCAGTCATACTGCTGCATGCATTGAATCGACCAATACCATTGGGAATGGTTCCTTTCACCACAGAGGTCTCAGGCCAAAGTTGTCTGTGTTTGTGTGAGTGTCGGGATCATGTTCGCGAACAAGTGTTCTGGAAACCCGGGTGGTGATATACATTCGTCTCTGCATACAAATGCACACGGATGCATCGACCATCCTCGTATTTGTTCCTATGTTCACTTGAAGACACCATTAAAAACCTGACCCTCACCAACCCCCGACAACGGCAACGGCAACAACAACAACAACAACAACAACAACAACAACAACAACAACAAGAACAAGAACAAGAACAACAACAACAACAACAACAACAACAACAACAACAACAATGCAACAACTGCAGCACCAGCACCAGCACCAGCACCAGCAGCACAGGCAGCTCTATCATCATCCAGCAAAACTGGCGCTGCCCAAGCGCCCACCGAGAAATTTCCGGGCCTCAAACTGAGAATCAAAGCTCGCCAACCTCGGTTGGGACCATGTCCGTACCCCTTGTAACTGGAGCTACAGCTGTGCCCTTCTTCCATGACATCGTTATCCTCAGGCGGTCCCCACTTCTTCTCGCCCTCCACGGTGGCTTCCAACATTTCCTCCATGACAAAGTCCGGCCTCAGCTCACAAAGCCCTGCTAGATTGATTTTGTTAGCGCAAGTACGTAGAAATCTTCTTGGTAAGATTCAGGAAATGCTCCCTTCCCTTTTTTTGCCCGGGCTTCTTAAGATGCTTCCATGCACATATCTATCTGCATATGTACGTGCATATGCTTTGATGTATATAAGTACATGTATATACATATATGGCTCTCTCTTTCTCTTTCTCTCCTTTATGCAGGGCGCAAATGGCATGAACGGAACTTCTGGGCAAAAAATCCGAAACAGGACAGTGATGCAAAAACATCCGGCCCGCAATGCTTCGGCTCCCTGCGCTCCCTTGCCCTTGGTCAAGTCGCCTTATGATATGGCGCATCTTGGGGCTATCGAGGACCCAATATGATGATAGTGACAGTCTTGTTTGGAATAAATAACAGTATCTTTCAAGGATTCAATCTCAATCTTCTGGATTCCAAGCCATGGAAAATTGGGCATGGTCAACCAGGCAGGTTTTTGCAGTTTGGTAAGCCCAAGAATCGACTCATATCCGAGGAATTCAGACCCACTGGAGAAATACTAACAAGAAGACCCATGAAATACTCAGGATAGATTGGGTCTGAACCCATCAGTTGGGGATTGCTATTCACTAGTTCAGTTGGGGAGTAGAAAATGCACCTGGGCATTTTCTAATGGTCTATACTCTATACTGTGTGACTGTATATGTGTATATAATGAGCAGAGCCAGCAGCATATTGTGAACATCAGGCGAACATCATTCAACCTTCAACTAAAATGTGCAGAATGTCCGAAAAGAACCACCCATTATCCCTCTTAAAGTCTACTCGCATCAAGACATCAACAATGAGTTCTCCATGGAAATCTTCCCAGAGTCAAAATCCAAGGAACACAGTTTGAACAACACAAAAACAAAAAAAAAAAAACACTAAATTCTACTTAAACAAAACCAGCAATACAAAAACTCCCTAGTAGTCCCCCAGATTCCATCAGATTCCTGACAAGAATCAACCTGAGGTGCCGAGCGTGCCGTCAAGGGCGTGCCATTGATGGCACCTTCCAGGAACGGTCTCAAAAAGTTCACCTCAGCGATCCAAGAAATTGGAGGAATGGCTTCAATTTGGTGATAGCAAAATTTAGGAATACCCTCTGGTAAACTAACATAACTATGGAAAATCACCATTTTTAATGGGAAAATCCACTATCAATGGCCATTGTCCATAGCTATGTTGGTTTACTGGAGGGTAGCTGGCAAGTTCCAAACTCTGTTGAGGTTTCAGGTTCATGATTTTGGATTATCTGGGGTTGGGCGACAGAATGGGCCGTCGAAAAATGTGACGGTGGATTGTTCGATGCTTGAAAAGAGCACATGCGCGATTCCATTTGTTATTCGTACCTCAATCTTGATCTGCACTGATTGATTTGGGCTTAGCTCACCGAACTTCACAATTCGTTGGTCTATGGAGAAATGCATGGTGTTAAAGCCACATATACAATTCGCATACAATTAATTATGCATAAATATATATATATATACACCTATACACCTATGTATATGTGTATAAATATATATATATATATATATACCCTCAAGACGGTGGGTTCGCCGTCGCTGTACAACTCAATTTCGCTCGTTCGCGGCCGCGTGCGTCTTCGCTTACGTTGCAGAA
>BGPT01000729.1:144772-189752 GCA_003297045.1 Symbiodinium sp. clade C Y103
ACGTGGTTGCACTGAGTGAAACAAAAAGGAGTTCAGCATCCTTGTTTGAGACCGACGGCGAACCCACCGTCTTGCGCGTATATATATATATATATATATGCATATACCGTATATATGTTACCAATCTCCATCCGACTGGAACTCATCGCCTTGTGCCCGCCCTTGGCTGCCCCTACCACTTTGCCGTAGTCCAGTTCCCCTCTCCTCTCCTGCGAGATGTGTGGGCGGGTTCCCCCCTAAATAGCGATGATCCCACTTCAAACTGCCATCCCCGCGCGAAAATTAACCAACCAGGGATCTACATACAGTATAGTCAGTAGAGTATCTCGACCGTGGCCTTGCCACCAACATTATTTCTAAGAATGTTATTTATCTATTGATCCATTTTTTCATTGCTTTCTTGATTTATTAATTCATTGATCTATTGATCTATCTATCTGCCTGCCTGCCTGCCTGGCTGTCCTCAGATCCTGGAGGCCCAAATACACAACTTTCCATCACTTCTCCTCGTCGAGAAAGTCGAAGAACTTATCTGCCACCTCCTCGGTGACGTTGTAACTACGGAAGAAGTGGCGAACCTGGCCGTGGTCGCCAGCATGGGCGAGTTGCCAGGCAAGGGTGCCACCACGGTAAACCCCGAAGATCCAAGGAAAACACAAGTGAAAGAAGAAAACAAAACATAAACAAAACATAAAGAAATGTTGAGATCTAATATCGATGGGTGAATACTCCCCTACCTCATTATGCCCCGTTCAATGTTCAAACTCAAGAATGGAAAGAAACCAATGCTGCAGAAAGGTTCGGGATCCTCTGGAGTTGTTGGGGACCAACTGTCGCCAACTTCCCGGCATGCCCTGGTAACAGGGGGATGCTGGGACATCCCAAGGTTATATGTTGGTTGTTATAGTTTTTATGTTGTTGCTCAATGTTTCTTCCTTACCTTTGATGTTTTATGCGGTGGGGGTTTTGGGACATTTTTGCCCGGAACTTTCACTCTGATTGTTTGTTTAAGATGAGGGGGATAATTGTTGAGGTTGATAGGGTTTTATGTATTATCATCCCAACCATTTCCCTTCTTCAATTTCAACCATTGCCCCGTTACTTCGGGGACATCGTGCTGGTCATTGATAATGTCCGGCAACCCAGAGGGTGGAAGGAGTGAAGATGACAAGCAGTCAGTTGGTACAACCACAGATTGAGATGAGAGATTTTTTTTGAAACATATATGTTAGGATATGTTTTTGTGAATTTCCCTGATTTGATGTCTCGCCATTCCATCAAACAGCATCTTGGTGAAAACCAACTCGCATTTTCCGCGCTTCCCATCCAATCCTTTGATTGACTCGTAATGTCTCAAAAGAAGCAATCGGATGAGCAAAAGGCGAAGGCTGGTTATGGCGCACCTGAAGAAGGTGAGGAGCAGTCACCACAAGTTGCCACTGACCTGATTGAAGAGATGTTGGCGACCGAAGATGCCCTTGCCAATCTTCCCACTTCATCTACCACTACACTGGAAGAGATGTTGGAAATCCTCCGTGAGCGAACCAAGGCAACCTTCTCCCTGATAAAGAAGGTGGATTCAGAGTTGAAGAACCGTGGCAAGGAGGCAAAGAAGGAGTTGGCAAAGGCGAAGGCAAAGGTCAGAGCCCTTGCCGTGCACAAGGAGGCGAAACTCGCCAAGAGGACTGGTTTGATGACTTTGACCATCAACTTTCGCAATGGTTCTGTCGCCATCACCATCCAGAAGGGTGCTACTATCGGTGAGCTTCGCAAGGCATTCATCACTGCTTGGAATCGTCGTGGCGGACAGCAACTTGACACCTTGGCACGAGCATCCCCGTCAGTGCCTCATCATCATCCAAGAATCGTGGCCATCACCACCACCATCACCACCACAAAAACCACCGAGCACATGATCATCCTCCAAGAAGCATCCCCAAATTACGGAATTTCCCACCTCTTCATTGTAGCCACACAACCTGCCCTGGTAATCCATGGGCTCAGACAATTGCAGCACATTGCAAAGGGAGTTGGCGTGGGCATCCAGCCAGAGCATCCCAGGATGTTGCCATTTCTATGGCACGAAATCTTTGGAAAAGGTCAGGGGCTAGGGTTCGAAACAAGGAAGCTGTGACCGCTTCACTGACCAAACTCCAAGGTGCTTGGCGAATGGTGTTGATGTCCTGCACTTCCTGCCGGCCAAACACCTCGGGGCATGTGCTGATGAGCCATACTAAAAGCCTCTGGGGATATGATCTTTTTCTGATCTGAAACCATCCAAATTTCAGGGAGTCAGTGCCTGCCATGAGATCAACCCGCAGTCCCAAACGCCCAAACGCCCAAAGGAAGACATGCATGTGGGATTGAAAAAAGGCTACCCCTATTTTCAATGTCTTACCATCATTTCCCACAAAAAATGCAACTGTGGGGGCGTATGAATGTATACTTATGTTGTATACATATATATATATAGAAGTGTATATATATATATATATATATATATATATATAATGCGCACACCCAGTAGTAAACAATCCCCAATTTCAGTTTATGAATTAATCCATGATGAAATGTTGGCATGCCCCTCTGTTTTTGGATTTATGTTCATTGTCACCCTTCTTTTATGGTGACTGGGGCTGGTAGCGCAGCCGAGGCACAGAGGAAGCAAAAACCAAGATTTACCCTCTGGTTATTTGGCGTAGCATGTTGGAAAATCACCGTTTTCTCCAGGAAAATCATCAATTGCTAATCTAGAAATGGGCCGCTTTCCATATCTCAAGGAACCAGAGGGTAGAAAATTCTTCGCACCCGTTTTTTTTAGAATGTGTTGATGGCGGTTTCCTCTTCGGTCTCTTTGATCATGGATCACCACCAAGCCCAGTAGGTCCACTGATGGTAGCACTGCAATGGCTGCGGAATTTGTCACAGCATGATGGGTGTAAAAAATATGCTCTCTACTTCCATAGCCATCAGGTCACCCAGAAATTGTAAGAAGTTGTTATCAGGAACCATGGGAACCATTAGAATACTCAAAAGATTCCCTGACCCGAGATGTTGCACGCCATGCTGTAAAGCACTGGTCGTTAAAGGTGCAGTTGACCTCTCCATTTCACCTCTCCCACATACTCCATGTATGGAATATCTACCTACACTTGCGTCATTTTTGGAACTCATATTCCGCAGATGGGTTTTTGTCAAGAAATAAGTTGCCCGCGAATCCAGTTACAACATTTTTTCAAATGTTGAAATGGCTATAAATTGAATGATAAGTTCTGGACAAGTCCACATTAAATCAATGTTGCTTCGCTACTAGTGGTTACATCATAAGTTTTCCTTACTTAGTAGTGGATATATCCGCATGATTTAGTGGTGAATCTTCCACACATCTTCTTCCGCCCGGCCCGTGGGCCTCACTTCGATCTACGCTGCCATCGCAGTCAGAATCCAAGTGCCGCAAGGCATCGCGGATAGAGCCGAACCTGAAGGATGGAAGATCCACTAAATGGCTATATGTGTGCATATCTATATGTATATATATATATATGTGTGTGTGTGTGTGTTTTTGAATATTTAACGCAGCTCCAAGAGAACATTGACAATGGAGAATCCTGCAGGTTTTCCATTGGCATATCGGCATAGTGTTCTTCATTGGATAAGTGACTCATCCTGGCGTCGTCTGACGTTGCCCACGCACTGAGGGGCTCACTTTTGCGCAGCTTTTTCGCTGATCATCTGGAGGATGACTTTCATATCGCGCTCCTCCTGTCACGACAGACTCAAGCGAGTCTGTAGCTGAGGTGGTATAAAAAAAAATGGAGAAACTGAAACTTGAAACCAGGAAACCATGGATTTTACCATTAAATATGGGGGTTTCCTGTAAATTTTCCCTTAAACCAATCCAGTCATTGGTGGAAAAACATGTCCTCCACCCTCAACGCATCCCCTGCCTTGGTGAGGGGTTCGAACAGAGCCTGCCAAATCGCTTGGGGGCCCAAGCCCAGTGGACCCAACCTCAACAGAGTCCCTCTAAAGGGATGGGTCTGCGGTAAACATGTCATGCAAAGCCAAAAAAAAAGACACTTTCTTGAGGATCATCGATCTCAACAACATTTTTTTCTCGTACCAAGCAATGGGATGGTTGACTCTAGCTGTACATCCCCTTGATCTTTAGGTGATTCAACACCAGCTTGCTACTTGAACTCAAGCAGTCACCAAACGCTTGAGTTGTTGGTGATAACAGGTCCCGAAGATCCATGCCATCCGCTGCACGCTCATGCCCTCATGTGTTCGGGAGACCCGAAACCACTGCTATGCATCTCTGTTTCACGTATATACCTGGTGCCTTTCCAAACATCTTCTTAAGTGAACTTTTGGTCTCACCACTTTCATTGGCCATTTCCTGACCCAAAGGCTTGGTGCAATGTTCGAAAAACAGATCGTGGGGGATCATCATCGCTGGTCGCATCGAAATTGCGAACACATGGACCGATTTTTTCTTAGTTAACCAAGAAGACATATCTATAAATGAACATACAACATACATGGAGGTTTCCCAAGTCATGGGAGTACCCCCAAATCATCCAAGTCATGAGTCATGGACCTATGGTACCTCTAGATCATCAAATCATCCAAGTCATTGGTCATCAAATGTCATCAATCACCTAAGTCATGGGTTTCGTCCTCCAAGTCATTCTTGATCATCCAAATCATCCAAGTCATCCAATCATCCAAGTCATTACTGAATCATCAATCACCTAAGACAGGGTGTTGAAACCAAGGTGATTCAATCACCTAAGTCAATCACCTACCCTCCGGTAATCAAACGTGGCAATGGAAAATCCACCTTTTACAGCTAATGTGCCTCCATTGGTAAAGGATTTTCCATTGCCACGTTTGATTACCAGAGGGTAAGTCACCTAAGTCACCTAAGTCATCTGAGTCAGCCATGGTGACGACGCGCCTCATCGCTACGTCCCACCTTCAGGAGCTGCCTCGCTGGCAGCGCTCCAGCATTGGCGATGAGGCGCCTATACGTTCTTGCGACCCGGCCATGGCGAGGCCATGGTGAGCTGGGAAAGGTCACAACGGAATGGAGGAAACTCATGGGAAAATGTGGGAAAAGATGAGATATATCATGATATATAATATCCCTTAAAAAATGGAAGCCTGACCATCAAAGAATGGTACTTCACCAACAACGGTGGAAAAATCGGGGTATAACGGCAGATCCCTGAATGGGCATTTCAATGGGAAAATCATTGAACCAGAGAGGAACCGAGAATACGGTGCCAATTGAAAATCAAAGCAGCCAAGAATTGGCTTCTTACCAACCGCAAAGTCTTTTGGCCACCTAGAACTTGGGACTTGCCTGGCCAGTCCAAGAATCATCACACAAAAACGGTGATGGAATCCAGCGCGTGTGAACGACCCCCGCAGAACCTGGTGGGCTCATTGAGCTTTTTGAACTCTTTCAGCGTCCTGGGAGCCAAGGCAGCCAAGGTTAGGGGGCAAATGGTGTCGGAAAATAGGCCCCCTCCCAATTCCAATGGAGTGGAAAATCCGTTTCCCTATCAAAATTGCCATTTCGGGGTATACTCCATTTTTCAGATATACCGAATGACATCACAGAGGCAGGCTTCAGGAAGCTGCAAGCCACTTTTCTTCAATCACCAGTCTTGGAGATGCTTCCAACTCCCCGAGGCCCCCCAAGGTTCAGACATATCACCGCGGTACACGACAGCTTGCTCAGTCTGGCGGCCCCCAACTCCTTGGCTTGACGGATGCTGACGCAGTCACAATTACCTAAACCTGGTTGGGAAGTTCGCAAGTGGCTTTGCATCTTCAATTGCAGGATATTGGGATATGACCCCTTTGGCGAACCACCAACCTGTTGTACAAGTTCAGGGGTGTTCAATCCAATCGCAAAGGGAGTACAGATTTAATGCAGGGGGCTCAGCGATTACTGCTTGCAGCCCAGGCTTTCAGAGGAACCAACATCACAAGCAAAGCCAAAAAAAAGTTCTCCCCTCCAGGTTTCCGGGCTCTTCCCTTCCCGTGCCACATTGGCCAACCAAATGGATGCAGAGGACAGCGCATCATGACCTGGAAAAAAAGGGCTGGTGGAAGATCACTTCCCAGGAAAATGGGACCGTTGACGCGTCAGACTCAAAGACAAATACGTTGGGCCCTGGCTCTTTAATGTCGAAAAACATGCAAATAAACTATGCCTGGTGGCTACATCACTCGGGATTCTCCAATGTAGGTTTCTGAATAGCTAATTTGAAATGTATTGTATATTCGTCAAGGTTGAAACCACCAACAAATATTCCCAAACTTCCCAGTTCTATGCTCCCAAACAGACCCGGCTGAGTTGTGGACCCACATTCCACTGTCCTTTCCGACTCTTTTCGACTTGACCCAACAAGTGTTCCGGAGGCCTGGGCCCACGCTGAATCCAACGATGAATCCACTGATGAAACCGATGATCCATTGGAAAAGTGCTTCCACACCGTTGATCCTTAGCATGAGAAGAATTGAAGAATAGTTTTCCCAACAACACAACCTAACACAACAACAAAACGGATGGCCGCAACCTTCTTCCTCGTCAGCTTCTTCCCCACTTCTCTTCTCTTCTTCATCTTAATCTTCATATTCTTCTTGTTTTTCTTCTTTTTCTTCTTTTTTCTTCTTTTTCTTCTTCTTCTTCTTCTTCTTCTTCTTCTTCTCCTTCTCCTCCTTCTCCTTCTCCTCCTTCTCCCTCTCCTTCTCCTTCTCCTTCTTCTTGTCTTCTTTTCTTCGTTTCTTCCCCCTCTACCTCTTCACCATCACCATCACCATCAATTTCTACATCTTATACTTCAGATGCCACCAACCTCCCTGCTCAACGAGGCCTTGTGATGGGAGGCAAGCCTCCAGGCGAAGGCTTGGAAGCATAGTAACCAGAACTCTTCGGCCTTGCAGGGGATGGGCCAAAATTTCCGGCCGGGGAATGTGCATGTGGGGCACCGAAATGTGTGACCGGCACCCAACAACGGGGATTCAAAGATTGACAAACGACATCTCGTAAGTAAATGAATGGTCGGAAAAAAGCACGAATCCTTGGGTTCAAAATTTCAAAATAGTGGGCATGGAAGGTCCAGTTTTCTCTGCTAAAATCCTGAACCAGGGACCCCACATCCGGGTTCTGCAGGTTCGGGCGAGGGGTCGCAACCTCAGCAACATGCCCCAGTGGTGGGCCCCTCCGGTGCTGAACCATAGAATTTCATGGAAGTTACTGGTAATGTAGCACACCCAATAGCAAACCATCCCCAATGGCAAACCATTCCCCGTGTTTCATCATTTTTCCAAATAAATATGTGATGGTACAACCCCATCCCCAACCGGAGGTTTCTTTTTGGATGTGCCATATTAATTGCAATGGTTTTCAACACTTTCCCACGCAGACGTGGAAGAGATCGTTTGGGACCCGCACCTCCTTGCAATGTTTTATGCGGTAGCTTCTAAAAAGTGCACATTGGGCCAAAAAGGTCCCTGCGGGAGAAGGCTTTTGTTTCCCATGCTGTACCAATCCCAACACCAACACATAGATCCCACTTTCCTACCCCAAGAATGTCCAACTGAAAACATCACATTTTCTGGCATTGCTGAGGCGGTTTCGGTTTGGTGATTTGAAATCATCAGGCGTTTGCCTGACAAAAAGGCCCTGATTCGAGCCCAGAAGCGCCGGTCTGCAGTTGGAAGACTTTGTGCGTCAGCTCACTTAAGATCGGGCTCACGTCCACCAAAGAGAATGCCACAGAAAATGGGGGGATGGGTCAGCCACCCGGTACTGCAACAGCTTTGAGTTTCATATGGCTTCATACGCTTTCAGACTACCAATGGCCAAGGAATACCGACGGGAGATTTTGACCCACACCCCCTGTCCAGAGAAAACGACCAACCATAGCTTCTTCTGGAAGGGGAGGATTTGCGCAGAAGAGCAGCTGATGAGCTCACTGCGTTGCGAAGGCAACGTCAATCTAGTTGTGTCAAAGGCACTGTTTTGAGGTGCAACGCTGCAACGCTGCAAACAGGTCATTTCTAATCACATGAAATGTCAATATCTATGTAATCTATGTCTATGTATATAATCCATTTGAATTTGGTTCTCTGCTGCTCTTTTGCACAGACTGTGCTTTGTACAGAGGAAGCATTTGAAATTTGGTGCTTCCTCTCTGGCCATCAGACGCTTCACAAAAGAAGCGCGCCGGATCGCATCTTCTGGCCAAGTCTGCTACAGAAAAGAGGCGGCTTTTCAGGCTTACAAAAACCACCAAATCTGTGCGGTGAGAAGCCATGTTACAGATGTCATGAGGCATCTGGATCGGAGTGGCAGAGTCGACCCGATCCCCTGCAGCTGCAAGAGAAACAGGGTCAACGCCTTACCTCTTCAGCTATTCTAGCAACCACATTGCAGTTGCTGAGCGGAAAACTGTGACCCTCCAAAAGAAAACGCTCTTGACACTCAACTAGAGTGCCCAGAGGCATCTGAAACAATGTAAAGTTTATCTTTTTGGACCGAATATGTTCACATGACAATGTCAACCGTCATTTTTTCGGAGAGTATCTGAGGGCACTGGCAATACAACGCCTAGAAACCTCGGCGCTGAATTTTTGCTGCATTCATGCAGCAAAAAACTTCAAACGTCTGGCCACTAGGCTGGGCCCAGAATTCAGAAGATATTCACCCGGCCAAGTCCAAGTGCTTCTCCTTTCAGTTTCGTGCCCCTGGCAGCGGCCAGAGCCAGCCAGCAGGGACCGGGCCACCTGTCAGTGCCTCAGAAAATAACGGGTTCTTTGGGGTAGAACTTCACCCAGTCCTGGATGGGTTGGCATTGGTGTGTGCCTAAAACATGAGATGGCTTGCAACCAAAAGGGTTCAGTCAATCTGTGGTTCTTCTGAGAAAAATTTTGACCCACATCCATTTGGGACCGAATCTCTTTGGACAATTTGACATCATAGGTCAGAGATTCGAGTGATCCCATACTTGGCAGTCTCATGTTCCCGCATTGATTCATAGAATTGTTCCAAACCCTTAAGAATGCTGTAAACCTCCTCATAGACCTCAATGGTTGGCACAAGGGCCAGAATTTCTGGGAGGCCACAGTGCATGATTCAATCTCGTCAGGTTCATTGAAGAAATTCAAGTCTTCAAAAAGGAAAATGAGCTCGGTTTCATCTTGGTTTAACCACATCGGCCAGGTCCTTCTTCTCTGCTTCCGTGACGGCCCTCACCCCTCCATGCCATCCACCAATGGCGCACTGCCGCACCACTCCGTCGCCGATGATGATTTGCAGGCGACGCCAGCGGCTGGTGGTGGGGAAATGGTCAAAGATCATGGTCACCTTCGCCCTGGAGCCACCTGCGCTGTGTGGCGGCCATGATGTGCCATGGACAAGAGCGGCTCAGCAAAGTGTAAGACGGTCCAATAGAAAACCTCATGTTGGGATATCTCTACATCAAATGTTTGAACATATGCATGCTGCAAAAACACATGTAACTAGATATACTTCTATAGTTCCATTTCTGTTTTCATATTCTGCTCATGTTTATGTTCATTCTTTATATCAACATAGATGTTACGTAGCATTTCCACCCCCAGGATCCCCATGTCTCTAGCCCCACCTGCATCACGTTCCAGGGACTCAACGGTGCCGAACCACCATCCAAAGGGGCTGCCCTGCTGCATCTTCCACTGCAACTCAAGCCCTTGGCCGGTTTTCAGGTCAGGGACGCCCTCCAGTACCTGCAATGTGCCCCACGGCAACGGCCGATTCTTTATGAGATTTAGAGGGACTCAAGCTCAAGGGGATTTAAGGGGATTGAAGGGGATTTAGGATATATGATGCGATACTCTCTGGTAAATTTATATAATACGCTACGAAATGGAACCTGGGGAAATCGTTGGTGCAAATCACGGTGGAAACTAGAATCCACATATGAAATTTGGAACTAAATGGGAAATCGTCCGTAGCTAATTTTCTTGAAATCTTTGCTTTTTGTTCCTTTTTTCCGCAGTTCGACAAGCATCTTCCGAAATCATTGTTTGAGGTGTTGGATTAGCCTTCCAGAAAAAGTCTACAAACGAAATGAACATGTTGGAGAGAGAGAGAGAGAGAGAGAGAAACATTTGAAGAGCGTTGTTGGAGTTATGCTCTGACAACGTGTGCCATCACTGCACTGCACCATGCTCTAAAAAAACTGGCTAAGATTTGTTATCCTGTTTTGAAAGGTCATGCACACTGTGCTCATACACCAGTTCGCCCCTGCGGGCTAGAGAAACCAGCCGAGGAGCGCGATAGCCATACCTAAGACGGTGCCGGGTGTTGCTTGACAAACGCATCTTTTGTGCAGGCATATCATGCGGCATATCCTTGACTTGTTTTCTCAATGCGACGGACTCAGCTAAGCAACAGTGCTAGTACTTCAAAAACATTACCGCAGAGGAAATAGCAGAAACAAAACATTCCAGCAATCATTGCTTCATCCATGCATTTGTGGAGCTTCCGCGTGTGTATCCTTGAATCAGTCAATCAAATCCTTTTCTTTCTCACAACCCACAACTAGTGATCCCGAACGCTCCCTCTCTCCATTGTTGCACTACCGGAAGTGACAGTAAAATCTTACGGAACAGCCAAGAAAATTAAGGAAGATGGTTTCCCTTGAGATTTTCACTTAAACAAGTCGTGACACAGGTTGGACCAACAACGCGGGATTTGCTCCCAGTTTATCGCAATCAAGAATGGTGAAAACCATGTTCTCAACAATTTCAGATTTTGGCCCTCCTTCCCATTTTCTGGCAAACCCCTGGGTGCGTTCTCCACGGGTTTATCCAAATATTGCGCGCCCCCCACAGTCCCAAAATGGGTTAGAAGATCATGTTTCCCATTCTGATGTCCATGATTTGGGGGTAACTCCCCGATGTTTGGACTAACCCATATCCACTGCGTGAATTTCTTAGAAATGTGAATGAAGAATGCGAACACTTAGAGTCAAACCAGCTCCATCCGCATGTTGTCAAAGCTCCATCTTTGGGTTTTAAATCCTCACTTTTCATGGGCACATCTCCACCCTTGGCTGCAATCTCCATTGGTCAGATCCTCCTTTTTCTTGAGTTCAATCCCCATCTTTTCATAGATAAACGGCCGTTTCTGATGATGAAACCCCACCTTTTTGATGCTTAATCCCTATCTTGGATTTGCTACATGTCCCCATGTCGGAAGTCTTAGCTTAAATCCACCGTGTTTTGCTGCTCAACATCACCATATCTGATGGTTGAACTACAACCCATATTTTTTCCTGATGAAATCTCCATTTTTTCCCAGAAAACCACGGCACAGCTGTTGCGCCAGGTGGCAACTCCGATGCCTGCGGGGGCATCAGCTCGGGCTTCAGCGTCCGTGCGGAGGGAGGGCAGAAGCGCAACCTGTAGCCCTCGTGGTAGGGGATCTTCTCGGGCAAAACCTGGGGGAATATCATGGGAATAGCATTGGGATTGGATGGTCTATGGGGAAATATTCTATGATATAGATTGATATAGTGGAATGACGATGACGGCCAATTAATGGGATACCTAACCAAGCTTGGACAAGATTGGTTGTTTTCACATGTGCAAAAACTGGAGGAGCTTTAAACAACCAGATTGAAATAGGTATCAATGAGGGTAAGTGCTTGAATTTGGCAGGGTAATTCCGAGTCCCCAAAGGTGGGACAGTTTCACCAGACCCCTTTCCCATGCCATCTCCGACTGCGAAGGCGCCTGGCTTGCGCTGACATATTTTGCGATGTAGCAATTGATGTGCGAATCCCAGGACACCTGCAGGGCGTTGCGAGTGTGAAACACAGCCTCAGATGCACAATTTGGTTCCCCAGCTACCTGGGTTTATGGATGAAATGGTGGGTCTAACCAAATTTCTTGCGATTTTGATGGGGAAATGATGTTCTTATCCATTTAAGAGGTTTGTGGCAGTCACCCCAGTTTTTTGAGACAAATCCGTTGGGTATATCGCAAAATCATCTATCAATGGTGGTTTCAATAGTGGCCCATTGCCTTCGCCAGCATGCAGGACATGGCAAAGCCCAACTTCTTCTCTCTGTCGTAGGCCTGTAGCTGGGCCGATGCAAACTGGAACCTGTCCGGGGAACGATGGGTTGGTTTAAGGGAAATCTAAACTGGAAACCATGGTTTTTCCCCATCAAATATAGGGGGTTTATGTAAGTTTTCCCCTTAACCAATCCAATGAGTCTTTATTTTTAACCTCCATAGAGCTATGACCTGCTGTTGAATGTCCCAGATTCATCTATAACTCCGATGAATCTGCAACAACCTCTAGTCTCAATTTCAACGCAAACAACCCACTTCCCGATGTATCTGCCTCGAGCACCGTCTCAAACTGTCCAGCAAGAGTGTGCCAGTACCTCGGGTTGTTGATTCTCGTCCAGATTTTCCCTTCAACCTGTTCTTTGAGATGTCGTGGTGCAAACGTGAGAAAAGAAGAATGTCCAAAATGTCAGCCCTGCATGTGTTGTAAAAGTAGTCAATTCAGCAATTCACTAAGAATAACTACTGTAAATAATGGTTTTGTCATGTTTTTCGTTCTACTATGTTGATGATTCGTTTCCAACATACTAATCCAGCATTTCCACCATCCACTGGGTCGTCAAAGTCCAAGGCTCATCGACTTCCAATCCACTTCGGAATGGCTGAGGTTGGAGACGTATTTTTGAGCTTCGTGGAAGGCGGGCCAGCGATCCGCATACATCGTTTCCTTTGGAAAGACTGAACACACTGACCATCTAAAGATACGGACTCACATCAAGACACACATTTAAAAATGGGATGTCCCATTGCCATGATATGCCACGACCAAAAAAAAAACGATTCCAAGTCCATGCCAGGTTTCCCATTGCTTGGGGCAAAAAGGCGCGGTGCTGTGGCAAATCCATCCCGCCGAGAGGTAACAAAGTCTGGCCACATCAGCAGGTTCCTCCAAGAAACTCATGATGTTCATCATGGTGGGCAATCCCAAAACGGCATGCGCCAGGTCCAGCCAGGCAGCTGCATCCGCAGGTTGCTGGACTTGGAAGTTTGCCTGGTTCAGGAGCAGATGTCTCCAAAGCATGCTGTCACAGAGCTTGGTGCGGATGGCGGTATCCAGCCAGCGTTGAAGGCCTGAACGGGTCTCACGCAAGTAACAGGCCCATTTCCAATGGTTCATCTGGATGAATTCTGGGCGTTTGGGTAAAGGCCCCATAGATCCAACGGCACCAAATGTCCCACATTCCTTTTCGAAGACCTCTCGCAGACGTTCGAAGTCATCTCTGGACCGGACGCCCTGCCAGAACTCAAATCCGGCAAAGCCTCTGAGCTGGATCATGAAGTCCTCCCGGTAAGTCTCCCAAGCACCATCATGGACAATCACAAGTCCTGAAGGTGTGGGATGGTTGAGGTCCAAAGATGTTTGCCCAACTGTTTTGCAGGGCGAAGCAGCATCTGGATATTTGGCATCCGCATCATAAAGTGACACATCATATGATGGTTCCACAGCCAAAGGTCCACCGGAAAAGTTTGCGCCCATCGAATGTTCTGGCCGTCGACAGCAGCGATTTCTCAATTTAGGCCAAAATGGCTAGTCAGCGCGCGCTCCAAAAATCCGTGGCCAACTATACTTGAGGCCCAGGGGTAAGGGACGAAAGCTAGCGCGGCAGGGAGCTGGACTTAAAAATCAAGTGGGCAAATACAGTGGCGCATTTTTTGACATAGATAGATAGCTAGATAGCTAGATAGCTGGATAGCTGGATAGCTAGATAGCTAGATAGTTGGATAGCTGGATAGCTAGATAGCTAGATAGTTGGATAGATAGATAGCTAAATAGCTAGAAAGAAAGAAAGAAAAAAAAGAAAGAAAGATAGATAGATACATAGATAGATAGATAGAAAGAGAAATAGATGGAGAGATAAATAGGTAGAGAGATATATAGCTGGATTGAAAGAGAGAGAGAGAGAAAGAGAAAGAGAGAGAGAGAGAGAGCGAGAGAGAGAGAGAGGGAGAGAGAGAGGTAGAGAGGTAGAGAGGTAGAGAGGTAGAGAGGTAGAGAGGTAGAGAGGTATATAAATAGAAAGATGGATGGAAACATGGATAAATGGATGGATGGAAAGATAGAGCGACAGAGACGGAGACATAGCTAGATAGGTAGATAGCTAGATAGACAAATCGATAGATAGATGGATAGATAGATAGATAGATAGACACATAGATACATAGGTACAAAGATACATAGATACATAGATACATAGATACAAAGATACATAGATACATAGATACATAGATACATAGATACGTACATGGATGGATAGATAGATAGATAGATTGATTGATAGATTGATAGATAAACAGACAGACAGATAGATCGATAGCTAGATAGAAAGAAATAGGCAAATAGATAGATAAGTAGATAGCTCGATAGCTAGATAGCCACACAGCTAGATAGGTAGGAAAAAAGTTTAGAGAGATAGGTAGATAGGTAGGTACGTAGAGACATAAATAAATAGATAAATAAATAGAAAGATGGATAGATAGATAGATAGATAAATAGAACGACTGACAGACAAACAAATAGATCGATAGCTCGATAGATAGGAATAGACAAATAGATAGATAGCTAGATAGATAGATAGATAGATAGCTAGGTAGCTAGCTAGATAGATAGATAGACAGATAGATAGATAGACAGATAGATAGATTTGTAGACAGATCAGTAGACAGATAGGTAGGTAGATTGATAGATTGATGGGCACATAGATAGACAGGTAGATAGGTAGTTAGAGACATAGATAGGTAGATAGATAGGTAGATAGATAAATAGATAGATAAATAGATAGATAAATAGACAGAGAGATAGATAGATAGATGGATAGATAGATAGATAGATAGATAGACAGATAGCTAGATAGATAGATACATCGATGGATGGGCGGATGGATGGATGGATGGATAAATAGATAGGCAGATAGATCGAGAGAATAGATAGGATAGATAGGCTAGATAGGCTAGATAGCGTGATAAGTAAATAACTAAAAAGGATAGAAAGGATAGGTAGGAGACTCCTTGAACCATGCCCTATGAAGGATGCGAATGATGCAGAAAATTGGGAATCTGACGGCGTTTTCGGGGGGGATCGAGCCACGGCCAAACTGCTTGTGAACCCGGTAGCCGGGAGGGGGGGAGGGGGGGGGACGGGGGCGGGGTATAACTCATGAAGCTTCATGGGATTGGAGACCCCGAATACCTTGCTGAAGCAAGAGAAACTTCAGCTAGCAAAAGCTAGCTTTCGTGATTTGTGATAAACGAAATAAAAGCCAACCTATGAACGATTATGACTACAATGATGACGCCTTCGGTTTTTGCAACCAAGTTCGATGAGCTGGTGCCATTGTGCCAAACAAAACCACAAGTATGTACGGGCTTCTCCCGCCCGCCTTACTCTCTGAGCAGCAATCCTATGGTGCGGCCAATTCATGTGACGACAGCGAATGGCCTGATAAGCACTCGAAGATGCAAACATTTTCACGCAGTTTCATCAAATGATATATGCAAACACACCCGGTTAGAGCATTCATACCGTGTTCTCTATAAAAACGCCATCGACGAAAAAGTTTCAACATGCACCGGAAAGTCCCGGACCGCCCGTATCAATGTTCCCATCCAGGCTTCTCAATGGCAGGAGCAGGAATGCTTGTTTTTTTTAACGCTCTGCCACGCGTTGCTTTCACCCAACATTCGCCTTGGGGGACCCAGGATGTTAAACAGTCCTCGCTAGGATTAGAAATAATGTCGCAAAGGTGTGACCACACTTTATACACAGGTATGTGTATGCATATATACATATTTGTATGTGTACCTATATATATATATACATATATATATATATGTATCTCTCTCTCTCTGTCTGACGACATGTATACGTGTGTCTGTGTGTGAATGACATATGGGTTGTTTTTGTTTTTGAGTTTTTATTTTTTGTTTTTTTCATTAATGTTTTTGTTGTTTTTTTCGTTTTTGTTGTTTCCCTTTTTCTTGTCTTCGTGTGTGCCATGCGTGTGGCGTGCGCAAATTCATGCGCAGCTAGCATAGAGAAAGCGGGCGCCACACTGCGATAGCAAAATCGTTCCACCGTCCGACTCAGGTCCGCAAAAAGGCCAAAAGAGCCATTAACTAAAACGGGACAGACAACGTGTGACAAGAGTGGTAAAATTAAAACTTATCCTAAAGCAGAAACAGCACATGCCAGACAAGCGGTGAGTGAAACTGTCATGTGGAACTGCGCGCGGGGTGACATAAGGGGGACGTATTGGGCTCGCTCTTCTTTTAACACAGATCCTGAAAGGCTGCGGTAGCACATGTTGAGCTACAAACTACGTGAAAACAAAACGGGTGTGAAACCTAGATGTTGTAAGTTACAACCTTTACCTGTTTGACCTGAAAACCTCTACAAACGCTGGCACGCCCCTTAAAGGTTGGGGCTTACTGTACACTCCTGCACTACGGACAGCGCGCAACTCCAAAGCCTGGGCCTGAGTTTTCGGCACGATCACTCAAAGGCAATGCCTGAGTGAATTGTAGCCTGTGGTTTTGCTGTGGGCACTCCGGCCAACGATTGTAAGATGCAAATTTGGAGCGCATCAGCGGCGATTGCGAAATTTGGTTTCCACGGTGTGTTCGCTTTCGATTTTGGGCGTTGGGACGACAGAGCTGCTACGAATTCAATTTGTTCTGCGGCTTCAATCAAAAGATGCCAATCTGAGCTACTGATATCTACCATGCCTAAATCCTCAAGGCATTCACCTTTCAATTTGGCGGCATCCAATGTTTTGTGAGACAATTGGACGGGTTTGCTGTTCCAGAGACCTTGCCGACTTTCAACTGTTTTTGGTACACCAACTCTTGGACGTACAGCGCAGCTACATCGATGTGACGCATCCGGGAGCCTGCGCCCAAACGATTTGCTGTTTGTAACGCAGTGCTGGCATCTGTCCAAACACGGGGCACCACCATTTTCAAACCAAAATCCTCTTCACCAAGCTGTTTGATGAACATGGTATCCCGCGCCCCTCGGCTCAAAGCTCGTGTCTCGGCTTCGCCTGAANNNCAATCACTGGACCTACGTGTGTCAAGGCAACCTGCCCAGTCTGAATCCGTAAAACCATCCACGGTCAAAACGCCGGAGGCTTTACTTTCGGGATTCAACGTGACAACTCTTGCAAGGGCCGGTTTGTGAAGAAGATAACGTCCTAGGGTCAGGAGGTTTTCCCAATCTACTTCAAGAGGATCCCGCATGTGTCGAGCTAGTTCTTTCACTTCGTAGCGGATATCCCCCCGATCGATGCTGAGGTAGATTGCGCTTCCAACGCATTTTGGGTACAGCACGGCCCGGCGTTCATCTACAGGTTTTGCGTTGTCCTCGGTTCGGGGGATTTTCTTGCCTGCGACCTTCGACGGTTTGGCCTGCCAGAGGTCGAGGAGTGAGGATGTTGTCTCGGTGTTTCTCCTCAGGCAGGGTAAAGAATGCATCTTGGGTGCGAACCTTTGTCCTACCTAACACGTTTACCTTTGTTCCGGGTGCTTCCACCTTACCTACCTTCATGTCCAGGAATTCGCCTAGTCCTTGCTTGGACAACAGGAACTCCAGATCAACGCTTGCGGCTCCTACACGCAGATCGTCAACATGGTGGAGGATGGTTGCGCCGGTTTTGGCACAAGTGNAGGGTTTCCTGCAGAGTCGCCGGAATCCCGTCCCAACAGGTATGCACACCTGACGTCACCTGACCTGCTGTGCCAACCTTTTTGCAAACACTTCAACTCGAGCAAAACGTGGGACTCTTCGTACGGGGTTGGTGCGAAAGTGTTGGTTTCTTCCTCGAGTTCTTCTCGCGTGTACTTGCGTTTGATGTCTGCACATGTGAACCTGCTACGGTATGCGCCTCTTTTGATCTCATATACCCATTTGTAATGGAAGAGTTTGGATTTGCGGGACATTTCACGTTTCAGCCTGGGAACGGCGAACTCTTTTTCAACCAAAGTTGCCATTTGCACTTCCCTTGCCTTTTNTTCAGCCTGGGAACGGCGAACTCTTTTTCAACCAAAGTTGCCATTTGCACTTCCCTTGCCTTTTCGACTTCTTTTGGGTCGAGCTGGGTGTCTAATAGGGCCAACACAGATCCAATTTTGTTCTCCCAAACGCAATTTCGCTTCCAATTCTCGATTTGTCTAAGCGCTGCAGTGATTGTCCCAATCCTTTGGATTTTCGTCGGGGACTCACTTCCACCAGCACACTGTGTGGGCGCCCGGGTCTCAGGTACTTCAACCCGTGGGACCTTTGTTGGTGAACTTGGTTCGTCGCCCATTTCACGTTTGGGTAATGGTACGGCAATGGGAGTTGCAGTGGCATGAGTCAGTTCGTGCAAGTGTCGCGCCTCATCCGTGGGTGTTGGAGGTTGCGGCAGGGACTGTGGCTCAATTGTTGGTTCCACGACTTCGCCGTCCACGCCAGTATCATCTGCCACGATTTCGTGGTCACCAAGGTCGCTTTCCATGTCACCAACGGCTGCCATCAATTGTGCCGTGGATGCTGCGCTTGGTCGGTCCTGGTATGGCAGATAAAAGCGTGACCCGAAGCGTGGCAACTCAACGGTGTTCCCATCCGGCGTTACCAGACACGAAACCTTACCAGAGGAAGAGCGGAAGAAATGCATGTCGCAATTTGCGTCGTCCAAAACCCGGCAAAATGCCATGACGGGTTCCATGGTGTCAGTGATTTCCATTCGGAAAGTAGAAGGCACCATCATAGTTTCCCCGGACGGTGTGGTTGCAGAAACTTGGGTTGTTGCTTGCAATTCGCCCTCGTGGTGGATAGGGGTTCCGTTGATGGCTCGCAACTCTTTGGTTTTCGTTGGGTCCACCGTGGCTTGTGGAAACGACGTTTTGTTGGCACAACTTGTTGTGGCACCGGAGACAACCATGATGTACTTTGTTGTTTGCATTGCCGCGACGCTGTTGTGCAGAGACGGCGTGACTGGTTGCATTTTGGTTTTCTCAACGGCCCTCGCCGGAGAATCGCCCACCGCAAAGCATATGTTTGATCCTGAGGATGTCACTGCACCTTGATGGGTCTTTTTGTTTTGCGCTGATGGGGGCTGAGGATTGCTTACCTGGTTTTGGTTTGCTGTGACGTGTTTCAACGCATCGATTTGTTGTTGTAACGTCGTTAGGACTGCAGGGACGCTTGTTTCGTCGCTCGTCGCATCGATTGCGTTTACAGAATTGGACTTGGCGGATCCTTTCTTGCTTCCTTTGACTTCACCTTTTGGATGCGACCTGGCGTTGAAGAAACAAGTTTCTGTGCTGTGGTTTTTACCCTTTTCTGGACCGCAAATCGCGCAATACTCGCCTTTCGTATTCGGTTTGTTTGGGTTTTGTTTTCCTTTTCCTTTCTCCTTGCCTTTCCCATCACCTTTTGTTCCTCCTTTGNCAAATCGCGCAATACTCGCCTTTCGTATTCGGTTTGTTTGGGTTTTGTTTTCCTTTTCCTTTCTCCTTGCCTTTCCCATCACCTTTTGTTCCTCCTTTGTTTCCACTTTTCCCGGTTTGATTTCCTTTCTGTCCCGTTGATTTCCCCTTTTGCTTTGTTGCGGGGTCGGCAGAGTCCAGTGCGCCCACCTCCATGGGAACTGGCCNTTTTCCCGGTTTGATTTCCTTTCTGTCCCGTTGATTTCCCCTTTTGCTTTGTTGCGGGGTCGGCAGAGTCCAGTGCGCCCACCTCCATGGGAACTGGCCCAGAGATGTGCGTAGCAGATGGTGTTGACGATGTGGCCACGGATCCGAAAGATGTTCCCGCACTACGTTTCCATAAGTTCTTGGACTTCAAATACTGCACTATGAATTCCCTCATCAACTTGTAGGATGTAAGGTTTGTTGAATTCATGGCGATCTGGGGAGCTAACGCTTTCGGGGCCAGCTCGGATAGAATTGCTAGTTTCAGATCTTCATCGAATCGTTTTGTGCATTCCCTTTCGTACTTTGCGATTTCTCCTTCCCATTCTTCTAAACCTCTTTGCCATTTTCCTTCGTGGGAAACGTGGGGTTCGACAAAGCTCTCAGCCATGCAAACGGTTTGTGCTTGTTTTCCGGCTCGAATCGGGCATGCATGCGACGCCATAGTTCCAGACCGTTTCGTTCTGGGACCAACATGGCCATTGCAGGGATTTCTCCTGCTTGACACTGTCCGACCAAAATGGCGAACAAATTAGTTGACAACTGTTCGTCGGCTTCAGTCAGTTCGACTGTTGCCACCTCATCTTTCTCCAGCTCCGCTTTCCTCAGTAGATCTGGATACGTAGGGTCCACTGTGCTGATCCACGTTGCAAAGCTAAACTTGTAGCGCTCCCAGTCGGCATCCGTACCTTGGAAGGGGTCCGGTGGGTTTACCAATTTGGGATTCNGCAACCGACAATGCTGCTGTTGCTGTTTGCGTTTGTTGTTCTAACGCGGATTTGGCGGCATCGAGTTCCAACCTTTGTGCGGCCAATTCGGTTGTCAGCTTTTGAACCTGATCAACCAACTGTTGCATTTGTTGTTCGGCAGTTGACATTGTGACAACGAGAGGGCAACAATGCTAGCAAGGCACCTGGCTCAAGCCTTCAGGGGCGCGGTTCTCCACGACGATGCGCCGGAACAACCACGGAGATAGACGACGAATCAGTCTCAACAGTTTCGGAACCGGAGGTGTTCGTGTCAGATTCGGTTTGGTGTGAGGCTGGGTCTAGGGACTCCTTCCTTTTCACCTGACCTGTGTTCTGGATTTTTTGTTTGCTGGATGATGCTTCTGGGCGTTGTTCCTCAGAAGCTTCTTTCCGTAGCCTATGGATGCGTTTGCAAATTTCTCGCTTTTGCAACGCCTTGGATGACCTCTTGTTCGACCAGTTGTACTTGCCAGTCTGTGGGTCTCGTGGGCGCCGCCGACGTTTGTTTGCACTAGGCTTTGCTTTCGGGTGCTGTGTTGTCAACCTTTGGCAGGGTTGGTTTGCAGAAGTGTCCTTTCGAAAGGTTTCTTCTCGCAGCTGTGCTTGTAGTCGCCGAGGTAACGGCGGTGGCGGGGGTGGCCGAGGTCGACCTTTCCACTCCGCCGTGTTTTCGGAACCTGGTGTTTCAAAGGCTCCGCGCTACCATGCGCGCGGGGTGACACAAGGGGGACATATTGGGTTTGCTCTTTTTTTTTTTGCTCTTCTTTTACCACAGATCCTGAAAGGCTGCGGTAGCACATGTTGAGCATTGTTGAGCTACAAACTACGTGAAAACAAAACGGGTGTGAAACCTAGAAATTGTAAGTTACAACCTTTACCTGTTTGACCTGAAAACCTCTACAAACGCTCGCAGGAACACATCGGAATTCAGATTTTTTTAAACTCGGCTGAGGTGATCTTCCCCATCCCTAACGTCACGAACATCCACGACTAATACTTGCGCGACTTCGATGCCAGCTTGGCATGTTGGTGTACACCTGATGAATTTTTTTTGCGTTTGATGATCCCTCGATTTTTTTCACTCAAACTGTGCTAATTTGCCAAGCTAGTTGAATGCAGAACTCATATACTTTTAGGTGCCTGAGGTTGCTGCCGAGGCCCACCCCGTTGGCTGGAGTGAAGATGGTGTTGTTGTCAGACCACAGCGTTGCCAAAGCGGTTGGAAAATTAGAATCGATGCTGTGGCCAGCCCATGGGCCTGCTGCTTTGTTGAACCCTCGCCATTGAGCAATGGGGCTAGATGTCGCGGGCAAACACGGCTAGGTTTGTGTACTACACTTTGCGCCTGACATTCCAAAATCTGCCCGCTTGCACTTAGGTGACACACTTACCTATAAACTTCTGACACACCTCAAATGGTGTTCGCCTGTGGTCTGCCTTCTTGTCCTCCCCACTAGCAGCAAAAAAATGCTACACTTTCCTTCGCAACTATTGCAGCTTGAATGTCCAGCCGCGCGACAGCTTGGCAGAAGGAATTTTGAGAATCCAAATCCTTTGTTTGGAGCATGGGAACCCAAAAAAAAAAAAAACAGATCTGTGTTGCAAAATTGGAACAACAGCCAAGGTGCACACCAATGTCACCAATGTGGCTCAGGTGTCCCGGGCAATGCAACCCATTCAAGCTGGGGCATCCCACCTTGCATGATTAACCTGCGTCATTTCGAGAAGCGGCGCGCTTCAGGGGTTCAGTTCTTTCTGCAACCATTTACTGCTCATCTAAAATGGAAAATGCAAGCCCGAATTGTCATTGACATTTATTTGACCACGCACATCAATCCATATTCGTAATTTTGCCTTTCCCATGCTCAACGTACATGTCCACAGGTAAACAATGTTGATGATATCGATGGTGTTTTTTTTTGCAGATGGCCGGGTTGGAAAGTCAGACCCAAACACGTCACTGGATTGCAGGCGCATGGCCTAGGATATTTCAAACAAGTTGGCATGCTCGGGGGTCCACCTACCAACACTGCTCTGGATGCAGAACACATTCCATAAGACATCTTTCCGCTTTCCGACAATCCGCCACCAACTGTCAGGCGTTTCCGCTGCTACCGTGGACGTAGGTAACCCTTAACCAATCAAAGGTAATGACGATAATGACGTCGCCAAATTAAACAACCGTTTGCACGCTACAAAAGAAAACGCATCCCAGCACATGTTTTCCGAATTTGGGAAAGGCTGAAAGCACCTGTTTCGGGATTTGCTTTTCTGGTGAAAAGTGTTCATAATGCAAACGGAATAACGAGTTTCCAACTTGGGCAAGTTCGGCTTCGACTTTTGTGCGAACTCCTCCATTGAGAATGCTTGAACACGAGCATCCAGATTTGCCGCAACTGCACTTGCTGGACGTGAATTTGTCTAGTAGTGGCAACGGGGGAACACGAAACTACGGAAGGCGTCATGAAGCAAAAAACTGCTTGGATAGATGGCGCAGTACACCGTGGCCCCCAGGGGAAACACAAGTGGATTGCCAACATAATCATCCGCGAAGTTATTTTTGGCTGGGCATGTATAACCAAAATGCAATAAGAAAGGCCCAGGTCCCCAGGCTACACCGGGAACCTCCCGATTGCCGCAGACACTTCGAAGGTATCGTGGTGACCTGCCCTGGTTGTCAACAGCCCTTGCGTTCAACGTGACAAAAATGTTGGAAACGATTCCACCTCCGAGCCTCCGTCTGCTGGAGGTTGTGCCGATGGCACTGGGATACGAGGGCCATCGCTCTTCAATACGACATTCGTCAGATATACATGGATCAAGAGCTCCCAAATAGGCAATGGGATAAATCCACTGTGAAATACTTTTGTGTGTGCGAATAAACATAGCCAGTCTCTCCTTGAGCTGCAACTCGGTCATTGCCAATGCCTGGTACCTTGATTGCCTTTGCCATGACATCGGCCATACATCGCACAGCGACGGCACGAAATGCCTCGGCGATATCAATTTTGCAAGGGAATCCTTCTGGTGCTTGTAAGGGTCTCGCTTTCCATTTTTCCTGATGAATGCTCAACAATGTTGGAAACCCACTCGTTCGTCATTTCCCAAATGTTTTTTTTCGAAAATTGTGCGTGATTCCGACGTTCTTGTTTCATGGCGACCAGTGTCCGCAAGTTCGTGCCTGATAAATCAATTGGGTTGCACCACTTTTGGTGGCAAGTGACTATCAATGACCAACCGCGTAACATTCCTTCGGGTGGCAGGTGCAAATCTGGAAAATGCGTAGCATCACTTCAGGGCACAAATGATTACACAGGGAGGAAGGGTGCAGGGGGCATTGGCCTATCGCGCATGTTTGTCTGCATGCATATTCGCCTCACACCGACGTTCCCAAATGATTTTGTTGTTCCTGCGTGTTCTTCATGTTGTTGCAAACGTAACGTGGGCGTCATCCAAAAGCTGGTTGATGTCCCTCTCACCTCGCCTGTGCCGATACGTTTGTTTGTGTCTGTGTTTGTTGTGATTGTTTCGTCGCTGCGGGGTGCTGAGGTGGTGCACTGCTGTACGCCCTCACGACGTTGCATTTCGGAGAACGTGATGATGCCTTCCGATGGGGCATTGTATGGCCGAGGTGGTGCGCTGTGTTGGCCATTTGTGTTCGCCAGTGTTCTGCGTGTTTTTTTTCGTGATGTTGTTTTTGTTTTTTTGGCCCTCTATTTACAACGCAGTAGCAACACGGCAATTCAACTGGCGTATGTGTTTATGTCATTGGCCATAGGATGACTCACATCCCAAACAAGGATCCCGACGTGAACACAATGCCACGTCATAGCTGCACGATGTTGCACGGCCTCCCCGCTCCACGTTTCTATGTTTGTGCGATGTTGCGCCATTGCTTGAACACCGTTTGTTCGCAGTTTTTCTCCTATTTTTTTGTTGCAAACGTTTCATCCACAAAAGCAAAATTGTAATATATTGTGTTTTATCCTGACTTTTTCCCTGTGAAACCAAATCGAAAAGCAACAACCAACAGGGAAATTTAGAGTCTACACAATTCATACATCACGCCTCACCCTGGAACCCTCCGTTGGCACCACCGTGGATGCGGCATGGGGCGGCAACAGGGATGGGAAGATTTCAGTGGTTGATGGGGACATCATCCATCAGTGGTGCCACCTACTGCCATTGGACCTTCCGATGCAAATGCGCTGCGGCTAGATACCGCACCAAAACAAAAGGACCTATATACAGTGTTGGGTTTCAATCTGTCCGGTTGGAATTGCTGATTTGCAGAATTGCAAATGCTGGTCATTCAAAACCAAATCTGAACCTTGAAATCCGGCCGCTGGATGGAACCATTTTATTTGTTTTCTCTTATCGTTGGTGGCACAAGAGCCGACTTGTTCCACTGAATTGGTTTGATGGCCGTTTAAGGTTGAATTGATGACGCTGGCCTTCACGTACACCCGCATTGGTACATGCAGTTTCAACACTATTTGTATTTTTATGCAGCCAGCGTGTCATACACCCTGTCCGTGGCGCATACGTTCATCAAAAAATTATTGATTGTTATACTCATGGCATGTGATGGGGATGTGTTGAATTGCGAAGGGCAACCCGTTGTTTTGATAACACTCTTTGCGGTCGGTTCCGGGTTTACATTTCGCGGATATCTGTGGTGTTGCGCTACGTTGCTGGGTTCCATGTTAATACGTGATGTTTGTAAGGACTGATCTGGGTCAACAGTCGCTCTGGCATCACACAAATCCGTGTAATGGACAGGTGGAGCCGCCCAGTTTTTCCTGCATAACTACTCCAAACCAAAAAGAAATGGGACACCAACAAACCAGCGCGTTGAAACTGATAGGAAAAACCATCAACAACCAGACAAGAAGAAACAAAAGAGAATCGGGGTCAACAAGCACAACAGGATATGTACCTAGGTACCTGTTCAATGTCGCAACAGCAGACCAACATCTAATACAGTTTCCATCACATATTTGTTTTGCAACTAAGCCCGGTTCCGCAGCGGAAAATGCGCAACGATGAAATTGAAAAGGTAATTTGTGTTGTGTTTGCGTCGTGAAAACAAAAATGTGCAACGGCATCATTCTAAGGGCTGGTGGTTGAAAGCCATCAATCACGCACTGTCTCCACACTTGGATCGCTCCTGTCGTGGATACCATACCCCCTTGCATTCCAACGCGAACCGTCGCCAGCCTCGGACCACATAAAACTTACACATCGTTTTTCAACGTAAATAAAAATGTTTGGTTTTTCAAGGATGCGACGCATTTTGAAGGTATGTTTCAGCAAGAGTGGTTTCCTTGTTCAGCGTCCGTTTGATTAGATTTGAATGTTGTTTTTCAAAATGCATTTTAGTTCTATTGTTCGGCACCCTCGTCTCAAGAACAAAAATGTGTGTGGGGTTTGTTTGTGCAAACACGGTGAAGCTGGTTTGATGCTCCAAGAATGCATAACATAAATTTGTATAAATTTGCAATTTGGTCGTTTTTGTCAATACAGTGCACTATAATGAATTTGCATCCAGAAACCTGTTCAACGCAATGTTCGTCGTAGAGCCACTGCCATCGCACTACTATTTTCAAGCACTGGTCAATAAAACGCCTAGTGGTGGCTAATTTTGTCCAATTTGAAGATATGGACACTGTTTGGTTGTTCCAAGTTCCAAACCAGAAATAATGATTGATGATCATGTCCCTGATCGTGTTCACATGCTACCTGGATAGGAACCGAACTTCAGTAATTGATCTTGGTTGGTTCATACCATCCTTGACTTTACAAAAAAAAGTAGAGCAAAACGATTGTTTCCCAATTTTTTCGCCACGTTTGTTTCAAGAAATAAATTGTTGACAAACCAACCAGGCACACTTCACTGCCTTCATAAAATGTTCATTTCGAAAAAATGGCGACACATAGATCCGTCAACCGCATCTTCCGCCACCTTTTTCATTGCAACGTTGTTTTTTGTTTGATCAAATTCACGATCATTTTGCCACGGTAGATGCACAAGAATCATTCCCAAGTTTGATTGCCAATTTTAAAAAAGGCGGTCCCAGAGAATCCAAAATCCGGAAAATGCCATAGACTCAGCACGCTGTGTTCAATTCATTCCAATACAAAACATGCACAAAAATCAAATATGTCTATGTAAGAAGAAACAAATAATATACACATGTGGGTTGTGAGAGTATTTTTCACAATCCCAATAATTCATACACATTTGTTTCCTGATATAATCACTTAAGCGTTAGGGTCCCTAGGGTTTCCTTGGTTTTTTGCTTGACCCCAACCCTTGGTTTTTTTACGTGGCAGGATTTTGACGTCGGATGACGTTGGGTTTCCTTGGGTTTTTGCCTTGGCGCCAACGCTTGGCAGGAATTTGACCTTTGGCTTCCCTACCTATGCCTTGACAGGATTTAGCCGTGATAGTGACGTGTGTCGACAGCTCTAATGTCGCCAGTTGTCTCATTTTTTCGATCGCGAGGTCTGATCCAGTACCGCAAAATGTTTGTTTTCCTTGGGTCACAAGTGCCTGCACGATATGCACTGGTAATACACTTGATCTATGCCACATGGAGTGCAACTGCAAAGCAAGCTTAATGACTATACAGACTACGTAAAAGTGATGCACCCGGCCTTGCTACAAGCATCAGCTCAGCAGCACCACTTTGCAAAAGATCCAAGGATTTTCATCTGAATTGCTAAGTGGCTGGCGTATGCCGCTGGGACACGTTTGTACCGTGCCACTTCTTGCATTGTCTCTTTGAGACATTCACCCGGCTTCACTCTCACAAAAGATTGGAAACATAGCATCTAAATAGCGCTGCCCACTTCACGGTGTGTCTGACTCATCGCTTTCAGACCGACCACGGTGATATAGCATCCATTCATCCGGGTCACTGCATTCACACATCCCAGAGTTCATATAACGTCTTCGTCGCTCACTCTGTGTCTCCATCTCCACATCACTGCTTGACCGTTCCTCCTCCTCAGCGTTCTCATCATTTGATGTCATCATGCCAATCAATGAATTGGCCACTGCATCGACATGGGCACTTCCGGAACAGCTGGATGGATTGGCTGTTGCTGATGCCAACCCTGCAAGCTGATTTGCAACTTCGTAGGCACGCTCTGCATCATCCAAAGCGTTGGTCGATTCAATGACCGAAATACCAGCTGTAGGAAAATTTCATCTTCTGAAAGATCACTCAATCCTCTTGTCATTTGGCTAGCCGCCATTCTTGTAGCTGGATCGCCTGACCTGCAAGCACTTATCACCTCACGCACAACGGCCAAACGCTCATCGTAGAGTCCACGTCGAGCATCTGTACTTGCATTGCTCCTTCCACGCATGCATCTCTCATACATCCAAGTCAGCATAGCCTCAGGGGACCAAACATCATCAGGCATTGGCAGTTCGGTCTCGTTGTTGAAACGTGGCATGCCGCTTTCGAGCCTCCCCAACTTGGAGTTGTTGAACTGCTGGCACCGCCTGGCAATGTTGAACTTGAAGTGGGACCTGCAGTCAAAGTTTCTCCTGCAGCAACACTTGAGCTTGCCAGCGGTGGCTCACTCACCATAGGCTCTCCAAACTCCATGTTGGTCTGCTCTGAAGTCATTGGAGCACTGTTGAACCATGAAGTGATCAGGGGCAGCATCATAATCAAACCCAAAACCATTGAGAAGGCCATCAAAGTCCAACCATAGTCTGTTGAATCTTCAGGGGCGCATCCCTTAGCCCTCACGCTGTGGCGTTTCACAAATACACGCCCTGGGTCATCACTGCCCTCCAAGCTGTTGCTGCTGTGGTTGAACAATCCCAAAACTGACATCAGAGCACGCAGCCTGCTTGAAGAAAGGCGTTTTGTACCAATATCTGCTGGGTTGACATGTCCACTGACGCTGCAAAGCTTCACTGCACCACCAGCAATGAGGCTCTGAAGCCACAACACTCTGCAGCTCAAATGCCGCAAACGTCCAACTCCGAGGCGCTGTAAAATACTTACAAATAGATCCAAATCCACAGTGAGCCAGCTGAGCATCTTTGCAAGGAGAATGGAATCTGATGCTCCACCGCTGCATGCGTACACCTCAGCCTCTGCTGAACTGAGGCTCACCACCTTCTGAGTGCGTGATGCACTGAACAACATGCAGCCTCCTTAAAACATCACACAGCAACTCGCCGACCTTCTCGTTTGTCTGTCGCTGTCACAGTCACTGTCAGTGAAAACTTCGGACACATTGTCAGCTTGATGGATGTCGGGGTACTGATGGTAGACTCCAGCAGTTTTGCCACACCACTTCAACGACACTGAAATCTCTCTGTGGCTGGCAAGTTGCGACGCCAAGTGTTTGAGCACAGTCATGCTCTTCTCTGACGGTTTGGAACTGTATGTTGAAAGATGCCTGATTGGGTGTAGAATAGTTTTTGGATTTTCTTGGGCAAGGTTTTGGTTTTTTTTGGTTTCTCTTCTGGTACCATTTGCCTTGTGTTCGCAACAGTTTGGAACTTGAACCTGTCATTTTGCATGGTATTTGCTGCATTTTGGCATGCTCACCGTCCATTTTGCNCATTTGCCTTGTGTTCGCAACAGTTTGGAACTTGAACCTGTCATTTTGCATGGTATTTGCTGCATTTTGGCATGCTCACCGTCCATTTTGCATGGTATTCGCTACATTCTGGCATGTTTGCTTTCCATTTTGCATGGTATTTGCTACATTTTGGCACTTGAACCTTTCATTTTGAAATATATTTGCACATGTTGATACTTCCAACGTTTATGTGGGGTTCTTCTAGGGTTTCATTTAGGGTTTCTTTAGGGTTTCTTTAGGGTTTCATTCAGGGTTTGATTTAAGGTGTCATTTATTCCACCTTTAGCGTTTCTTAAGGTTTTATTCTATTATACCTTTACGGTTTCCTTATGGTTTAAGTACGGTTTCATTTAGGGTGTCTTTAGGCTTTCAGTCTGCCATTTTGCATGGTATTTGCTGCATTTTGGTATGCTCACCGTCCATAGTGCATGGTAATTGCTACATTTTGGCACTTGAACCTTTCATTTTGAAATATATTTGCACATGTTGATACTTCCAACGTTTATGTGGGTTTCTTCTAGGGTTTCATTTGGGGTTTCTTTAAGGTTTATTTAGGGTGGCATTTATTGTATCTTTAGGGTTTCATTTAGGGTGTCATTTATTGTATCTGTAGGGTTTCTTTAGGGTTTCATTTACTGTGTCTTTAGGCTTTCTTTAGGTTTCATTTATTGTATCATTTTTTAGCGTTTCTGTAGGGTTTTATTGTTTGGGGGCTACTTTCGGTTGCATTAAGGTTTCAAAGCAGAGAAGCAGAAAAGAAAAAAAGGCACAGAGGCAAAAAGCAGAAAAGCAAAGAAGCAGAAAAGCAAGAAAAGCATGAAAAGCGAGAAAAGCAAAAAGCGGACACGCAAAGAAGCGGAAAAGCAAAGAAGCAGGAAAAGCAGGAAAAACAAAAAGCGGAAAAGCAAAGAAGCAGGAAAAGCAGAAAAGCATACAAGCCAAAAAGCAAAGAAGCAGAAAAGCAGAGAAGCAGACAAGCAGAAAAGCAGAAAAGCAAAGAAGCAGAGAAGCACAAAAGCGGAGAACCAGGAGACCCAAAAAAATCCAAAACCTGTCCCAAAAAAATTGGCATGTGGCACATCATTGGCCAAGTACATCAGAATTCCCACGCATGTTCTGAAGACAGGCATTTGGCACAAGCCTAGCTGTGCCACAAAGTCAGCACATGCTGTTTGACATGCCTACCCCACTTTGCATTGGGTTTGTTCCCTCATGTGTTCATCTTTGACATCCTGGGACCCCCTGCTTCCAATTAGGGACTTACTTGCCCCACTTACCATTTTGCCACATGGTGTTTTGGCATTGCCCTTTATAGTGTTGTTGTTTTATTGGTTGGTTTTGTTTTACCACATTGCATTGACTTCCCATCCATTGACTTTGCGCCATGGCTGAAGTGAAGCAGTCTGAATCTCAAGAAGTACCACCTGCTGCTCCTCTTTCAGAACCTGCAGCACCTGTTCCTACATCCTCGACAGCTACAGCTTCATCAGATTTAACCCCTGAAGAATTGGAGATGCTCCAACAGTTTTGTAAAGCCAAAAGAGAAGAATCTCCAACAAATACACACAACACAGACCTTGAGATGCAGGGCTTTCTTGAAGCCCTTGCAGCAAAGGATGTAGAGCTCTCTGTGCTGGATTTTGGACTCCAACAAGAGTTGCGCGCCTCTGCACAGGCTCGACAGGATTTTTTGGCATTGCATTTGACTGCCCCAGACACATTCCATTATGATCCAGAACATGGCAAGTTCCAGAAGCCCGGCTTGTCCACGAATAGACTCCCATGGATTGGCAATGAACCTGACTTCAAGTCATTCACTTTTGAAGATTGGCCACTCTCCCACATCCTCTTCTACTACATTGACCCCAGAATCGATGATGGGTTTCCTATCCCACGCCCAGTCAAGACAAAGTTCAAGCTCCCCAACTTTGACAAGGACCAGATCGACTACATCAATTCAGTTTACTCCATCAATGATCGACTACTCACTGATCATCTCTTCACCTGCCCATGGTATGCAGACAACATCGACAATTACACTCGATATCAACATAAGCTCATCCTTGACCAATGGAAGATTTCCTTCATAGCCAACCCTGACATTAACCCAGATCGAATTATCAACATCCCTTGGGATTCCTTGGTGGCAACCTCAGCTCTCATTGCCTTGGACTCCATTGACCCTGACCACATTGACTACTTCCCTGAGAACCTCAACGATGGCTTTATGGACGAGATCCTCCTCCCCCTTTCCCACCATGAGCGCAACTTCTACTACATTGCAGCGCAGATAGCAGAGTTCATTCATTCTTCCCCCATCTACATGGACATCTACTTTGGCATGGACACCTTCACCAGCAACTCCCTCCAGTCTCTGAGTGCAGTTTGCACCTGTTTCACCGATGTGGCTTATTGGCAATTTGCTCATGTTTTTCATAGGAGCCCTAGGGATAATTCACAGCTTCAGATCCCCCATGATTCCTTGAACTTTTTGTGGACAGAAATTGCCAACGTGATCCATGGTCCAAGGAGATCCTGCCCATATCCAATGGGCTCCCACTAGACACTGGAACAACGAAGGTAATTCGATGGTTACATTGCTTTTCATGTTAGCAGAGGCAGGGGAACACCTCCTGTTTTGGCAGTGTTTCTATTTGATTTTTCAACATCAACATCGTGATCTGAATTCACCCTGGGTGGTTGCAGGTGTCAGTCTAGACCACTTTTTGCACTTGTTTATTTTGACCTTTAGGGGAGCTTCCACTGTTCTCAGTTATGCACTTAACATTCTTACATGTATAGCTGTTTATTACACTTTGCTGTTTGGATTAACCTTTTTGTATCATACCAAATCGATTGCTGCCACCTCACAATTGACTTCACATCCATTTACTTTTCAGCTTCACATTCCTGCAGTTTCCCAGTACACATTATTTCTTCAACAATTTCTCAATCCCAAAACTGTTGATTTGCTTCCTCCTGACTACTGGGTACTGCAGTTCTATCTCCAGCACTTCATATTTTCACTCCTGTCACTGTTAAATATTCTTCGAATTCGAAGTACACATTACCAATTTCCCACACACTACATTGAATACAGCTCCAGCTACATCTGTGTTGACAAATGCTCCAAGATGATCCAAATGATCAAGAAGATATTGCCAGCACATCCATTGCCTTCACATCCCAGGAAGAAGACCTTTGGGTCAACTTCCACCAAGGTGACACTAGCTCACCTTGATGTCCCCCCAGCTTTCAGACATGGAGTTGGTTGTTCTTTCTATTCATATCCCTATTGCTATTACCACTCCATTTTTATTCACCACGACACCGCAAATTTTCCATGCTGGGGGGAGGCCTATACATCAGGCCACTTTTTTGCATCAGTCCTCCTGGACTCCATTTTAGGCACAGGACTTACTCGATCCCTGGCCAAAATTTTGCTCCTGCACTCAGCTTTCAGGTTTCTTCACCCCAACAAATATATGAAAATTGTTAATGGTAACATTTCCACTGACTACTGTCCTAAATGTAATTGTTTCCTTCATCACTGGGATTTCTACAATACCCCAAAGAAGTTTCGTTCTAAAGCTCTTAACTTGGCCAATGACATGCAGGTTCATCACATTAAATATTGCGCTTCACACGCATCCCTTTGCTTTTTTCGTAGGGGCAAAAGGCAATATCACTCTTTCACTGGTCACAGTAGAACTCTTATCCATGCACAGCTAGAGCAGGCAGGGGCCGCCAGAGGCTTGGTATAACATACCAGTATCTCCGCCAACAACGACTAGTGGTCACGAACCCTGCCGTGCGTCGCGGGACCGTTCTCACCAAAATCTCCATTCTTTAAATTCTCTCCAGCGAAGATACACTCAGACAAACGCCGTCATCACCGTCGGGCATACCGACTTTGGCTTTCTCAACGCAGAAACTGGATGGGTTCCACCTTGCCCATATCAGATGGTCCCGCGTATAAGGTGCAGGTTAGTAGGGTTGCCCAACGGCGCCATTATTCTCCTCACACCCTCACCCACACTTCCAGGTCTCGTGCTCATGTTTTTCATCATATGTCTCTCGCGATTGACTTGATAATCCTCCAGCCCGACTTGATAATTTCTCTACTCCCTCTCGACAGATGCGTTTATATTCTTGGAACGTTGAAACTTTCATCGGACTGGGTAAATATGCCCAAAAAGGAGAAGTCCTCAAACCTCTGCCCTCTACTGTCTCTAGAACACCAAGTCCACTCACACCGACATCCTCTCTTCTCTGGCACTTCCACAGACCCCCATACGGGTGTCGGCTTTGCTATTCCTCTTCCTCTTCCACCACTCATTTATGACTTTAATCCATACGACTCCAGAATTGCCGTCCTCTCAACACCAGGCCTCACCGTTTGGCCCTTTTCACCATCTATGCTCCCTCCACTCTTCAAGACCCTCACTCTTCACTCTCCTGTCCCAACAGAAATCCGAACACATCTCCGTCCTCATGGGTGATTTCAACACTTGCCTCCACTCCAACCAACTTGAACGCCCAGAATCACATTGGCAGCACCATTTTCTCCACCACAATTGAACAAATCTCCTCCCTACTCTCCAAAACAACGACTTCTGCATAGTTTCATCCATGCGTTCTCGTCCTTCTTCTAAGTTTGTCCCCTATCTTCACATCACCGCTGACCCTCTCCAACATTCCACAGTTGATACGTATGCAGTCCGATCACATCCTTTGTCGCAACGAACATCGCTTTCTTTTCCGTTCTATCCTCTCTATCGTCATTTCCTCCAATCTGCCACCATCCCGCTTCCATTTTTCCACCATTCCAGACCTCTCCACAAGTTCGATTGGCCCCACCGCAGACGGTCATTTTTTTTTTTGCTCGGAATAAGCGCACGCTGGCACAAGACCTAGCTCCACCGCAACGGTCAGTTCTTTGTCTCTGATCCCTCCTCCGATTCCCCTTCTGAACTTAGAGCATGCGTCAGCCCATTTGCCGGAAGACTTGCAAAGTTCATCGATTCCAATCATCTCACTTATCCATATCAACATTCCATCATCGTTGAATTGAAACAGTTCTCCTTCTTCCTCCAACAGAAAAAAGGACAGTGGACAAACACCCTTCGTTCCGTTTTTGAAGACAGGTCAAACTCTGGAGACATCTTGTAAACAAGCAGGTGATGTGAAGAACTACCTGTGATTTACTCCCATAAAAGAACATTGAACGATATGGGTGTAAATCTTCAGCTTCGTCATCGGTTCAACTTTGGAAAGAGGATGTGAGAAAGTAGGACCAAGGAGTGGAAGGAGAGTGAAGGTCAAAGGTGATGAAAAGATAATAACTGAGACGTTGATGGATTTGCACCGCAACAAACTTCCATCTCTACCACCATTTGCCAATGTAGGACACTTCCACCCGCTCTATCATGTTGAACTTTGACTCTTCCACCCGCTCTGTCATGTTGAACTTTGACTCGAGCTGATGCCTCTGAGAAAAGCGTTGAGAGGATCCTGGAGATGATCTTCCACTTGCCGAGAGAGTTGCATTTTCGTTGCTAGCGCAAGAATTTGGAAGTGTCGATTTCGTTTTTCGTGGCAGACGCAAGAAGCCATGTTATGATGTGTTGTGGCAGTGGTGAACATGTCGCAATTTGTGTGGCAGGTGTTGCATTTTCTGCTGTGGGAAAGCTGTCGTTTAACCTTGTTTGTAGTTGGTACGGCACTCAATGCAATGAGACATTCAAGTATCTGCAAATTTCTCATTTCTTTCTTGATGATAGCAGCACAGACGGTCCCAACGTGAGCTTCTTCGAGTAAAAAAACATTCATGCTGCACAAAGTATCGATCGTATTTGTGTGGTTCTTTGCGGTTGTTTCAAAGGGTGTGGTGTTATTTCGCCTCAACACTCTGTGCTCCAATCACGTCTCCATTCTCCACGCCACACCATCCACCTGACTAGACACTCCAAAACTGTCTTTTAACACGTTGCACTCCAACTACACCATGCAGTACTGAGTTTCTGTTTCTTTATTTGAGCAATAATTACAACCAGAAACATCTACCTTTGGGAAAAAGTTCAAATAGTTTAAGTTGGAACTGACTCTGCAACTGGTTGGCAAACAATTACAACGTTTTCAGAACTAGTTGGAGAATTAGTCGTAACAGTCCAGTTGTAGACTTGGTTGTAACCAGTTCTCCAACTAGCAGAATTAGTCGTGGTTGTAACCTTGCTCCGGACCTAGACTTGGAGAGTTAGTTGTAACTGGTCGTAACTCCAGCTTCGGGCTGGTTCGAGAGTGAGTTGCAACTGGTTATGACCCCAGCTTCCAGGGTAGAGGGTCAGTTGTAACGAGCTAGATGTCACCCTGGCTCCGACCCAGACTCAGAAAGTCGTAACCAGTTGCAACCTGTCTCTGGGACCAGAGTTGGAGAGAGTGAGTTAACTGGCTGTAACTCTGGCCCCGAGCTTCCATAGCACAATTTCTTGCCCCATTTGTTTTTGTTCTTAAAACAAGCAAGCAGCAATAGCAATGGTAGTAGCAATAACAGTAGCAGAAATAACAAGAGGAGACTACTAACAGTAATAGCAAAAATAAAAGTACAAGTAAAAGCATTGCTACTACTACTACTACTCCTACTGCTCCTGCTACTACTATTGCTACTACTACTACTACTACTGCTGCTACTACTACTACCATTACTACTATTACTACTACTACTACTACTACTACTGCTACTACTACTACTACTACTACTATCACTACTACTACTACTATTACTACTACTACTACTACTACTAATACTATTATTACTACTAGTACTACTACTGCTACTGCTACTACTAGTAGTAGTACTACTACTACTACTACTTCTACTGCTACTACTACTACTACTACTTCTACTACTACTACTATTACTACTACTACTATTACTACTACTACTACTACTTCTACTACTACTACTACTACTAGTACTACTACTACTACTACTACTACTACTACTACTACTACTACTACTACTAGTACTACTACTACTACTCCTACCACTGCTCAAAACTAATTAGTAGTAGTAGTAGTAGTAGTAGTAGTAGTAGGAGTAGGAGTAGCAGGAGCAGTAGGAGTAGTAGGAGTAGTAGTAGTAGTAGCAGTAGTAAAATTTCCTGCACCATTGGTCTTGTTCATGAAACAATTCGAAATAATAGTAGTCGTAGTAGTAGTAGAGAGTTGGTTGTAGCTAGTTGTAACCCTGGCCTCGGGCCCAGGGTTAGAGAGTTAGTTGGAACTAGTTGTAACCCTGGCCCCGGACCCGGGCTGAGAGTTAGAGAGTTGGTTGTAACTGGTTGTAACCCTGGCCTCGGGCCCAGGGTTAGAGAGTCAGTTGTAACTGGTTGCAACCCTGGCCCCGGGCCCAGGGTTAGAGAGTTAGTTGTAACTAGTTGTGACCCTGGCCCTGGGCCCAGGGTTCGAGAGTTAGTTGTAACTAGTTGCAAACTAGTTAGAAAGTTGGTTACAACTAGTTGCTAACTAGTTCCGGAATTTGTTACAACTAGTTGCTAACTAGTTGNCTAGTTGCAAACTAGTTAGAAAGTTGGTTACAACTAGTTGCTAACTAGTTCCGGAATTTGTTACAACTAGTTGCTAACTAGTTGCTGAGTTGCTGAGTTTCCCCCCCCCTCCCCCCCGAGACCCCCATAGTTCAGGGTTAGGGTTGAACCCTAACTCCAACCCACCCCTCCCGACCCAACCTCGCGCATCTCGCGGTCTGTGTCGCGAACTAAAGAAGTGACTCGAGAAGACCGCCAACAAAGAGCGCAAAACGCAAAAAATAAGAATATTGCCGGCTCTCAAGAACAGCATCTTGAAAGAAGCAGGCAGTCCAAATTCATTAATCTCATTCCAAAGATACCGGCACGTGTGCATGGATAATTTGGTGAGGTGGGGCCACTACATGGCAGAGACATCTCCAAAATTGGTGTTTATGGCCGTCGCATGCTTACCTAGTACCATGCTCCCCAACATGCTGGCCTTTCCACAGCTCCAAGAGCCTAATATTGCTTCTGAGAAATTGCGGTTGGATGCTGGAATTGCAACGACTGGAAAAGTTACATGTGCTTCAAGATTCATCCACCATCAAGCTCTTCTTTAGCGCCAGGTTCTTTGAGAACAATTTGTTTTCACTGTCTTCGTCTTTTGTTTCGTAGTGACATGGGCCGTGAGCCAGCGTGCGCTACTTTCGATCAAAAAAATCTTCTTAGCGCCAGATTCGTGAACTGCATGCAATACCACGCCTGCCGCAAAATGACTTGCACACGCGAAAGATCTGGACCAAATGCTGGCAGGCGCATGCTCACAATGTCACATGCCTTCCACAATTTGCACACTGTCACGTGGACTCACTCCACACTCCACACTGTGCTCTACACCCTAAACCCTTCGAAACTCTCCGCACTCTCCACATTCCACATTCCACTCACTTTACACGCGCCACAAATCTAAAAGAGCGCAATTAGATTAGGGACCCTTTGAATCATGCTTTTTGCACCATGTCCTGCTCGCTCTGTCGCTTCACCTTCTCCACTTTCCACACTCTGCCTTTCACACTCCGCACTCCACTCCACAGTCCACACTTCACACTTCACACCTCACCATTTGACACCACTCTACACTTTACGCTCCCGAATCTCCACGCTCAACGCTACACACTTTACACTTTACACTCCACACTTTACACCGCCACTCTACGCTCCACTCCGCACTCTACACTTTACACTCCACTCTCCAAACTCCCCACACTACACTCCACACACTACACTTTACACCACTCTACAAACTTATCAACCGACTCTCCACCCTGCACGTATCACTCCTCTCCATACTCCACACTCTGTAGACTCCACTCTTTACATTCCACGCTTTTTACTGCTGTGCACTCTCCACTCCACACCTGACACTCCACACTCAACACTTCACACTCCGCGCATTTCACGCCTGTCCCCACTCTCCAGAATCCACACTTTACACTCCACACTCTGCACTTGAGAGTTCAAAGAAGGCCACAAAATTGTTTTTCCAAAGAATTTTTTTGGAGAAAAATATTTTTTGAATGATTTCTGTTTTCTATGATCGATTTTATGCTTCGAAAAATTGCTTAAAAGTCATTTGTGATTTTTATGCTTGAATTTATGATTTGCAAAGGTTTTTAAGACTATTTGTGATTAGTTTATGTTTTTCTAATGGTTTTGTTTTTTTTTTGTGATTTTTTTATTTGTTTTTAATGATTTTTTGTTTTTAATGTTTTTGTTCATATTTTTTTGTATTTTTTGTTTGATTTGTTGAATATTTTTTTATTTCTATTTTTAACCGTGTTTTTTTGATATTTTTTTCTGGTTATATGTCACTGCTTCAGGATTAATGATTAATTGTTTGGCATCTATCTATCCATCTATCTATCTATCCATGTAGCAGTAGGTAGCAACTAGCAACTAACTGGCAGACTTGACGGTTGGTGATCAAACTTGCAATTTGAATCGTTTTTTTTGGTGACAGGTTTAGTTGTTAGGAAGCAGCTGGCAACTAACAACAGCTACTAAGCGAACCAATGCACAAAAAAAAGGCAGCTGCTTGCAACCGTTCTGTGCAATGACAGGCACGGAAGGCAACACTATTCAGTCTTCACTATTTCCACAACTGGCCGGCAGGGAACCACAGCTTTTCAGATATTGAGTTACTATTGACAGCTGCAGAGGGAAAGGCCTTAAACCCTAAAACCGTAAACCATAAACCCCAAACCCGGAACTCTAAAGAGCTCAGGGGGCAGGTCTCCAAAAATAATTAAAAAAGAAATAAAAAACCATAAGCAAATCATAAAAAAATCATCAAACATCATAATGAAATCATCAAAAAACCATGAAAAAAATAAAAAAAGTTATTAAAAGAATCAAAATTTCAAACTCTATGGCCAAATGTGTGAAAATATCTGAAAAGTAGTGATTTCCATGAATTTTTGTGTTTTTGTAAAAGGTTTTTGTTTGATTTTTGATGTTTTTGTAATGTTTTTTTCATTGTTTATGTTTTTTTTGCATTTGTTCACGATTTTTTTATTATTATTTTTGGTTTTCTTTTTAAGGCCGGGTTGTCCGGAGGCATGCCTGTTTTGATTTTTGGAAAAGGTAGTGACAGAGAAACAGCACAACAACTGCGTTTGCTCTACTGCCTGCGTGAGACTCACCAGGCGCTTCAGTTTGTTTGTCCCTTAAGCTCTGGTGGGCAGCCAGCTGCAGGCGACTGGAAACTGAGGAAAGAGTCTAGGCCGACTAGGCATAGGCGACAAAAGGACTCTTAACTCACCATTGACCCTGCCAAGCTCAAGGCAGGACACTGTAAGCAACACTTACAACTGGTAGTGGGAAACGTGTTTGGCAATTTTTCTTTAGGAACATGAGGCTGTTGGAATCTTTGTCTTTTGACCCGCAGCAAAGGATTTTACTACGTGCCTTTAGGTCCTAGGTCCTAAGTGCAAGGTCTGAAGCCATCACTAACCAACGAGCCAGCCTGTCTTTCAGTGATGTTGCAAATATAAAATTTCCCGCTGCGCAGGGCCCCATAAAGAACACACTTTTTTTCCGCTGCGCGGGGTTCTATATTAAGCAGAAGTTAATTCCTGCCGCGCGGGGCTCTATTTTCATTTCTGACCATTTTTTTTGGTGTTTCGGATAAAGGCGTGATATGCCTGATACGTATAGCAGACAACAAATCACAATCTTAAAAAAACAAAACAAATCATAAACACCAGCAAAAATATCATAAAAGAAATCAGGAAAAAACAAAAAAACATAAAAATCATAGACAAAATCCGAAAAAACCGAGAAAATCATAAAAACCAATTCCCTTTTTTCGCAAGTTTTTTCAAATCATATTTGAAAAATCAAAAAAATTAACAAAAAGAATCAAACAAATAATTTTGCTGCTTGACTGCTTGACTTCGAACTCTCAACTCTATCTACACTTTACCCTCCATTCTTTATACTCAACGCTTCACACCCCACGCTCCACACTCTATGCTCCACACTCTAGACTCCACACTCACACTTTACGCTCCGCTCTCCACACTCTGCACTCCACATGTGGCTCGGCATTCTCCATTCTCCACACTCTACATTCCACACTCCACATTCCACACTCTACACTCCACACTCAACGCTTTACACTCCGCACTCCACACTTTACACTCCACACTTGACACTCTACACTTCACACTCTACACTCCACATTCTACACGTTACACTCCAACTTTACACTCCACCCTCCACACTCTACACTCCACTCTCCACACTCTACACTCTACACTTCCACACTTTACAGTCCACACTCCACACTCCACACTCTACACTCCACGCTCTACACTCCACACTCCACACTTTAGACCCCACACTCCACACTCTACACTGTACATGCCACTCGCCACTCTCCACTCTCCACACTTTACACTCCACACTCCACATTCCACACTCTGCGCTCCACACTCTACACTTTACATTCCACACTCCACATTCTACACTCCACACTTTGCAGTCCACGCTTTACACTCCACTCTCTACACTCCACGCTTTGCACTCCACACTTCACATTCCACCCTTTACACTTCACACTCCGCACTTTGCGCTCCACGCTTCACACTCCACAACCCCACCAATCCACACTCTACAGTCTACAATGGTAGGGACACAGATGATGAATGTACAAGACTGTTGCAATAGTTTGTCCTGCGCAAGTATTTAACGTGACTGCATTCGGGTTCGTGGGTTGCTTCGTGTTTTCCCGAATGCGTAGCAAGGGTTCCCGTTTCACTCTCGGGGTTTGGGGGTTGAGGGTGTGTTCGCCAGATGTTGCGTCCGCGTTCGCAACCGTTCGCAACCGTTCGCAAACTGTTCGCAACCGTTCGCAACCGTTCGCAACCGCGAATGGGGGAAGCTGCAAAGGTGGTCGTTTTTGGACGTTTGAGGCGTGTCGAAACGTCATTTCGCGTGGCAGGGGTGGCACTTCGTGACATTCCAGCGTTTTTCATGACGTGTCGAAAGTCGTTTTGTGTGGCAGGCGCAATACTTTCGCGACGTTTTCAAAAGTTGAGTTGCATTTTTCGTGGCAGGCGCAGCACTTTNGCAGGCGCAATACTTTCGCGACGTTTTCAAAAGTTGAGTTGCATTTTTCGTGGCAGGCGCAGCACTTTGGACGTGTCGTGTTGCGTGTTTTTTGCGAATTGCATTGTCAGGGCTGCGCCCAGGAGTGAAGCCGTGCAATCCGTGTGGCAGGCGTGGCATTTTCTCACATGTGATGTCGAAACGCCGCTGTCTATGGGGGAAGCTGCAAAAGTGATGATGTTTTGGCATGTCGAAACGCCGTTGTCTATGGGGGAAGCTGCAACAGTGATGATGTTTTTGGACGTTTCAAATGTGTCGAAACGTCGTTGTCTATGGGGGAAGCTGCAAAAGTGATGATGTTTTGGACGTTTCAAATATGTCGAAACGTCGTTGTCCATGGCGGAAGCTGCAAAAATGATGATGTTTTGGACGTTTCTGGACGTTTCAAATATGTCGAAACGTCGTTGTCCATGGCGGAAGCTGCAAAAATGATGATGTTTTGGACGTTTCAAGTGTGTCGAAACGTCGTCCTCTATGGGGGAAGCTGCAAAATAGTGATGATGTTTTGGATGTTTCAAATGTGTCGAAACGTCGTCGTCTATGGGGGAAGCCGCAAAAGTGATGATGTTTTGGACGTTTCAAATGTGTCGAGACGTCGTTGTCTATAGGGGAAGCTGCAAAAGTGATGATGTTAACGTTTCAAGCGTGTCGAAACGTTGTTTTGTGTGGCAGGTGTGGCATTTTGTGACATTTCAACATGTTCCATCTACTTGTCTGTGTCTTCCCAAGAGTGTCTTCCCAAGAGTGTCATGCCAAGAGTGTCATGCCAAGAGTGTCTTCTCAAGAGTGTCTCCCAGGAGTGTCATTCCAAGAGTGTCATGCCAAGAGTTTCTTCCCAAGATTGTCTCCCAAGAGTGTCTTCCCAAGAGTTTCTTCCCAAGAGTGTCTCCCAAGAGTGTCTCCCAAGCGTGTCTCCCAAGTGTGTCTCCCAGGAGTGTCTTCCAAGAGTTTCATGCCAGGAGTGTCTCACAAGAGTGTCTTCGCAAGAGTGTCATTCCAAGAGTGTCTCCCAAGAGTGTCTTCTCAAACGTGTCTCCCAGGAGTGTCTTTCCAAGAGTGTCATGCCAAGAGTTTCTTCCCAAGAGTGTCTCCCAAGAGTNGTCTCCCAAGAGTGTCTTCTCAAACGTGTCTCCCAGGAGTGTCTTTCCAAGAGTGTCATGCCAAGAGTTTCTTCCCAAGAGTGTCTCCCAAGAGTGTCTCCCAAGAGTGTCTCCCAAGTGTGTCTCCCAGGATTGACTTCCAAGAGTTTCATGCCAGGAGTATCTCCCAAGAGTGTCTTCCCAAGAGTGTCATGCCAAGAGTGTCTCCCAAGAGTGTCTTCCCAAGAGTGTCATTTCAGGAGTGTCAAGAAGGTTCGTGTAAGCATTCGGGTTCGTGGGCTGCATCTTGTTTTTCTTCATTTCCTTCTTCATTTCCCTTTTCATTGTTATAAATATCCTTCTTGTCTTCCGTTTTTTTCCCGAATGCGTAGCAAGGGTTCCAGTTTCACTCTGAGGTTTGGGGGTTGAGGGTGTGTTCGCCAAACGTTGCGCAACCGTTCGCAACCGTTCGCAACCGTCCGCAACCGTTCGAGGTAGGTCGCTATGGCCGTGCCTATGCGGGAAGCTGCAAAGGTGGTCATTTTTGGAAGTTTCAGACGTGTCGAAACTTCGTTTCGATTGGCAGGCGTGGGACTTCGTGACATTCCAACGTGTTCCATGACGTGTCGGAAATGGTTTTGTGTGGCAGGCGCAAGACTTTTGCGTTGTTTTGCCAAAGTTGAGTTGCATTTTTCGTGGCAAGCGCAGCACTTTGGAGGTGTCCATCTTCATGTTTCGTGGCAGGCGCAGTACTTTAGACGTGTCGTGTTGCGTGTTTTTTGCGAATCGCATTGTCAGGGCTGCGTCCAGGAGTGAAAACGTGCAAATCGTGTGGCAGGCGTGGCATTTTCTGACAGGTGATGAAAACTGACGGNTTTTGCGAATCGCATTGTCAGGGCTGCGTCCAGGAGTGAAAACGTGCAAATCGTGTGGCAGGCGTGGCATTTTCTGACAGGTGATGAAAACTGACGGAAACCTCGTACGAAATGCTCGTTTTGGAGCTTTGCAACAAGGAGGTAATGTCGTTTTGCGTGGCAGGCGTGGCGCATCGTGACATTCCAACATGTGAGATGTGATGAAAATTGACGGAAGTCTCGTACGAAATGCTCGCTTTCAGCTTTCCAACATATTTTCTCTCGATTCTCGATTTTGTGGTCGCGTCGCCGTGCGAATGGGGAAAGCTCCAAAACCTCTCGTTTTTGGAGGTCTCCAGAGATGTTGTAACTTCCTTTCGATTGGCAGGCGTGGGATTTCGTGACATTCCAACGTGTTCCATGACGTGTCGGAAATGGTTTTGTGTGGCAGGCGCAAGACTTTTGCGTCGTTTTCCAAAGTTGAGTTGCATTTTTCGTGGCAAGCGCAGCACTTTGGAGGTGTCCATCTTCATGTTTCGTGGCAGGCGCAATACTTTAGACATGTCGTGTTGCGTGTTTTTTGCAAATCTTATTGTTAGGGGCGCGTCAAGTGGTGACAACGTGCAATCGCGTGGCTGGTGCAGGGACATTCTGACAGCTTCATTTTGCATGGCAGGCGCAGCATGAGGTGCAGATCCATCATGTGTGGCGTGTCATTTTGCGTGGCAGGCGCAGTATTTGGTGCAGTTGCAAATGACAAGTGTAGACTTGGCCCTCTCCACTCCTTAGTCCACACCTTTCACACATTCCACACAGTCGACACTTTCCACGCTTTGCACTCCACACTTTGCACTCCACACTCTACACTTTACACCCCACACTCCACTCTACATTCCACACTCCACATTCTACACTCCACACTTTGCAGTCCACACTCTACACTCCACACTCCACACACTACACTTCGCGCTCCACTCTCCACTCTCCACACTCTACACTCCACACTCCAAACTCTACACTCTGGACTCCACAATCTACAGTCCACTCTTTCGAATCTTTCCACTCCACACTCCACACTCTGTACTCCACACTCCACACTCTACACTTTAAACTGTACACTCCACACTCCACACTCTACACTCCACACTCTACACTTTGCACTCCACACTTTACACCTTACACACCATACTCTTAACTCCACACTCCATACTCGACGCTCTACACTCCACACTCTACACTCCATCCTTTACACTCCACACTCCACACTCTACACTGTACACTCCACACACTAAACTTGAGTAGTCAGCGTCAGCTACAGAAGGGGGTTCAACATAAATTTAAAAATACGAAAAAAAATACAAAAAAAATACAACTCAAAAATACAAAACAAGAACTGCAGGGTTTAGAAAATACAAAAGGTTGGTTTTGTATTTTTTCTGCACTTTGGTTCCTGATTTCCAAACTGAACGTGAAATTGGTTTCTGTTTTATATTTTTCTTGTTGAGGTGACTCAAGGATGCAACTTAAGACAAAGTTNTACAAAATAAATACAAAAAAATACAAAGTGTTTTTTGTATTTTTTTTGTACTTTTCATGTTCGTCAAAAAATACGCTTTCCACTTTTGTATTTTTTTTGTTCTTTTCATGTTTTGGGCCGGAGAGCAACCAATTAA
>BGPT01000729.1:189774-239655 GCA_003297045.1 Symbiodinium sp. clade C Y103
ACCCCGTATACAAGTGAACATGTGATCTGCATCCCCAACACAAAACGGTGAGTCCACCAATAGTTGCTGTATTTCCTTTGTGTTGGTGATTTCCCCCCCCTAAATGGGTGTATTTTGTTTGTAATTTGGGGTTGTAATTTTTTTTGTACTTTTTTTGTATTTTTAAAGATTTAAGGGTTCATAGCCTGTGGCTGATCGCCGACTACTCAACACTAAACCTTACACTCCACACTCCACCCTCCACACTCCACGCTCTACACTCCACACTCTACACTCCACACTTTACACTACACACTCCCACACTCTGTACTCCACACTCCACACACTACACATCACACTTTACACTCCGCGCATTGCACGCCATTCTCCACTCTTCGCGCACCACACCCCACACTTTACGCTCCACACTTTACAGGCAGTCTGCACCCTACACTTTACAATCCACTCTTTACACTCCACGCTTTACACTCCACACTCCACACTCTACACGCCACACTCCACATTCCACACTCTACACTCCACACTCCACACTTTACACTATACACTTTACACTCCACACTCCACACTTTACAGTCCACACTCCACGCTCTACACTTTACACTCCACACGATGCAGTTCACACTCCGCACTCCACACTCTACACTTTACACTTTGCACTCCACACTGCAAACTTTACACTCGACACTCCACACTCTATACTGTGCACTCCACAACCTACACTCCACCCTCCATACTTTACACTCCACACTCCACACTTCACACTCCGCACTTCACACTCCACACTCCACACTTGACTCTCCACACTCTACACTCTACACTTCAAACTCCACACTCTACACTCTACACTTTACACTCCGCACTCTACACTCCACCCTCCACACTCCATGCTCCACACTCTACACTCCACACTCTACACTCTGCCCTTCACACTCCAACTCTACACTTTGCGCTCCACTCCCCACTCTCCACTCTCCACTCTCCACCCTCCACCCTCCACACTTTACATGTCACACCCTACACATTACACTCCACACTCTACACTCCACTCCACACTTCACACTTGATAGCCCCCCAATCCACACTCTACAGTCTACAATGGGGACGAATATACAAGACTCTGGCAACAATTTTTCTTGCACAAGTCTTTAACGTGACTGCATTCGGGTTCGTGGGCTGCATCTTGTTTTCTGTTTTCTCCGTTTTTGATTTATTTTTGGTTGTATGTTCGCCTTGTCCCGGGGACCTATTGCAAACGTTTGCGCGATTCTGGTTGTGGTCGTTTCATGTGTTTGACCGTGTTACTGAAAACACCTTTTGTATCCAACCACTGTTTCGGGGCCTACGGTGGTGTAATTTTGAAACAAAAAAATCAGACACCGGATTGGTCATTGTCAATATTATTATGCATTTTCATTTTTTACTGCTGCCCGTCTTGACCTGTTCCAATGTTCATGTGCTATCATTTGTTGCTGTGTCCATGGTTGTGATAGATTTTCCTGTCACATTTCTGAGGTAATTTTGTTTCGACGTGTTTCATCCGGCCAGAAATTTCACAAAACAAAACATGAATGGATTTTTTGAATTCAACCTATATAGGATTCTCGCCTGGTAGTACACAAAGGGGATGTTGGCATTGCCAATGTGTTGCCACGTTGTGAACCATGGATGGTTGCATGTTAATGTTGCAAGTGGTTTTATCAAAAACAATCCGCAAACATATTTTAGACTATACGCGTAAAATCAATTCTGCGTGCTGCGAATTTTGGCCACGTGAACGTTGTCAATATTTAGTTTAGTGTTTTTGTGTTTGTGTGAGGGATCCTGGTCTTGAACACCCTTAAACACCACCTCAGATGCAAAGCATTGTTTTGCTTGGTTTGGGGTCAAAACGAAAAAATCCCGAACGTTACTATCCATTACTTACTTGTCATGCTTGGCTGACTGATCCTGGAAGTGGAAAGGCATCATGGTATATCACCTGTCGAAACTTTTGTTTGTCACCTTGACCGTTGGCTGTCCATCCCCTGAAACTGGCCTAATACCCCAACCCCTCCAAATACCTCCAATATCTATAGTAAATGAAATGAATGTAAATGACTTACATGTGGCAGGCCAATTCAGCCCTGAAATCTTTAGTTTTTCTTTCTAAATGAAATGAATGTAAATGACTTACATGTGGCAGGCCAATTCAGCCCTGAAATCTTTAGTTTTTTTTTCTAAATGAAATGAATGTAAATGACTTACATGTGGCGGGCCAATTCAGCCCTGAAATCTCTAGCTTTTCTCTCTAAATGAAATGAATGGAAATGACTTACATGTGGCGGGAAAATTCCGCCCTGGAATCTCTCACATTTCTTTCGCACAGCCATGTGTCGAAGGCTCATTGTGCCAGGGAAATTTGATGCAGTCTTGCAAATGGTTTCAAATAGACGTGGCCATACCTTCATCATTCCATGTGACAACCCGCATGAACTTGACTCCTGAATCAACATGATTCAGTGTTGTGTGTTGTGCAAATTGCCGTTTGGCAAGAAACTCTATTATCAGTGTGTCGAACCGTTGTGGATTCAGATTTGACAGTGCAAATATGCACGTGGCATTTGAAGATCAAAACCGGTGGATTGCGCCCCAATTTGCATGAAGTGGTTAAACAATAAATCAAAATGGGTGACATGCATGATCTGAAAATTGAATCGGCACTGGCAAGGGTTGGGCCGAATCTCCAGTTTGAGCAAGGCCCCAATAACATAAGTCGGACACATACTGTATATTGTTCAGCATCACGGAAACGCGGCAATGAAACCATGGTTCTTTCTCGTTGCGACTGCCTGGGTTCCGTCCGTTGCACGCGACCAGCCGTGGATCTCTTTGGGTTTGGCTGGCAACCTCAACGCGGACAATGCGGTGGTGCGCCAAGCCGTTGCGACCTGGTTGGATGCTGGCGGCCGTGCGGTGGATGCAGCGTTGATGTACTACAACGATGCGGGCTTGCGGCAAGGGCTGGAAGGTTTCTATGGCACCTCTGCAGCCAGCGATGAGGTGTTTGTGACCACCAAAATCCCTCCTGAGCAGATGGGGTTTGATGGGACCTTGGAAACCATTTTGGAAGCACGAGAGAAGATCTTGCCAGCTGGAAGGCAAGGTGCTGTCAACATGCAGAGTTTTTTTTTTTTTCCATGTCCATGTGCACAATGTTAAATCATGTTGATCGATCCGTCTGGTGTTACAACATTGAAACATATGCAGCTGCTTTTATTTTCGGTATTGTTGTGTTGAACATCAACGGTGAAACTTGGTTTTTGAGGTCTTCAAAAATGCTGGATTGCGTGCTGATCCACTGGCCCGGCCGCACGTGGCAGAAACGCAGCAGTGACCCCAGCTGCGTCTTGGATCGCGGCGAGTCAGCGGCAGACTGGTCCGTGTGCCGTCGCGAATCCTGGGCTGCGTTGCGACATGCCAAGGCCATGGGAATGGTGGGATTGAGACTCGGCTGAGTAAGGAACCTCCGATACTTGGGGAATGGCAGTTTGCCACCCATTTGTGGTAAGTCATTGGGGATGGTTCATGGCATTGGGTTTATCGCATAAACCGTTGCTGGTTGTCGGGTAAAGTGTAGACTTGTTGATACCTGTCGATTTTTGTTGGTTGATTGCAAGTCCCCTGCATTGGAAGAAATGACCGCTCTTCCTCCAAGAAAAACGCCATTGAATTGGTTCCAAGGATTGGTGTGTCCAACTATGAACTTCCACACTTGGAAGAAATGGACGGTGTGCCAGATGTCCTGCAAATTGAGTTCCACCCTTGGTGGAACCGAGCTGACCTCCTCCAATGGTGCCGCGAACGAAAAGTGAAGCTGGTGGCCTACAGCAGTCTGGGAGGTACCGAAGTTTCTGGGACTTCCCCAACGGGTTGATTTTTGATCGGTTTCGGGATCTTTGAAAGTGTTGAGTTTCATTTACCCTCTGGTAAACTAACATAGCTATAGAAACGTATAGAAAATCACCATTTTTAATGGGAAAATCCACTATAAATGGCCATTTTCAATAGCTATGTTAGTTCACCAGAGAGTAATTGTTGTTGTTTTGCTGTCAAATCAAATCGACCAACAACGACAAACCTCCTCATTTTGCGCAGTTGGCGATGGCGAAAACCCAAGGGTGTATGTAACAACCAGCTTTGCCGAAGTGGTGGCACCAGCATCCAGCATAGTCCAATCCCCCTATACAATAGTAAAGAACCGAAGAACCCGATATGAAGCACCAAAATGAAAAGATCCACTACTCAACCAGAGTTTCAAGGGGGGTATTCAATTGTTTGGCGGATGGGATCAATTACATAGTTGGATATAGTTGGTTTTAGTTATAAACCATGATATCCCCATGAATATCCCAGTAGCTTTCCAATTCTTCATGGCATTTTTGTCACCACGGCAGGTGCAGCATCGACTTGGCTAGAAGATCCCAATCTGGCACAGCTGGCACAGAGGGAGAAGCTGACGGTGGCCCAATTGCTGTTGAATTGGGCGGTGAGTCAAGGGGTAAAGGTGATCCCATCAGCCCGAAGCAGGAAACTGGTCAGGTGATTCGTTGTTCAACATTTTTGTTTTTATCTTTCTATCCTACAAATGGGATGCGGCATCATTTTTTTTTGAAACAACATTAGGTTGGCAGATATTTTTCTTTTTCCATCCAATTTGGGATGATAACCATTGATGATGATTCACACCCTCTGGTACTCAAACATGGTGTGCTGGAAAATCGCCCAGCTATAGCTCGATGAGACCGGCAGGTAGTCCGTATTTTTTTCATCGTCGCTGCTATCAATGGATTGGTTAAATGGGAAAAATTACAGGAAACCATGGTTTTTCCCATGAAATCATGGATATAGTGGGGTTTCCTATGGATTTTCCCATGAAATACTGGGGGTTTCCTAAAAATGTTCCCTGAAACCAATCCATTGAAACCAGGAAACACATGGAGGAAAACTTGGCCTGCTGCCACCAGGCCCTCTCTGCCGAAACCCTCAAGGCCATGTTGGCGCCTTTGGAGGCTCAGCATCGGACTATTGAGCCAGATCCACGCTGGATATATGTACCCGGAGTGGCCGCGTATCTTGGTGGTGCTTTGAGATACTATATATATATATATATGTATATATATACACATTATATATATATATATAGTATATATGTAAATAATATATATATATATATATGTATAATATAGATGAATATTATATATTTCTATATGTATTTGGGTTTACTTTTCAACATAGTTTGCCCTATTCACATATCCCCAACAATGGGATGACTTGATTTTCATGGGGGTTGAAACTCCAGCACCGACCAGGACTGCATTTGGAGGGCCAAAACCTCCCTCCCATGCACATCTCAATCTCTTTGGTGGCGTTGAACAGTTCCATTTTGGTAGCCTGCGCAAGCACTGCTGGCAAGAGGGGCGAACGACCCATCTCTGCTGCGATCCTGCATTTGGTCCTGAGGGTTTTTCAAGTTGTTGGACGGGCGAGCTGAGTTTCATTGAGTGTTGCACACCTACTACAGACAAACTCGCTCTTCACCCCGCGACTGGTGATTCACCCTTTTCCAACACTCTGGTGGATTTCATTGTCGTGGGTGCTGGTTCGGCAGGGAGCATAGCTGCCTCCAGACTAGCACGCAAGGGCTTCGCGGTGGTGTTGGCCGAATCTGGAGGTGATGGGTTGTCCTCCAAAAATGTCCATCCCAATCCTTCATCCGCTGAACAATTTGATCATTGGTTCGTGCACAACGTGGAGTGGACCCTGGGGGAAGTCTCCCGCACGACTCAGATCATTCACGGCCGGGGGCTGGGAGGAAGTTCTTCCGTGAATGGGAAGATTTACACACGGACACCCTTGCCATTTCCTCCTGCTATGGTTTCAGCTGCCTATGAAGATGTGGAGTCAGATCTGTTGCTGGAGCAGGATGTGATACCAACTGCATCATGGCAAAGGGCCGTGCTAGATGGCTTTGAAACGGCTGGAATTCCGTATGTGCACAACACTTCGATGTCTTTCAAGCATGGTGTTGGGCCTGTGCAAAAGATTTCAAGCTGCAAAAATGGAGGCCGTGTGTCAGCTTTTCATTGTGCTCTTGGGAAGGGTGATGCTGAGGTGCTGAGGAATGCACACGTTGATCGAGTGATTTTTCAGGATGGCAAGGCTATTGGGGTCAAACTCGCTGGCAGTGAAACCAACCTCTTCTGCAGACATGCTGTGGTCCTGAGCGCCGGGGCGTTGCAGACTCCGGTGATTTTGGTGAAATCTGGCGTTGGGCATCCGATGGATCTGCAACGACTTGGTGTTGTACCCCAGGTCTCCAGTCCTGAGGTTGGGGCCAATCTGCAGGACCATCCCTACCTTCCCTTCCGGGTTCGATTGAGTTTGCCATGTGTCGATGGGGATGGGAGTTTATATGCTTTTTATTCCAACTTGAGCGCGCCAACTTCCAGGCCTTCCAGGCATCGTGTCTTTGAGTTGCAGCTGATCCCGCGCTGCAGGGGTCAGAACATGGAGCTGAAAGGCTATTTGATCTTACTGAAAAGTGAGATGAAAAGTGGCCGGGTGGTGGTACGTTCCCGGGATGCCACCGAAGCTCCGGCCATTTTGAACAATCCTTTTGTTGGAGATGGCATTGATGCCTGGCAACTGATACATGGCTTGCGAGAAGTGTATCAGCTGTTGAAAGCGAATCTGGGAAGCTTGCGAGAATTCGATCCACCGCAGGAGTCCATGATGAAGGATGGTTTTGGTGGCCAGTATTGTGCCCAGCATCTGGGTCTATGGCAGCATCCCATGGGTTCTGCTCGTATCGGATCGGTACTGGACCATCACTTGCGCGTCCGGGGAGTGGGAGAACTCTATGTGGCGGATGCATCGGCACTGCCAGACTGGGCTCTGGCGGGACATCCGGATGCTGGCATTCGAGCTTTGGGCTCACTGGTGGCACAATTTGCCACGCAAGATGTCCTGCGGAAAAAAAGGGTCATGTGAGGCAAGGAACATTGATCTCGAGAGACAAACCAAGGTTGTGATTCAGCAGAGTTGCAAGTAGCTATCATCTTGTACCTGTTTTTGACTCCATGTTAAGATCTTGGAACCATTGAGTCCCTGAAGCAGCATCAGCCATTCAGCATTCCAGTTGCTGCACTCGACATTTGATGTGCCATTCCGGCAATTATGGTTCAAAGAGCTTGTGCAAGCTCAGCCATAGACGCCGAGCTCAGCAAGCACAGACCTTCCTGCTGTGGGGTCCTTATTTGGCGTGCCAACACCGTGCAGGGAGGGAAAGGGTGTAGTGTCCTATGCTAAGATTGCAGTAACTTACGCTGCTTTGAACCTGGGGTGGCATGTCTCTGAAAACATGTGCCACACCTTATTCTCCTTATCAAGTCATGCGACGACTCCAAGTTTGAGGCCCCTCTGTAAGTGTGGTTGGTGAAGTCTCCACGTTTGTGTCTTATTGTATATGATATGATATATCCTCTTTGGTATGTGAATCCTTTCTTTCTTAGTTTCGCCTGGCGAGCGTGGCCTCAGCTTCTCTTTACTTTGTCCCAAGACAAATCTTGGTGATCCTTGGTGATTTTTTCCGAGTTCTGAGTTCTGAGCCAATCTCAGGAGAAATGAAGTTGGTACTCGTGGTGTGCCTGGCCTTGAATGCCTTCCAGTCAGATGCTGCCTCCCTTCGCAGAAGTGGCCGAAGTAAATTGACCTTCATCGAGGTGGGGAGTGTTTCAGACTAGCCATAGGGCCATAGGGGTCCCCCAAACGATATGTGGAAAAGTGAGTCACCATCATCTTTTCAGATCTAAGGCTGCTAAGCCTTCTCCTGCCATTACTCTGTACATGTAACTCCCCCAGTACAGTCACAGTCAGATGTACTTTTCCAATCATTTTGGTGAACTTGGTTTGGAACTCTGCGTCGAAAAGCAGGAGCAGATGACCATGCAGATGAAGCTCATGATGCCTGAGAAAGCAACGTTGAACAACATTGAGGCGGGGGCGGTTGCAGGATTTACTCGTCACAGTGGCCGGTTCCGACATTTCCTGATGTAGAATTTTCCGTTCCGAAGTGATTTCTTGTGCATCTCGCAGGCGTCAGTTCTCAACATGGCGCGTGCCAAGAAGCACGGCAGTGGTGGATCCAACCTGACCGGGCCCTAGTTGCGTCACAAGCAACGCGTGACGCGCATTTTGAAAAGTTGGTTTTGTTATGAAACGATGGATCATGAATATCAACTTGGGATAAAGAAGCACTGTTGATCAATCATGGGGTTAAGTCCAAAATAGTGATAGCATACTATTATATTGAAATTGCTACCGTCGTCTTGGTAAAATGGTGCAGTGCAGGAATTGCTTTTGCCAGGAGTGCTTCTGTTTCGCAACTTGTGACAAAGGAAAGCACACGCACAACAGATGTAGTGTTGTTTGCGCTATTTTAAGTTGCACGTTTGACAAGTTGTTCTGACCCGTTGCATGCATCGCAACCTATCCAAAGAGGAAATGGGTTTGTCTACTCGTTGGACCCTCGACCCAGCGGAGTGCAACAGCCCCATCCCCCGATCTGGCCATTGAATGGTAGCATTGTTTCCATGCCACATGAGTTATCAGAAGATCAAAACCCAAAGCAGCTCATTAGTCTTTCTGCTTTGTTCCGTGCAGCTCTTAACTTGCAACTGCTCTGTCCTTAACCTGGCATGAACTCTATTCATGCACGTTTGGGTTTGACCCACTTTTCTCATTTTTTGCATGCAGTAGAGTAGTTCTTCTTCCCTTCTTTTTCTGTACAGCACTCACTTCCGCATTTCTGATTGGTTTAGATGTGCTGACTCTCCATCTACAAAAACGCTACGGCCTTTAGGACCGCATTCCTGGATCAGATCCAGGCATTGTTGGAGGACACCATGAAGAAGAACATCCTGCAGCGTAAGGAGCAGACCCAGTATGATCTCGATGGTTCCTACGCGAATCTCAGCACCTGCACCCATCCCAATGATACCACCCTGGTGAACACCATTGCAGAGCTGGATGAAGAGCATGTGAAATGCCGCGGGGAGCAGGACAACAAGGGGAGAGTGGGTTGGTCAATGTGACAAGACATCAGTGGGGTGATTCAAAGTCATCAGCGAGTTGTTTGCGTTGATCTGTGATGTGACTTGTGCCAACATTTTGGATCTCCTCTGAAGTCTCGCTGCATTTTTGAGGATGTGATGTGGTCTGACTACGATAGCACCTGCATCGTTGCACGCAAGTGCCTGAGGAAAGATGCAAAACCATCGCGTCAGGGAAAGACATTGTAGTAGACTGTAAATTGAAATTACCGTCTGGGAATCAAACATGGCAAGGGAACATCCCCTGACAATGGTCATTTAAATACAAACACAATCTATAGAGGGGGGGAATTGTCCAATGCCAGGTTTGATTACCGCATACCTGCTGAACAAAACGAACCACCATTGATCCACATCCATGAGAGGAAAGCTACCAATCACCGGTGGCTTTTCCAGCTGGCCCCAGGTCAGATCTTCGAGAATGAGAGGAAAGCCCTTTGCGATGCATATGAGCAAGCCAGGGTCTTTCCAACTCCCGCCACCACTTGCGTCATGAGTGAAGGTACTCCAGTTGCTTGGTTGGGGTAGTTTTCCTGGAAGGGGAGATCAAAAAGTGACACCCTTTTTGATTTGATAGGGATAGGACCTCTCCTATCCGTCAATCCGTCAACCAGGTTCCGACCATCGGTCACTACCTGATCGATATGGAGAAGTACTTCTCTGACGCATATGATGCGCTTTACCTGAAGAAACAAAGATGTGACATTGCCATGGCCACGCCCTTCCCGAACGAGGAGCTCTGTGGGCACAAGATTTGCCAGTACTATGCTCCTCAGCACAACAGGAAGGAGGTGCTGAGTGCTGACAAGATTGTACCTTTGGGGTTGTGTGAAAATAAAGTACCTCCACAGCATCATGGATCAGTATCATTTTCCGCAAAAAGACTACGGTAATATTTTGGGGTGTATCGTATACATTTACACCTTTCTTGCGCAAACTCATTCTTCGGGATGTAGCACACAAGCCGATTGTCGATTGTTGGTTTGATGGCTTGGAATCACAGCTCCCTGAGAATCCCAAACCGCCCGCAGCCTGAGGATAAAGAGATCGAGTGTGACAAAAAACAAGAAGCCTTTGAGTTGCCAGCGTGTGATGGTCACAAGAAGTACACTTGCGGCAGCTCGGCAGATCTGTGAGATGCTCGCCCTTCTTTGATGGTGAAGCTGTGCTTGTGCGTTGGGGAGTGCTTGTATCAGCTTTGTTGCTGGTTGTACTATTTGCATCTGCATTTTTTTGGATTCTTTTGGTGGGTCATTGTGGGTATGATCACAGTTTTTCTTTCATTGCAGCTGAAGATGATGTCGCCCAGTGTTGTTGATTCCTATCCCGTTCTTGGTTGGTTAAAAATATTGGTCGGAAAAAATATTCAGTTTTGCTGGTTCGCAATTATTGTTGGTTGTCTCCCAGAGTTTTTGCGCTAAAGAATTGCTTAAGTGAGGTCACTACACTGACTGCTACGCTGAGAAGAAGGCACCATGCGTGTCGCATTGAACGCAAACCATGAGTTATTTTCCCATAAATGAGGATGGTCATCCCGCGATTCATAGGGAATTATAATAGCCAATATAAGGACCCCTGGGTGATGGGGCGGGATGACCATACCCCATGAATTCCATGTAACTTGATTGACCACAGCACATATTGGGATGCTCCGTTCATTGGTCTCAACATAGTTGGCCAGGATGTCTACGATAGCGTCGTGACTCTTGCTCAAGAAAATGAAGTGGCGAACAAGGCCGAGTGGCGAGCTGTGCTCAGGCGCAACGCTGGGGTACGGCCATTCATGAACGCCATGATTTTTTTTCCGTTTGCATCGGTTTGCAACATACATCGAAACCTTGCATCGGTTTCGGCCTCTTCCCTGGGGTAGCAATGTCTGGGAGAAAGTGGACATGACGCACGATGTCACCATGTAATCAAAACATGGATATTTTCCCTCCAAATCGACCTGGACAGCTTGCGAGGATTGAGTGCTTCATCAACGCACTCCGGGAGCCCGAAGATGAGCTCGAAGCTGCCATTGATGCCTGCCGAGCCTGGGTCTCAGCATCCGAATCTCAGCCCAGGCACCTCCCCAACCCACCGCCTGAATTTGAAATGTGCAGGAAACTATGGCTTTGTACAAATGGCTTTGAACCTAGATGATGGATTTTCATGAGTAGCAATAGTTGTACGATAATGATAGATACTTAGATACTGGACTTGTATGATGGACTTGATTTTTTGTTACAACATCCATACAGTATGGACCATACTTGTTGCAACAGGACAGTGTTTGATGACCGGATGCACTCGAGGCCAAGAGCTTCAGTACAGCTCCCGTGGAGCTGAAGTACCATGGTGCCGCTCCAGCCGCACGAAGCTGCACTGAGGTGCAGTCCATGGGGAGTTCAGCATCAACGGGGAGATCACCAATCAACAGTGGATATTGGCTATTGGTTTTGTCCAAGAATACCACAATTAATGGGAAACCAAATTAACAATTAAATGTTGGGGTGCACCATGTTCAGAAAAACGCATGGGTTGGATCAAAATGATCAGCCCTGGGGCTGTAGGATTGAACTTGATGCAACAGTTTAATTTGCAATTGAGACAATTGAGCCACCATAACACGGACAACAAAAAGTATGACAACAACATGGGGATAGAACAACTACTGTCCCTAGCCAACACGTATATTTGGATGTGCTGTAACAGCTGAACAAAGCAAACCCACAAGTCAGAACAGAGATAAGCAAGAATAAAGAGTGAACGGAGGAATTATTATTTAAATATGATATATTCAAAGGAAATTTAGTTCGAAAACTTCCGAGTTACCGACCATTGTCATGGTTAGCATTTCCACCATCATGTCAACCACATCATTATGTCAACCACCCATCATCAAGTAGTGGAGAAGTGCAAGAGTTCAGAAGCGTGTGAACTCACGGGTCCACTCTCGGGCGCGAAACGCTGTGTTTTTTCGGGTCAAGTGGCTTGTGGGGTTGCCGGAGTAGGGCCTCTGTCTCCGCAGTTTCAGAGCTCGATTTTGGAAAGTTGTCGACAAAATGTGAACCAGACTGTGGCGAGAGCTCAATTTGCACTTCAAACTGTTGAAAAATTGCCACGTTCAGAGCACTTTTGGAAAATGAGGGCAAAATGTGCACCAGACTGTAGCGAGAGCTCGATTTGCACTTCAAACTAAACTGTCACTTGGAAGACGAAGGCAAAATGTGCACTAGACTGTAGCGAGAGCTCGATTTGCACTTCGAACTATTAAAAAACTGTTGCTTGGAAGCTGAGGGCAAAATGTGCACCAGACTGTAGCGAGAGCTTGATTTGCACTTCGAACTATTAAAAAACTGTCACGTTCGGAGCATTTTTAAAAGGTCGAAAAAAAGTGCACCAGGCTGTAAGTGTGAAAGGTCCTCTGTGAAAAAAATGCTCGGTGTAAAAAAAATAATATGTGTGAAAATATTCCGTGTGTAAATAGATTGTTGCCGTTTTACCGACATCCTTAACCCAGCTAGATTCCATTGACGTTGTTTTCTGAATGTCATGCAGGTGCCAGCCCCGGAGCCAACCCTCTGTGGGGAGAGAACGTGTATCAAACTCTGAGCGTATGATATTTCATCTACATCATCCATCATTTATCATCATCCCCGTAGTCATTTCCATGGGCATTCAACAATCATTAATCATAATTCCTAATTCATCATTCATCATCCATCATCCATCAGTCATCATTCATCATTCATCATTCGTCATGCATCATTCATCATTCGTCATTCATCATGCATCATCATCATCATCATCATCATCATCATCATCATCATCATCATCATCATCATCATTTTTCACAATCCTAGTTTTTTTGTATTATACTCTTGTCTCCTCCCTGTTGTTTTCTTTCGGACCATACTGCCGTCTAGTTTGGGCAAACGATTTTCTATTTTCAAGCGTGTGTGCCGAAAATCCCGTGGTTGATCATCCTTTGTCCTTTCTTCCATCAATTGCAATTTGGGGTATCTCCCAACTTTGGACAAACCCAAATAGCCACAGCAATTGTTGGCCAGCATCGGTGAATCTGTGACATGTCAGGTGTATTTGCAGCCGGGCTCTGCGGTGTTCTCCAGTGCTTGGTATGCTGGACTGTCTACAGCCACTCCTGCTGCCAGCTGCGCATCCACGTGCCTTGTTTTTTTGGGGTTGAATTGGATCAACCTCTTCTTTTGGAAAATTTGACAAAAAAATTAGATGAATCTGATGAAAAAACATGTTTTTCCATGAAATAACTGATGGATATTTGGTTTTGACAGCTGAGGTGCTGCATGGCTGAGGAGTTCAACCCTGGCTACCCCGCAGGAGCCAATTGTCCTTACGTCCACGGCGCCGCGGCGACCCTGGTGGACGCCGCAACCACCACCGAGTCCACCACCACCACCACGGAATCCACCACGACCACCACACAGGCCGCTGGTGGCCGCGGCGGTTTCCGCTGAGTAGATTCTGAGTAGATGCCAATGGGAGAAAGAAACTGTTGGCAGAATCAAAAAAAGGGGCTGTGATTTGAGTGTTGTGGTTGCTTTGCGGTTGTGGACTGTTGGCAGACGAGATTGAATTTGAGCTTTCTTTGATGAAAACATGTTGCACGTTCATCAGAATCCATTTTGATCCATAGCAAGAAGGCGACGAAAGAGGAAATTCAGCGTTTGTTGAGTGGTTCTGTTTATGTTTTTTCACGCTTTGGCTCTTTTCCAGAAAACCAGACAAAATAAATGCGGATTCAACATTTGGAATGAACTCTCAGCAGGAACCCCCAACGCCCACTGGTCGTTAAAAAAAAAAACTGCGTCTACAATATCTCCAAACTGGTTTGACTGGGGTTGAGCACATTCTACATCGCCATGGATGCGTGTCAGAAAGTCAGATGAAACCAACCTGAATGTATTCTGCTTGAAGACAAAAGATGGAAAGTGAGCTGCCAAGAGCTGCAGAAGCATGGCTGGCTGTGGTGATATTTAGCAAAGACCGGCCCTGTCAGCTACTATGCTCCCTGGTATCTTTGTTAAGGCACGTGCGAGGAGTGGCGCTGGACATTTCCGTTCTATTTAAAGCTTCGCAACCATCTTTTTCGGAATCGTATTCCGTTGTGGAAGGTTTGTTCCAGAGACGCCTCTATCCCTCCTTCGCCCCGGTGGAGTGGCATTGGATGGAAGAAACAAACGAGACAACCCTGGGCAAGCTTCTGGACAGTATGCTTGCCAGAGCCCGTGAAAAGTCAGCAACCGTTTTATTGACAGTAGATGATGCTCTGTGGTTCAATGATTTTAATGCTGCAGCTGCAATGCAGTTGCTGAAGACCGACAATCGAATCTATTCCGTCCATGCGAAGCTTTGTCCACGCATTGAGTATGCGCATCCCAACGACAAGTTCATGAGAGTACCACCTTTCAGCCTTCATCAATTCACTGGTCCTAGGCAAGAAGGTTCGTGCAGCCCTGACTTGCTGATTTTTGAGCGGGAGAAAGGAGAGTACGATTGGAACTATCCATGGGAATTGAGTGCATCTCTGTATCGCTTGGAGTCAGTAGAGGAGGTCATCCGGGTGATCAGATTGGAGTTTGGTTCTGGTGCCGTGGACCATCCTAATCACCTTGAGGGATACGGTGTCCGGCTGCTGAAACAACAGAAGTTGCCGTCTGCCAAGTCCTCCAAGTACTGTGCGTGTGTGACTGATCCGGTGGTAAAGGTGGTCACGGTCAACAGGGTGCAGAGTTTGTTTGACAATCCAGTCTATTCGCAGTCACTGCTTGGTGTTTTCAGATTTTTTTTGCTGTCCATCCTGAATTGGGATGATAGGGTTTCTTTATGGCTGGGCATATCTTTATGGCTTGCTTTGCTGGGGATGAAGCAGCACCAACAATAGGACATGCAATGACTGTCAGTAGACCTGTGATTGGTTGCAGTGGTAAATTTCCATAAGCCACAAAACAATCGTCAAGTGGGAATTTGTTATCAAGCCCATTTCCAAGGAGTCATCGGGGATAGCTACAATCTTTTTGTTGCTATCAACCTATCAACCGATCATACTATCAACCTATCAATCTATCACACATGTGTATATGTCTATATATATATACATGTATATATATAATGTGTGTATATACATATGTATGTATGTATATATATATATATTCTACGTACATACATACATACATACATCCATACATCCATACATCCATACATCCATACATCCATACATCCATACGTCCATACATTCATCCAAAATACATCCATACATCCATACATCCATCCATCCATACATCGCTACATCCATACATCCATACATACATACATCCATCCATACATCCATACATCCATACATCCATACATCCATACATCCATACATCCATACATCCATACATCCATACATCCATACATCCATACATCCATACATCCATACATCCATACATCCATACATCCATACATCCATACACACATACATCTATACATCCATACATCTATACATCCATACATCCATACATCCATACATCCATACATCCATACATCCATACATCCATACATCCATCCATCCATCCATACATAGATAGATAGATAGATAGATAGATACATACATTGATGGTGCCGAAACCAGGTCAGATGGTTCTGAGATTTCCGTGGAGGAACTGGAGCAAGTGCTGCGTTACGCCCTGCTACAGGCTGGCCTGGCAGATGGTGATGCGGCCAGCCACGCCCTGGCACAGAAGCTGCAGGGCTCTGACAGCTGGTGGAAATCATATTTGGAAGGTGGGTATTGGACATGCCACCAGTGGTTTTCCGATTTCTTCAACAAATATGTGAGATGATTACGATATGTACAGTATTTATATTTGTCTATAGATACTATAATGTAATGCAACGTGATGGAATGGTTTGTATTGTTATGTAGTTTGACGTTAGGTTGCATATGTTAATGATGATGTCAATGCTATAGTATAAGGTTCATGATTACGTCAATGTTAGCTTGAGTGTCGCTTTAAATGCACGCATACATGGATGCATGCATGCATGGATTCTGCTTGCATGGATGTATGGATGTATGTAGTGTACAGTACTGCAATGTACTGGAATGGAATGTAATGTAATGCAATGTAGGGTAGTGTAGTGTAGTGTTATGTACTGTAATGTAATGCAATGTACTAGTGTAGTGTAGTGTGATGTAATGTAATGTATCAACGTGTGTGCGTGTTCGTTTCTATGATATACGCAGAGTTTTTTCATAATTGTTTTGCGAAATTACATTATCATAGTCATAAATCATTGTAAATTGTTCATACTTCTTTGGGTAAATCTGGGATACATATCGGAGGAAGAAGCTATATGAAAGTGCATGAAGTTATTCAATTCGAGAAAAGGCCCACAGAACAGGTCCACAAAGCCTTTTTTTTTTCACTGACCAAATTTCAAATTGTTTTCTTTTACTACGCAAGCCATCATAACCATCCTGGGCGATGGAAATCTCGTTTTTTGGAGGTGATGTCATATTGCGTTTTCTTCTCTGTGATATATGTGCACCCACACATGTTTCTTATAATAGTACAAAAGCCACCAAAACCAATCATAATCATATCATCAGCACTCAACATTATGATGCATGTGATGTGATGTGATGTGACGTGACGTGATGTGATATGATATGATATTATATATACATGTGTATGCATTTTTACATGACGCATACAGACATGACGCTACATGTAATTCACAAGAAGAATTACCCATTGCCTTGCTTCCGGGAGGGTATCTTAGTCCCCTGAAGTTTGTGTGTGGGAGAGAAGCGAAAGGAGTTCCTCCTTTGATGGTTGCGTATTTCAAGGTTTTATTTTCGAACGCCCTTGTTCAAATGTAGGGCAGGTAACGTATGTATTGTATGTAATGTATCATATATGCCATGTATTCAGCGCGATGTAAGGCAGGTAAGGTACGCGTAATTGTAAATGTACATTCAAATTTAAGATTTACTGCGGCCTGACCGCAACATTATTTATCGCAATGTAATGTGATGTGGCGAAATGTAAAGTAAAGGTAGGTAATGTGATGTGATGTGATGTGATGTGATGTGATGTGATGTGATGTGATGTGATGTGATGTGATGTGATGTGATGTGATGTGATGTGATGTGATGCAACGCCATGTGATGTAGTGCAATGACAGTCATTGTAATGTCATGCAATGCAAAGTAATGGACTTTAATGGAATTAGTGCAACGTACGGGAATGAAATGAGACGTAGTGGAAAGCAATGTAATGGGATGTAATGTAACGCAATGGAACGAAATGTATGGCAACGGGTATGGGTATTTGGTTTTGGGTGTTGGGTGTTGGGTATTGGGTATGGGCATTGCGACGGTATTGTTGGGTATTGGCATGGCGATGGCATGGCATGGTATGGTACGGCATGGTATGGTACGGTATGCGTAATTTGTATGGATGTGTGTGTAAATATATATATATGTTTTTTTCCGGGGGATGAACATCCATTGGCCCACCAATGATGGCAACCGAACGTTGATCCACAATCAGGTGTTGAAGCTCTGGAACTTCAGCCTTGGACCCGGAACTTTGATTTGAGCCGCCGGTGGCCGCCAAATCTTTGCAGCCGGGTGGCCATGATGTATTCAACCACATATTTGGATAGCGTTCATGTGCCTTTGCCATGCACTGTGACCGCTATGGTGGCTATGGTCCCCAACCCTGACGTTCAGGATCCAATTGTCTCTTGGCTGATGCCTGTCAAGGACACCCCGTCGAAATGGTTGGATCTGGCGCTTGACAGCATCGAGCGACAAGAGGGGATGGTTCCGGGGAGTTGGGAGTTGATCGTGGTGGATGATGGATCCTCCCAGGTTGAAACCAAGGAAACCCTGGCCGCATGGTCCAAGAGACCATTTATTCAGGTGATTGAGGGCTTGGCCACTTCTGGAATCGCAGCTGCGCTGAATGAGGGCTGGAAGCGATGTCGCGGGAAATATGTGGCACGTTTGGATGGGGACGACTGTGCCCATCCGCAGCGTTTGAAGAAACAGATTGGTTTCTTGGAAACCCATCCATCCATTGCCGTTCTCGGTGGTGGTTTCTGCACCTTCGAGGACGGTGATCCTCGAAGCCTTCCGGCGGCATTGAAGAGATATCGCATGCCGTGTCATCCGATCCTGACCAGATGGCGGATGATTTTTTCGTGTTCCTTGGCGCATCCCTCGGTCATCTTCCGGCGGTCCGTCTTCGACAACGACGGGAAAAGTGGACCTTATCCGGAAGGAAGGGAAGCAGAAGATCATTGGTGCCTGGTTTGTGGTATTTACCCTCTGGTAAACTAACATAACTATGGAAAATCACCATTTTTAGTGGGAAAATCCACTATAAATGGCCATTTTCAATAGCTATGTTAGTTCACCAGAGGGTATGTTTGTCTTTCCATCTTCAGTTGGGATGATTGGAGACCTAGTGACCTGCTGAGCCTGTGTTCGTTTGTAATTTGATGTTCCTGGGCCAGGATGGATTCAAGAACCAGTAACCAAATCATTCAAATTATATCCCCACTTCCTTGTAGATTCATTCCATCCCCAGAATCTTTAACAGAGATATCTCCCCAGCTCCTCCTTGGTGTTTTCCCAGGGTCATTTTATTTTTGGGTTCTTCAGTTACATCCCAGGTGTTGGCTATCCTTACCCCTGGAGCTCCCCATCGCCAACCTGGCAGATGTGGTGAGTTTCCTGCGGCGCCATGGAGGCTCCCGGAGTTCTCAGGCAGCTGAAGCCCTGCAGAGCTCCTCCTTTCAGGCGGTGCAGAGTTTTCTTCGAAGCTTTCTGCTGGAATTGAAGGAAGAAGACGTGAAGGTGCTGAGTTCAGTTGGGAGGGGACTGGTTGATGGGTCGGATTTGGGCTGTGGGGATTCAGCCACGAAGATTCACTCGCGTTTTTGGTGGCTTGATGTTTGAAAGATGTGCCTTGTACAGCCAGCTTGAAGTAAGCAACTATTTGAAACACCTTTTTTCATGGTTCCTGTTTGACATTAAAGTCTTCATTCAGTATCTGTAGTTGTCTCAAAGCTTGGCACACGATTCTCTCCCATGTTTTTTCATCAATATAAACATTGGAATTTTTAGGTTTTCCATTGAGACAAACCCAAACCATATTGTTGGTTGTATCCCCTATACCCCTTATACACCCCAAAAGATGGTTGGTTTTATACCCAGATTTTGTTGGTAATCATCCTTTGTAGCAGCACCAGGTCTTGTGGGGCAAGGCGAATGCAGATTCTGCAGAACAGGTGGAGAGAGTTTCGAAGGCCCTGGATACACTTGAAGCAGCATTCTTGAAAATGATCAGGACGGGCACCACTCCGAATCCAGGATTTGCTGATTTTTTCTTTTGATTTTGTCACATTTTGCATTGATTCGTCTACGGGTGTACCATAAGGTCTAGTGGAATCAATTAATCCGCCAGAAATGGTCAATTTTACTGCGAACATGTGGGATTTTCCTTGGCCCTTTAAGACCCTTTCCAAGGAATGGCCAGCACTTTGCAGAGGGCTTTGATGAGGACTTTCTGAAATCGAGAAGGGCGGCCTTGGAGGATTATGTTACTTGGCGATGGAAGGTCCTAGACTCCAAAAGAGTTTTGAAGTCCTAAAGTAGACCAGCAACAAAATGAGGCCTGGAGCAATCGCTCAGATTTTTTTTGGACATTCTTCGTACTTCTTGATGATATAGAATGGTTTTTCGCATATTTTTGATGTATGCGAATCTACATGCCCATTTACGGTGGTTATATATATATATATACACATAATTATGTAATGTATACATATGTGCATTGCCCATCATCGATCTTGGTTGTATCTCCCCTTTCCATTAATGTCTCTGACCCCAGGTTACCTCATCCTGCAGCCGGTTGAGAGGTGCAGGATTTTGGGATCCCATCCGAACCAAATAGTTGGGGGCTACGACAGATCGTCCCAAGTAGGGATGCACACATCACGACAGACAGCACAAGATCGGCATTTTTTTTCGCTTTGTTTGCTTTGTGAGATAGATAAATCAGAATCCGAAGAATTCTTCGAGTTTTTTTTGACAAGCGGATGTCGTGATTTGTTGTTTGGCTTTCGGTAAGAGGACACGGCAAAGATGTTGATGGGAATCATGAGTCGCGTTTGCTCTTCAGCATATCTCCTGCAGGTGCTTTAGCACGGGGCCCCGGACGGTAGCATTGTACAGGCAATCCTGTAATTACGTCAACGGGAGCATACTGTTTGCAAGTGCAGATGGTTGTTTCCAGAAGGTGAGGCATGCAAGTGTTTCTCACATTTTGCATGAAAGCGTGCACGCCAATCCCGCACAAATTGATATGTCAAATCGGACAGTTCGCTAATTGAACTGGTTTAGAATGACCTATATTTATTGGATGATTTTTGGGATCCTCCATAGAATTTCGGCCCCAAGGTCCCACATTTTTGGGGCCAAAATTTCCAGCAAGGCCGTGCAATCTTTGGCATCGGGGGAGGTCGACGTGGGTGCTGCGATGATGAAGCACTGGTTGAAGGCTGAGGGGGAAATTGGCCCCAAAAACATATTGTCACTTGGAAATTGCGGACAGTTTGGGAAGGAAAATAATGAGAGCACTTACAGTACATTTTCTGAGTCTGCAAACACGAGGTTCATTCGTATTGGATTTGTTGATGCTGGAGCAACAGGGCTGATAAGCGACCAAGGGAGTGACAATCTTGGATAAAATGTCTCCCAATCAGCATTAATTTCCATTTTCTCATCCAGGCTGCAGGCTGCAGGTTACCGACACAGATGTAATTGAGTAGTTGTCCCCAGGTGGCTCTGGACAATTATGAACAATAATGAACAATCCAATTAACAAACCATTTGGGGGGTCGCTTCCCATGAAATCGGATTGTCTCCGGAACATGTCGAAGCACAAGAAATCCTTCAGCATTGTCCCAGGGTGGCGATGCTGGTCTGAAGAGCTTGGGCGCCTTAATCCAATCGGGCTACTCGACACAGGGGTGACGCGCCAAAAAGGGATCCAGCAGCTGAGTGATGATTGAAAGTGGTTGAAAGGACATGTCCGTTGTAGTTCCGTTGCAGTTGCATGTTACAGGAACGGGTCTTGAAGTCTGACTACGATGATCCCTTTTGAGATGTTTTGAGCAGTTTTAAATGGCTGCATAGCTCATGCATTTCCTTCTATTGCTTTGCAACTTCCATGCAAAACTCTTACTCATTGCATTTGCTGGTGTGAAAACTTGGCCCTAAGCGGCTACGTAGAAATCGGTTGCTAGCAGTAAGTAGATTGTCTCTCAGCCATGGGAAAGAAGAGCTATCAGAACTATGGCAAGACCTTCCGTAAGCCCAAGAGGCCTTTCGAGAAGGAACGTCTTGATGGAGAGATGAAGATCATNAGCCATGGGAAAGAAGAGCTATCAGAACTATGGCAAGACCTTCCGTAAGCCCAAGAGGCCTTTCGAGAAGGAACGTCTTGATGGAGAGATGAAGATCATTGGTGAGTACGGACTGAAGAACAAGCGTGAGGTGTGGCGTGTGCAGTATGCCTTGGCCAAGATCCGAACTGCAGCCCGAACGCTGCTGACCCTGGAAGAAAAGAGCCCAATGCGTATCTTCCAGGGAGAGGCCTTGCTTCGCCGCATGGTCCGCCTTGGATTGCTCCTTGAATCTGAGAAGAAGCTCGATTTCGTGTTGGGCCTGACCACGGCCAAGATCATGGAGCGCAGGTTGCAGACCAAGGTCTTCAAGTTGGGCTTGGCCAAGTCCATCCATCATGCTCGCACTTTGATCCGCCAGCGCCACATCCGCGTGGGCAAGCAGATCTGTGACGTTCCTTCCTTCTTGGTTCGCCTTGACAGTGAGAAGCACATTGACTTTGCCCTGACTTCGCCATTTGGTGGAGGCCGCCCTGGGCGTGTGCGCCGCAAGATGATGGCTACCAAGGGCGGCGGCGGAGGCGGCGATGAGGAAGAGGACTAGACTCTCCATCATTGAAGGCCTGGGGTGCAGACTTTGTGTCTCTGTTATTCGTCAGAAGTTGCTTCAACTCAATGCTGCTGNCGATGAGGAAGAGGACTAGACTCTCCATCATTGAAGGCCTGGGGTGCAGACTTTGTGTCTCTGTTATTCGTCAGAAGTTGCTTCAACTCAATGCTGCTGCTTTTGACATTGCACACAAAGAGTGGATTTCCAGATCATTGGGTCGTCCGAATTCATGGCTACATCCCCTAAATTTTATATACATTGGACCCAAGATCATGCCAAATCCAAAGAAAATAATCATCTTCCAGATCTTTCCGGCTTCCATTTTTTGGGCTCCCGATGAATAGCCAGGTCCGGGTCGTGAAGCAACGGGAGAGCTGGCTGGCACGGCGATTGCAGAAAAAATCCTCCAGGGGCGTTGCGTGAACCTAGCAGAAACAAGGGATGTCATGATGTGCTCTTCTGAATTTTAGACATGAGGCAGAGTTGAAGAGAGTGTCATCGCCCTTTCTTGTTGACAATGCCATGGGCTGTGGCTTAGGGTGAACTCTAGCTTTGGAGTAGATCAATACATTGTGAATATGGAATCTGTATCGCACACCCAAACGATATCAAAAGATGTGTGCTTCCAGCACGAGATTCTGTGGACAGCTATTTGTGACCGACGGGCAAGTCCTGATCGACCTTGCAAATGACTAGCACACTGTTCGTTCAAGATAGGTCATGACTTGGTTTCTGGAAAGAGCAGTTTATTAAAACAAGCGCACAGCGCCGTTCAAGCCTCTTGAAACTGTTAGCAGCTTCTGGCTCAAGATGGAGCCGTGTTGCTGACGGTGGCTTTGCTGGAATTGGACGTAACTTGACAGTCAAAAATGGATGACCCTGGAATCAATTATATTACGAGCCACAATGGGATATAATGGAGATATACTGGGGATATAAAAAAAAACCATACTTGGACATTACCTTTTTCCCCAACAGCAAGAGCTCAGGGTTGTTAACTCTAAAGGCAGACAAGGCACCGTGGGGTTCCCAGCTGCCTGTTGCTGTGGTATGCCGCTTGTGTTGTTTGTGGCTATCAGGCATTTACCCTCTGGTGAACTAACATAGCTATGGAAAATCCACCATTTTCTATGGGAAAATCCACTATTTCTATGGCCATTTTCAATAGCAAACTGTTAGTTTACCAGAGGGTAATCTCCCGGTCAATTTTTCCGCGCGAAGCGCCGATGTCGCAGATGTTCTGCCAGGCTCCATTTTGAACCTGACACGAAAGCAGAAGCATCAAAACCATCAAATTTCATGCTGATATTTGAACCTTCCTGATTCCTGGCTTCATTCCAGTGCTTTTGTGCAGAAGCGCATTAGAAGAAATGCGAAACCTTGCTATTGGGGTTGTACGCTGGGTTTATTTTGCAGACATACTTGTTTTCCCATCTTTGGTAGCAAGCACGCCCAACTAAATCAAACATCAATCCCAACCACAGGGCCAGTAGCTCAGCGCCAGCAGAAACGGATGTGAGCCATGCCCTGCCAACATTTCAGATCAACATGTGGATGGTTTTAGAGTACGAACAAGACTTTAAAACAAGACACACACTGGCCACCCTGCCAGGTATCTGCTTGCTTTTGATTATATACCTCAGTCATATCTAAACTCCTCACAAAGTACCACCACACCAGGATGTTGGAACCAGCATTTTGACAATCATCCAGATGGATTTTCTTCGCATGAACACTTCACAGTGGGATACAGTTGCGGGACCAGCCTGGGTTACTTTCCACCTACTCGCTAAGGCAGATGCCTAACATAATACTGTAGGGAAAGATGAATGGCATCTCTGACTGGAACTTGGTCCATTTTGAGCGAAGGAATCATTGGCCGGATTTTGGAAGAGGAACGCATTTTCCAATTTTCAAGCCAAGCTAGACATGTATTGAATGATGCATACTTTGAAACTCGATAGGGACGTGTGCTTCTCGTACGTAACTTGGTGCCGGTTACTAGTGCCATGCTTGTCCCACGTGCCAGCTGGTCACTATATCTTGCCAACTGTGATGGTATGTGTTTTCAACTCCGAGAAAATTCCTCTCCTCTCTCCGAATCAGGTCGGTGGGTTGCCTGGCCCCCTGCTTGATCCCTTGGTGGTGGCAATCCACGTTCCAGGACGGCCGATGTGGCAACCTGGGGAGATCTTGGAGGGTTCAGTGGTTTCAAGTAGCATCACATATCTATTTCTTGCCGGTTTGAGTGGGCCCCCAATTATGTTTCGCTGATATTAGGAGCTTGAAACAACTTGAAAGCAACCAGCCTGAAACCAAAGCCACATCAGTTATTTTCTGGATCAACCATTGGCACTTTCCTCACTGCTAGCTATTTCGCAATCCATTGCTATCTGCAAAGATGTTTCCACTTTCACTTAATCCCAGCAATTTTCCGTGTCATGGCTCTTCCAGAACTGCCAGATGACACAGGAGCTGCGAAAAATGGAGAGTTGCTTGCAGCATCCCAGCAGCGATGATGCCATGACCTGTGACTTGCAGAAGGGAGATGAGATCGAGGTGTTTTATCAGATGCCTTTCCCCGAGGACCACGGCAATGAGCGCATCGATGTTGTTGGTGACCGCTGGATTCTGAGTGTGACCCCCTCACTGGGCTCCAATCGTCCTCGAATGGGTTGGACACAGCGCTGGCTACCAGCAGTGGCCAAGGAGCTACGATATGGTGGCTGCAGTGACGTGGAAAGTGTTCGGTACCAGTGGCAACTGCAGCACTGGTATGACTGGGCCACTGGAGAGCACATCTCAGTGACCAAAGACCCACATGCACTGATGGCAGAAAGTGTGATTCAGCACGTGCGAAAACGGACAAGAGATGCTTGGAAAGTTCCCAGCCGAATGCCATGGACATCCAATCATTTGTATCCCAAATGCACAGAAACTGGAGTTGGAGGTTGTGAAGTTGCAGTTTCTTTCATCGTATTCCAGTGGGGCGCTGCCAAGATTCCGATCGACTACGACTCTCACTCATGGGGGGAACGAGAGGGCTCAACAATTTCCAACTGCTTCATCAGGAGCTTTTTCCGGGATTCGGTGCTTCCAAAAGTGGGCTGCGACTATGAGGTTTTGACGCTGTTTATCCAACAGAGCGACGAATTCGCCAAGATTTCCCCTGAGTTTCTGCTGTCGCTATGCCGGGGGCGAACCATTTGCGCGCTGTACTTCTTGTGGCCGATTCAGGGTCTTCAAAGTTACGGCGACTTTGCCAGAAGTTTCACCAGTTTTCGGTTCCCAACTTCGGTATTTTCACAGGTTGGTGGTAACTCGTCTGTTGGTTCCCATTTTTTGTAAGTGGCTTGGGGTTGGAAGTTCAGCCGTTGATCCCCCTATGGTGCGGGCAAGCTCTTTACAGGTGAGCTGCAGCCTACTGCTGCGGCATATGTCGAGGCAGATCTGCTGTTTCCCCTGGTGCAGCGAATGGAATCCTGTGGGATTCCCACGCGGTGGCCCCATCCCTTGCAGCTCTGGAAGTTGTTGACCTCCAAGGAATGGATGGCCCAGCTTTGCATCTGCCACTGGTTGGTGATGTCCTTAGGATTTTTTGAAATTCTGATCCAACAAATGGGATGATGATGGATGATTCGAACGTTTTTTTTGTTGTTCATAAAAGGTGCAACTTCACCAGTTGGTGATGAACTTGAGTTTTTGTTTAAAGAACATATTCAACTTTTTAATCCAAATAATGGGAGAATGGATCTCCAGGTCCAATTTTTTGGCCCCGGCGGCCAGGTGAGCAGTTTCAGATTCCCTTGACCACCTGTATTTCCAAGGGTCTGGTGCTCAGGGATCCGGCGAAAGCTGCACAGATGGCACTGGAAACCTTGAGGATGTTGAAGAAGGACAGGAATTTTCAGGATGACAAGATGTCTGAAGTTGTGGCCAAGTTGGGTTATAGCTATGAGGGGGTTGATGTGAAAATGCTGGATGGTGGCAAGCCACAGCTGGCAGATGCTCTGTATTTCTTGCTGACTCAGCCCAACTACACCAATGGCTCTGTGTATGTGCAGGAACGAATTCAGGTCAGCTGTGAGGCTCGATGTTTCCTGGTCAATGGATGTATCCAGCAGATGTTGTACACCAGATTTGGTCGGATCGATGCACAAGGATATGTGAGGCAGGGGTCAATTGTGTGCGGGAGAGTTGCAACATCATCAGACTGGATGATAGGTTTCTGGTTGTTTCATCCTGTTGTAGGGATGTTGTTTGAGTGATGTTGAGTCCTGGGACATTGATAAGGTCACCGTTGATTTTGGGCAGTTATCCACGCCTCGGTGGGTCAAGATCCATCTGTTGGTTGAAATATGTTGAAATCCCTGTGAGGGAGTATGAGAAGGAATCCTCCGACGATCGTGCCAAGAGAGATTGGTTTTCGGACGATAACGAAGCTTGGGGCGATGCCATGCGACAAATTCAGCGCCTTTCTGATCGTTGGAACCTGTGGTTGTTGGCGCAGTCGGCAGAGAGGACAGTGTCAGTACGGATGCTGGGCTTGAGAATGTGAGGCTTGTAGTTTTCTTTTGGTCCAAATGAACAGAAAGAGGTTTTGCCTCCTGTTCTCCCCTACCAGTTGAAGTCTCTTTCTCAACGGCATTTGGTTTTCCTATGGGGTTCGACTATGTCCAATTGGGAGCCTTGCGACAGCTACTGCCGTCAACAAGATCCTGATAGTAGTTCTTCACATACTATATGCATGCAATCACATGTAGATATATGGTAAACCAATGGTAAACCCAAAATAGACAATCCCCCCAAAATAATGCATATATCATATATACAAGAGCATCCCCAAATAGTAGGCTTCTTGTGCGGTTCAAGTCTATTCGATTCTGTGGCTTGGTGCCTTCTCATCGCTGAGGATTGACTATCTACTGGAGCGCGTTTCTCCGGGCAAAGCGCGCGTCTGGACAGGTGAAGTCGGTGAGCTGGGGCACCTTGGCTGTGATCAGCAAGACTTGAAGCCAAGGTGGTCGCCGATTTTTTGGGTTGATAAAGCTGAAAGATGTGCAGAGATGTTTGGAACATACCCGGGCCGGGCCAAAGTTGACAAAATGGTTGAAGTCCCTGATGGAAGATCGGGTGCCTCTTGTGCCATCAGTGCCATCCCAGCCATTTCAGGTACAGCACCAGCGGCTTGGACCCAGTACTTCTTTTTGATGCGGTGGTGGACTCCCTTTGGTAGCTGAGAGGCAGGCTGAATTTCAGGGAGCATGTGCGGTGAGGAAAAACATGGCATTCGCCCGCATGTTGGGGGTCTGCTGTTGCCCGAATGTGTGGCCTTCACTGAGTCCCTGATCCCAAACCTGGCTCTTAGCTGTAAAGAAGAGCGGGATTTTACATGTCAAAATTGGTGTGCAATAGAATCTAAAAACAGGTGATTTGAATTTGAATAGGAATTCTCAGAGACCAAGAGGATCTTGTTGTGGAAGTTATTCCGTCCTTCAAAATCGCGGCACTTTTCCCTGGTCTCGCAGCCAAGTAGCCATGGCAGTGGAGTTGCAGTATGCCTATTTGGCCTGGCCGAAGCCTGCGCGGCTGGAAGGACCGGCATTCCAGCATCGCTCGCCAGCCGAGCTCGGGTTTCCAGCTGCAACTCTTGTAAGTTTGCAAAGATTCGGCGACAAGTGAGTTGATGGATATCAGTTGATATCAGTTGCTTTGGTGACTCCAGCGGGATTTGCATGACCATCACTGCAATTGTTTTTGGTCGTTCAGGCGCAGTGGCTTTTTCTTCAGGATATTGAGTCGGTCCACCGTCAGGCGGGGACGACAGTGTAGCCGAAAAAAGCTGAGCAAGTCACTTTCCAAACGCAGTTCGGTTGAAAGCTTTGCCTTTCTCCTTGTATGATCTTGTAAGTTGAGCGGTAATTATATAACTCTGCGACATTCATGTTCGGTCGAGTTCCTAGCCTCTTTTGACTTCCCACTGGCACTTGCGTCAGTTGCGTATGTTCTGGGAGTTGAAGTCTATCATGTGTTTTTTGGTATTCGCAATGGCGTTGGTGATGAATGTTGGGAGGTTCTTTCGGTTTTTTCCCTGCTAACTCTTGATTGCTGATTCTTCTGCTATCTTACCTTTGCAGTGCCTTGCATTTGTTCATTTGACTCTGTGACGCCTGCCTTCCAGTTGGATTATCTTGCATACGCCGCAGGCTAGGCGGTATCAGGAACAAGCTTGGCGCTTCTGGGAAGGTCTTTGCGAGGCCTGCCGAGCCTGCATATCTGAAGACATGCTTGTTGAAAGTTGTTTAAGTGAAGCAGTGTTCTTGTGCACCTTGAGGCAGTGGAGACTGCAGTTGAGACTGCCTTCACATGCTGCAGCAGGCCGATGGTTGACGAGTGAGGCAGGACAACCCCGTGTGTTGGTCGCAGCCATGCAACACGGATCATCAAAAACACTAGCCCCCCAATTGAGGTTTTGACCAAGGACAACTTGAGACGTAGGGATCCCAAACAGGTGTGGGCTTGTCCAGAAATGGGGTATACGCTATGCATAGGTATACTGTTAAGCAAAATCATTGGCATTTGGATGGAGAGAGTGATGAGAAACAAAGGGGCCCAAGGATTCTAGAGCATACCCCATCTATGGACTTCAGAAGGCAAACATAACGTGTTCATTCCTTTAATGACTGGTCTGTTGTTTCTTCGGACATCGGCAGGTGACTGCAGACCTTGAACAGTTGTCTTATCACATCATCCAAATCTTTCATGATTGTTCAAGGCCAAACTTTTGCCGGCAATTTCCAAATTGCCGGGCAGCGTCGAGAAGGTCAGCCATAGCTGACGCCTTTGCTTGTGTGTGATCAACGACTGGAAAAATGGTGGTGAGGGAGACATGTCATCTTGTAATGAGGGAACGGGATTGTGTTCAAATACCTTCGACTCACAGTGAGTTCAATTAATTGAATCACACTCTGGGCTTCATTTGCACTTCAAACTTGACTCATTGGAAAGGGCACCCCCTAGGTATCTTCTTGTATGTCGTGTTGTTGAGCCTTAAGGGGGTTGTAAGTTTAGGGTCTGCCCTAATGCTGCAGGGTCACGGACATGAACATTTTCCTTTCTCTTCGCAATGGTGAAACAAGATCCTACAACTTTCTCCTGTCTCCAACAAGGGTCATTCGAAATCTACACTCACCCTAGCAACCAAACCAAAGTTGAGTCGGCTCCCAGTGGCACTGCGGCACTGCGTTGATAGGATCGGTTTTCAGCCAGAACAAATTGTAGAGGTATACCTATTTAGCAAGGTGACACTATTTCGGAAATCCCAGACTGGCTGGCTTAGGGTCCGCACCAACAAAAAAGGGTCTTTGAACATTGAAGGTGTGTTGTGTCAGCTTTCGCTATCATGCATATCGAATCTAATCCATCCATCGAGCACACCATGGATTGAGGCCTCTATTATGCTGCTACATACGGCGGATATCCAGTCACACAAAAGTGACTGGATATCCGCCGTATGTAGCAGCATAATAGAGTTAAGAGTTGATTCTGCAGTTCAGGGCAGATGTTTTGGTCCAAGATATTCCGCTTGGAGGTGACTTCATAACTGCGTCAACAGCTGGAATATACAGACCCCAAACGTGAAGATACCATTGATATCCATTGATGGACACCATTCTGCTCAGAGTCTCATGTTCTTTTTTCAAATCGGCAGTCGATTTCTAGCAGTTTGACCTGGATATTGCAGAGTCCAATCGGAATGTGGTTGCCAAACTGGTCATTTCTCCTTGGAATGGAGCACCAGGGGCACCAAATCCCCTCGCGTTTTGTTCGTTCGTTCAACTTCTGTTTCTGTTGGTGCAGCTTGGTTACAGCTGTGGGATTGCCCTTGCCTTGGTGTCGGAAAACAGGACTATGGAGCTTTCGGATCGTGGAGCTTTTTGCTTTGGGGGATTTAGCACCCCGCTTGGTGTGGCCCTCATCCCGGTTGAATCAACCGGGAGTCCCAGAGCTTCAAATGCTCCAACAGTGGGACAGTTTCACCACCGCGGTGCTTGTTCGAATTGGCAGAGGTCCGTGATGGACCTGTTAGCCAATGCAAAGTTTGCAAAGTTCGGAACAGAGGAATTTGCAAGGCAAACTTCAACTTCTGCCCAAAATGGTTTTGCTCTGTCGATCTTCACAATGCTCTGTTCTTGTCAAAGTTCAAGAAAACATCCAAAACCAACTGGTGATAAGAATTGTGAGTTGTGTTGGGTCATGGCACATCCCTGGTGTTTGTCATGATATCCTGCGTAGCTGTGACAGTCTGACAAATGCTGTTGGTCTTCAGCTTGCCCAAAACGGGTATTTCGTTCTTCGGGGTGAGATTTGGCTGTGTTGCCCTGGTCGTCCGAGCATTGAGTTTCCGCGTCCAAACTCTCCGGAATAACCTGCAGGGTTCTGTGGCTCTAAAGGGAGCCAAAGTTTTCCCACGTCCAAAGCCGACGTTATGGCGCCTTCGGTGAATGAGGCGCAGCAAATGGCCGATGAGCTGCTGTGGGTGGCAGCGCAAAACAACGTNAAGTTTTCCCACGTCCAAAGCCGACGTTATGGCGCCTTCGGTGAATGAGGCGCAGCAAATGGCCGATGAGCTGCTGTGGGTGGCAGCGCAAAACAACGTGCCTCAGGCTGGACCGAAACTGGGGGCATCATGGCATTGGCATTGCCGGAAAAATGGCCACATGGATGTGGTGCGTAGCAACGTGTACTTGTAGAAATGAAATACATGTCTGGACAATTTCACAGGCATCGGTCAGGAGAAAGTACAGTGCCTGGTTTTGCGCTTGAGTTTGCCTGCTACACGTTGTGTTGCTGGGCGGAATCTGACATCTTTCAGCATCAGAGGGNATCGGTCAGGAGAAAGTACAGTGCCTGGTTTTGCGCTTGAGTTTGCCTGCTACACGTTGTGTTGCTGGGCGGAATCTGACATCTTTCAGCATCAGAGGGTTGGCAGACGGTTGTGGTGTTTTCGTCTCTTGCACGGGCCACACCATCAGGTTGTTGAGGATTTGATTCAAAGGCACAAAGCAAACAAAAATCAGGCGGAGCGGGCCATGGTGTGCTTGGTGGGCTTGGGCAATCTTGGCAATCCAGATAGCTCAACCTGTGTTTGGNAAGGCACAAAGCAAACAAAAATCAGGCGGAGCGGGCCATGGTGTGCTTGGTGGGCTTGGGCAATCTTGGCAATCCAGATAGCTCAACCTGTGTTTGGTTCGAGATTTGCAATTCTGCACCAATGATGAACCAGTTCCTTCCTCTGCAATATTTGGTTGAACTGCATGATTTGGTTTGCAAAATCTTTGTGTGAGAAACGCTGAGAGGCTTCACCCCCAGGCTATCAATAATTCGCCAGATTCGCAGTCCCAGTGCATTCCCGGATTCCCTCTTCTTTTGCGGGCTGACTGGTTGTTTTGGGAGACTTTTGTCACCTGCTTGATGGAAACCAAAGTTGATCCTGGTTCTCCGGATTTGGATTTCTCATGATTTATCAGGTGCTTTCGTTCTTCATTAGCTTTGCCATCCCACCACATTTTAGTATCCCAAACTTATTTTTTCTTGATGTCTTTTGGTGTGTCCAATCAATTCGTAAGTGAGTGGGCACCGCTTGTTGACCTCACCCAGCACAAGGTAAGCCCTTCTGGGCAGACGCGGTTGCACCAAGCCGCCCAGAATGAGCAACACGCCCTGGAGGCGCAGCACTGGTGGAGTGCTTTGTGGAACAGGATCAATTTGGGAGATTCTGGTGGAGTTTGTACCATTCAAACAATTGGTCTTGATCTAAATTATATACCCAAACCACAGATTTTGGCCAATTGCAGCATTACCAACGGAATCTTTTTCGGTCCCCAAGTTTGACCGATCCTGATCCCGCAGTTTGCTCAGTGGACTGAGGTCACCCAGTTGCTGGTGAAGCTAGGGTGAACTCAAGTTTGTCCGAACATCTTCCAAAGTCCCACGCTTTGTCATTCTTTTGCCCATTGCAATTTTGGGATATACTGATATACCAGAATCCCCCCATTTTCTCGAAAAACCCATTCAAGTTGGAATTTTCCACCCACAATTTCTCAGTGTCCGCTCAGTGCAGAACTCACCTTGAGGAGCGAGTTCCTGCTGCAACATGGTTGTACAGTAGACCATATGGACACGGGGCTGCAGACCGCCATATTCTACTCAGCGCGAAACGGCCACGTCTCTTGGCCCAGAATCATCCGAACCAAGGGGGAGGGGCCTCACCAGCTGAAGTACATGCCACTGGCAATTCTGCTTGGGACTTTCATGCCAATTGCCCACAACATGTTCAGCAGTCGTTGTAGGGCTTTTGACCCCAGCCATAACCTTTCGATTCAAGATTGAGCATCCAAAAATTGATAGGTTCTTGCAACGAATGCATAAAATCACGGGGGTTTGGGGAACTTGGATTGTTGAACTTGTTTCCTGGGCCAAGAAAGACAAGAATGGCTTCACGTCCATCTTTTGGGCGGCTGAATCTGGCCGCGTAGATACGATGAGACTCAATTGAAACATCAGAGGTGTTTTTTGTGGTGCATGGACGTTTCCTAAATGGGGGCAGCGACAAACAATCCAAAATTAGACCATGTCAGTATTGAAACAACCATGGTGACTTGGGGATCCTCCCTTTTAAGAACCCCCCCCTATGATTCATGCGAGTCCTTCCGGTCCTTTGCGAGTCCAAACGTGTTCAATCATCCTGCAGCTTTCTGCAAGGCAAAAGCTGATTCAGAAGGGTGCCAACACCAAGCACCTGAGTACCATTGGAGGTGACCTGTTCACTTCCGCTACAGGCCCTGAAGATTGTCATTTTTTGTGAGTTGTTGTGATTTTCTTGACGTCTCGGACTCATCCATGGTGAGAGATTCGTTGATTTGGCATTCTTCTGATTTTCCTTGCTTTCTGCCATTCCTTTCTGGTGAGATTTGGGACCTCAGTTAAAGATTGGTTTACCTGCCTAGAGGGACAGATTGCAAGACTGAACCAACAGATAAACCGACCCTATACAAAGATTAGAGATACCGGATCTTTGACAGTCACCTCCATCCCTAGTATTTTTCGGACGCGACTAGATGGAATTTATGTAAACAATACAGACAGACACACACACACACTGCACATAATATGTCACAACGTATATTATATATAGACTACAGTAGAGTGTAACATAAAATAACATGATAATTACCATGATAATATAACACAACATGACATAACATAACACAATACAACACAATACAACACAATACAACACAATACATCACAATACAGCACAATGAAATACAATGAAACACAATGAACTACAATGAAACACAACAAAATATGATATAATGTACTGCAGTAGTATGATATACTATTATATATAGTACACAATCCTATGCTTTATAATAACATGATATAAAAAACAATAATACAATCAAACATATAACATATACCATGTGTACCTATATACTTATGTCTATATTTAGGCATGTATACATTGGAGATGGAATACACAGTTTCAGAGTTGTCCAGTCCCTGCAGGCGTCTTGCCAGGTGTCTTGCCAGCTTGCCAGGTGAGGCTTCTCCGTCGATGAATTGGGGGCAAACCCACGACGCAAATTGATCAAGAATCAGCCAGGAGGCGAGGGCTTGCTCCAGGTGGATAAGCGCAACTTCGTTCAGGTGAAGCTTCAATTGAGGCTTCACATGAACGAAGCTGCGCTTATCCACCTGGAGGCTGGTTCTTTCCTGGTGTCGTGATGGTTGGGTTTGAAAGAGGGATTCAAGGCGTGAGATGTTGCTGACATTGCTCTAGCAGTCAGGATCCAACAAAAAGCCGTCTTTCTGCTGTCCAGGCTTGCCTCAGAGTGAGCCTGGTGGTGGAGAAGTGTCAATGGTGGGTGATGCACTGGATGAGCCAGACGTCGAGGAAGAGCCCGAAGAGGCGGATCAGTCCTAAACACTAGAAGACTGTCAAAACATGCATTAGAGATCTTTGGAGACTATAGACTGTAAGACTTCACTTGTTGCTTCTGAGCTTTGTCGCTACGATTCACCTTTTGCATCATTCTTATTCCTTTCTTATGAACCAAAACCTCAAGTTTGGAGCTTAAGCCTTCCACGAACAGCCGATCACTTGAATTCCCCACCACAATGTGAGGAGAAGCGCCTGCCAAGTCGTGTTAACTCCAACTCGGATATGAGACCCGAAGTGGACGGGAGCACATTGAGTGAAGAGCTTGTGCCTGTTATGTACGACTACCTGGAGTTGACCGAACTTCTGGAAAATTACAACGGAGACCTTGGACAGGCAGGGGGCCTCACGGGGCAGTTGGCAGCTGGTGAACATCTGATAGAATTCTTCGGGCTTCTGGAGCACCCCCCAACAATCCTCTTCCAAAAACTCGTTGATGAGCAGGTTGACACTAGACAACAGGTTGAAGCCTGCTGGGATCGTAGGTTTTGAGAAGCTACAAGCAACTCTTCGAGATCTGGGCAGCCAAAAAGTTGCGTCGCAAGTTCGAAAGTTGTGGCCTGGAAGAGCACGACTTCCTGCACGATCTGGAACAGGAGACTGGGTGGGCTAAAACAGGTCCTACTACTGTAACTGAATTTTGTTGGCCGTGATAGGGAAGAGAAATCCGAGGGTCGATTCTTCAGTGCAATCTTTATTCCTTTCATCAAGAAAGAAGAGCTAAGCTAACCATTCATTGAAAATTGAAATCAATCCGTTTTCCCAGGGCTGAAGGAAAGCTTGGAATCACCGTCCTCTTCATCTTGACCAAATCATTTTCCTTCTTGTGCGCTCCCGGACCTGAAAGCCTAAAGATTGCATTGCCATTTGCTCAGACCATACAGTCTCAACTCTTGATCCTCCGGTTTAACATCCTTTTCCCCATCAAATTGTCATTTTTAGGGATTGCCATTGTATTTCAAACACCGACCAGTTTTGGACAACTCAAAAATTGGGCACTACCTTTCTTAGAGATCTTAGAGCGAGTGAAATCACCATTAAGATCCTCTTGAATTTCTGGTTGATTATGTATCACCCGATCACCCAAGAATGAAACTCGACTCATCATTTCCCCATGAACAAATCATTAAAGTTCTTTCAAGTGCTACAACATGGTGCTGGAATTTGCCCCATTCCTTGCTGGGTAAATCCCTAGATGTCCAGCGGGAAGATCGAACGGATGTTTTCCAGCGAGGTCTCATCGTTGATTTATTGTAAAATCGAGAAGCACATGTTCTTCTAATTTCATCCAGCAAAATTCGCTGAATTAGGCCATGCCAAGCAAACCTGCACTTGGCGAAAGCCATACATGGTGTGCGCAACTCGGAGTTGAAACCTGCAGGATCAAAACCAGAGGCACTCCAATTCAGCTGCAACTTGGATCCAGTTCAAAATTTAAAGCAGACAATCCCTGACATGGCCCATTGGGGACTGTGTGCGTATGCTTCAATTAAGAATGTGATGACATGGGAGTCAGAGGCGCTGTGCAAACCAAAAGGCTCAGCCTGCTGAGACACGGACACAGGTGGAAGCTTTGTGACCTGCGGTCTGGGGAAGATCATTGCGGGCACTGAAAACATTGAAGATCTGTTCAACGGAAAGATTTGTTGGCGAAGGCAAACTGTGTTATGTATTGTCAAGTTATCTTTGATTTAGGCCATTCCGATAGTATCGGAATGGACTCAGAGACCCAGGCACCATTGGACTCCCCGAAGTTCACACCAGGCCATCACTGAAGACTGGCAGAGACCGCGCCCCGGTATTCCGCGGGTACAGGGCTGGGTACCCGCAATTAGCCCTAATTACTCCACTACCAAAATTCACCCCGATCTGTGGGTTGAAGATCAAGCAAGATTTTGCCCCCTCACAGTCACAGTGTGACAAAACTATCTCGCAATTTAGCAAATGTCCATTTGCTGCAACACGTTCAAAGAGAATGATCTGACTTCAGAATGTGCTACTTTCATCTATTTGCCGTCTTTTGGCTGATCCAAGCACTTTCTGCGCCACTTCCCTCAGAGCCAGTTCCAAATGGCTGGCAGTCAGGGGGGCTGCTGTGAGACTTTTGTCTTTGTCTACAACCCAAGCGGAGCTCCGCTAGGATTGTAGACAAAGACAAAAGTCTGCCTATCGGGGAGTCCAATGGTGCCTGGGTCTCTGGATTCTTCTGAATGGTGCTGCGTGCTATTTGATCTTTGGTTGCCAACCAAAGATCAAATAGCACGCAGCACCATTCAGAAGATTTGGTTGCCGGAGTTCACACATGAATGATTCAACGAATTCGTCCGTCTAACCAGAATTCGTGGAGTGTGATCCATTCCTGATCACACGTACTGTACATTATGGCTCTCTCGCTCCTGTCTGTGGGTTAAGAGCAGGAGCAGAAGCTTCTAGCAGCAGCCAACAAGTCAAAACGACTTTGATTCGGCTGATTTGAACACGGCATTTTGGAAAAAGCCATGCCTTTGCCAGAACAACAAGACATTTTGTGTATGATCATTTTTGTGCTTGATTGCTATTCGAATGTCCTACCACCCCAGCGATGTAGACCAACCTTGGCAGATTTGTCAACTGCTTGGCCAGCACTGCTAATTTTGTAGGTCTTGCGGGCGATACTGATATCTTTGAAGGTTGGCTTTCAGATATTCCTCGGTTTGAATGATGGTAGGAGACTTCCAAGTCCAGGGTCCAAGCACAAGAGGAAATATCTCCAGGCAGCATTTCTATCCATTTCCTACTTCTGAGAAGCGAGGACGGCTCAAGCACCAATTTGGTGCGAAGGTCTTCATGTAGTCAGACGAATGCATGTCCTACCTCTGGTTGCATCCCTGTGCGTCGCCCGTCTTGCAACGCCGGGAGCCCCTATCATCTCAGCAGCTTATCGCTTCAATCTCTGTAGCAACAGAACACGCTTGGTTTTGTACTAATCAATGGGGGCGGCCAACACAATCGAAGACCAAGAAAACACATAGTCCCTTTTGAAATATTCTGTTGTATTCTATAAGTAGTTCAGTTTGGACAAATCCAACCAATGCCAACACATGCCAAGCAATGCCAACACAAGTCAATGAGGCTTGGAAACGGAAGAGCTGTCGACCCCACTCACCTCGGCAACTTGGTGATACCATTGCGCTCGGGTTGAGGCAGAAACTGTGGCCCCAGTGGATCCCATGATGTTTGCGAAGCCCAGAAGACCACTGATGGCGAATGGCTTGATCTTGCCTCAAAACCAGTCACATTTTTCCTTCTAGAGAGCATGTTGTTGGCTTATGTCAGTTTTATCATGTTCATTCAGAATGTTGACCCCCAATTGTCCCCGGTTCCATTTTGACAGCAAATGTGATATAATGTGCTCACTTTTTGTGGGTGAACCCCCGGACCTTTCTGGACCAGGGTCAAAATTGATCCAGGCTTCATACTACATGTTTTAAATGGGTTTTCCTAGAAACGTCGGATTTTTCCGCCAATGTATGGCCAGCTCACCAGGAAAATTTATGATAAACCAGCCGAGGCTTCGCTATCGCTCCAGCCGGCGATGTAGCTCTTGACGAAGGTCTGCTGCCAAAAAAATGGCGAGGGCATCCCCAAAAGGGTACCTTTGTGAGGACCTATCAATGACTGGATTTTTTGGGCATCCAATGGGCTTGAGACTATTTTCAACTTTGGGGCTCAACCAAGCGATAATCATTGGGTAACCCCACTGACCCAGTTTTGTTTTTGTCCTATGTCTAAAAAAACAACATCGACCATTTAGGTTTGCCAAGAACATTTGGGCAAACTCAGATTAGACTGTTTAGTGGAATGTTTTTGATAAATTTATGCATGGTCTTCTTCAGCTATACTCGTACCACCAAAGACGAATTCTCAAAGGGGCAATTTTAATTCTTGGGACTAGCCCCAGGTGCAGCGACGTCTCCGTTCTGTCAGAAGTTGTGTAACAAGTCCAATCTCGAAGAGAAAGGCGCCAAAACATGCAAAGATCTGGCAGAGGATGATTGTAAGAGTTCGAATTTTTACCGAAAGAATGGGGGTGAGTTGAGACTCTGTGTCTGGCAGCCCCAATGGAAATGTACTGAAGATTGGACCACGGTATGCATCTCAGATCGACCGTGGAAATGTTCTAGCTCCTCGATCAGCACCATCGGTTCCGATCTTTGCGAATCAATCTGCTACAAGACCGATGTTCGCAGTATTGACACTTTTTGCCACAAGTTATCTCAAGAGGAATGTTCCAGTGCCCAGTTCTATGAAAGCGACAAACATGGCAATCGAAGACTGTGTGAGATGCAGTCTGGACTCTGTCGGACGTCATCCTTGTGCCCTGCTGAAAACGCAACCTGCCTCGGCAGCACGTTGTTTGACCATGGGGAAGCCCCGAAGGATCCCATGGATGGAAACGCGACGGCGGCTGAGATGTTGTCCCTGTGCCGTTCTATGTGTTACAAGACGAACACCCTGGTTTCAGGTTTGTCGTGTGCTGACCTGAGCTCGGCGCATTGCAGCAGTGGGCAGTTTTACGAAACAGATTGGCATGGTGTTCGGAGCTTGTGTGTTCCTTTTGGGGACGAGTGTACAGCAGATTCATCGCATTCCTGTCCGCGATCCATACCCCTTTGTTCAGATGACTTGAGCCTTCAGAAATCTCTGCGCCCTGGGAATGAAACATCACCAGTCCCTGGCATAGAGAATTCGTCCCACTCCATCCAGAAAGCCGCAGCGCCGCTGGTTGGGAAGGCCCCGGTGGAGGCCCCGGTGGTTCCCGCCTTCTGTTTCTCGTTGTGCGAAAAGACCAACACGCGCAGCATGAATGCCTCCTGTCAAGACCTTCCCGCTGCGTCCTGTGAGTCGGAGGAGTTTTATGAGACGGATCATGATGGAAGAAGGACAGGGTGAACGAAACAATTTCATTCAGAGTTTGGAATCACGTGGACCTTTTGCCAAAAACTGATTTATAGGTATTTTATGGTATTTCTACGTCTCACACCCGGACACTAAACATCAATTTCAGCGCCATAAGTCTTTGTTGAACTAGCAGTTTTTTCAAACACTGCAGGAGGCTTTGTGTTCAAAAGGGCGGCAAGTGCATCACAGACCTCTCCGCAGTTTGCGATGAACACTTTCCCATCTGCAACATCTCAGCTGCGCAAAGCGCCCAAGCTGAAGCACCGGATGAGTCTGAGCACTGCTTGTTGTATTGCGACAAGATCAACACCAGGACTTGCAGTGGGTCTGTCTGAAATGATTGATAGTCAAGAGTTATGGTTAATTTGATGGGGAAAATGATGATTATGATTGACCATCAAATGTATTCAAATGTTGGGGGGTCCATTTTCAGACAAACAAAAGTGAAGATCATGGATGTTTGTCAACGAATTGTTGTAGATCTAGACTCTAGACTAGAAGGGTTTGCGTTGCTCCCAAGAGTTGTTGTCCCCTCCATCATTCGTGTCCCCGTCCGGAAATGGACCAACAAATGGGATCGGCTGCGAAATCTCTACCCATCTTGGAGGCACACCCAGTCTCTCGCGATCCAGGAGCAGGGGGCAATCCTGCGAAACTCTGTCTTCCTCTGAAACTCGTCTTGCCAGTTCCCAGCATCCCTTCACAGCCTTTTTACCATTGGTTGGTTGATAAAAAAGGTGACCCCCAAATGAACAAGCAAACATGTTTAAATTATGGTGAATCATGTTGAGTGATGGTAAGTCATGGTAAATGGCACATGAGCCCCTCAAGGGCTCTTAAAAGGACATCAGTGACAGAGTTCCTATAGGACTCGTGGTTGTGGGTCAGTTTCTATTGACACATCATTTTGACTGGTAAACCATCTCATTTGGGTACCAACGTTCAAGATTCCTACCCATGTCACGAAGGGCATGCAGGGAAGCCAGGCGAAGCTGATATCCGCATGGGAACCGAACAGTCATTGATGCTTATTTTTCTATGCTGGTTCTGACATGACAGTGACATTTCTCAATCCCAAACAGGTTGAAATGGGGAAACATCCACGTATGTGTCTGTGTTCGTTCGGGTGCCAAGCACCGGTTCATTTTGTTCCGGAAAAGGTTGCCCTGGACCGAAGCCACGCTGATTTTAGAAGTTGCCGATCTTGATGTTTTTCAACACATGCAGTGGTTTCCGGGAAGATTTGGAAGGTTTCGCTACCGAATTCTTGGCTTCCACAATTTTCCCAAGCTTCTCCACCTGAGGAATGCTTGAGTGGAATCTTCTATGAGAGCGACCACGATGGCAACCGCGCCATGTGTAGCTACGCCGCAAAGGGCTGCGCTGCCAACGTCTCCAGCACCTGCAGGGCGGAGCAACCCATCTGCCATGGAGCTGATGCGAAGACCACGAAGCTCAATGGACGGGGCCAAAGTTCATCCGTGGTGCCCTGGTGGAAGTCAATGGGGGGGTGCTACTTGATGATACTTCCGTCTTAAAGTGTAGAAAGTCCTTGGGTTTTGGAAGTCGTGAGGGGTTGATCGCCAAAATAAGAACATGAAAACATGTATCAACACCACAATAATAAGAGTAGTAAACCAACGACATCCAACAGTATGGCACATTGCCAGTTGGATGATTGTAGCCAGCTCAACGCGTTCTGAGGTCAGATCCAGCAAGTTTGCAGCACCTTGGACATCTGTTGGGTGGTCAATTGGAGGTGTAGGGTCGGATTTGACCATCCCAAATTGGGATTTCACAATGATTTAAGCATGAAAAGTTGGGCCTCATATGCTTTGATCTGGATTTAAGACGATTTAAGTTATTTAAGTGGTTGTACTTCAGCTAGCACGACTAAGTTGGCATCCCCTGAGTCAACCAAGATCTAATCGAAAGGATGTGAAAGGGAGACAATACACCATCCATATCGATCCATGTGGTATCCTGATGAATCTGATGGGAGATTCGATATTTAACCAGCCTTTCCAGTAAGACATGGGTAAAACCCGCTTTGGCTCAAGGTGCACTCTTATGGAAGTGCTTCACCGGCAGAGCCCTGGCAGCATATGCAGAGACCATGAACCGGTGGATTTTGGTTAAGACATTCTTGATTTTTGGCGTCACCCAACCAGCCATGTGTCTTTGTTATGGGTTCTATGCACCGTTCAAGTAGTACTTGTCGTTTACAGTCATATCCCCATGCGCAACGGCCATCTGCCATGAGTCAACCATTCTAGTGTAGGGCATCATTTTGTTGGAGTCTCTTCTAGCCAGCAGTGACCGGACTCTGGATGGTTTCTTACATGTACCACAATCCTGAGGTTGATGATGGTTAGGTGGTTCATGAAAATTCATGATGTGGGATTCCACTCTACTTGTTTTTCTGGGAATTACTCCATCAAGGCTTAATGATGCTTGATGGTTCCATTGCTTTCTGCCTTGTTTAAAAGGCACGTCCCCAGCTGCTGCGAACTCCGGACGTCCGAGGCGAATGAAGCTTTTGGCGGCCCTCCGGAGTCTTGGCTGGTGATTTCTTGTGATCAGCAGCAACAAAAGACGCCCGAAAATCGCCAACAGCAACGGGGTATGTATGGGTCACCGGGTAATCCCTGGCTTTCCACTTGCAATCGGCCTGTGACTCCAGCAGTTGGTATGTGGTTTTCCTTGAAGCTTTGCACTTGGAGAATACAGGCCCTGCGCGGTCCCAAGGCAGTTGAGAGTTTGCACAGTGGTGCCTCTATGATCAGTTTGAAAATGCCAGGGGCTCAAGATTTTCTGCATGTGCGGCAGAGATCCAAGTGTGGCTGACTTTATTGAAGAGTCTTCTCAATACGGGAGGTTGGTCATTTCTAGAATAGCCCGTGCCCAACGAGTTTGCTGCACATAGCGGTTTAGAGTGAGTCACAATGCCTCGTGGCGAGACTTCCTTGACTAAGGTTCTTGATAAATTTGGCGCTGTTGGTGGCAATTTGTACTTTGACATACTGAAGCGAGCGGACCAAAATGAACACAGCTCTGGTCGCTGTCCTCATTTGCTTCAAAGCAGCGCTGTTGCTGCGTTCGCTAGAACATGTCCTCCTTCTAAATTATGAACATCATGAACACATCACATTTTGCTCGGCAGGGGAGGGAGGTCGGTGCACACTATCCACAATCCCATACATGATCCATTTTGCGAGGGTGACCCATTTTGTGAGGGTGACCGATTCCTTTAGAACCCATGGCTGCGAAGTCTGGAATCCAGGCAATGGTCAGGTGCTGAACAGGATCCCACAGTGTGCACAGCGAGTATAGAGAGATATCGATCAGTTGCATCCATACATATACAAATATACCTGTACACAATTTATATTTTCACATTACACATTATATATATATATAGATTATATACATGTATATAGATTATCATATATATATATACACACACACTATACTACACACTTTTCAGCACGTACTCTTGATTCAGCGTATGCAGATTCCCGAAAACAGCCAACGGCTGGAGGGGTTGCGGCATCCACACATTCTCACGGGCTGATTCTGAGCCTTCGGTGAATCTTTCATGCTTCGGCTGCAGCTTTTTCCTCCGGGATGCCCGTTTTCAGCCCTGGAATAGTGCCAGAACCTGAGAATCACTTTCCGAAAACCTGGCAAGCCTTGCAAGTCACAATTGGACCTAGGACGACCGTTTCTCCTCACTTTCTGTCGGGGCCATGTGCTTTCAATGGATTGTCGGTTTGGTTTTTCCACCAAGGCGGGCTGCTAACGCACAGCTTTGCATTGATAGCACGTTTTGCTGCTGAAAAGGGATATTTTGGGAAACATTGTGCGACATTCTGCAACAGAACATTGGAGGCTACAAACTCGAGAGCTGTTCGGTGACCAATTGGATCAAGACCCCTGGATCTTCGAAGAGTTGCGTTTGGTGGGGATTCCTGGCTCTACAACTTCAACTCGAGCCGCTGTGGTGGTTGATTGTGTGCGCACCGCACAAGGACAAACATCCGCGAAAAGACCCACGCCGTGCTGGACGCAGATACGTTGCGTGCATGCAGAAGGCGAGGCAACAGGGTTTTCAATGAGGAACCGTGAAACATAAGAGGGTGGCCCAAACATGTACTTCAAACAATTGGACCTCCAGCCCTGTTCCTGACCTGTGCATATCTAGAAACAATGTCATGTGGCCCAAATTAAAATGTGTGTGGTGCTTTCACTTGCAGAAAGGTGTTTGCAAGAGACGTTGGCCCCTTAGCCGCTCATGATTGCTGAAGTTTCCGAGCGAGTAAACTGGGATCAAACATGCCCATCGCGGGTTTGAAAATTAAAAGGGTAGAAACACATTAAGCAGACAAAGTAGATGAAGATTTTGGGGTAGATGGCGCAGCAGCAGTTGGGCTGTTTTCAAGGTTTGCGTGAAGGAGAGTTATGATTTCATGGCATCATTGGCGGCCGGGCCTGCCTATGAGTTGAGGTGATGGACATTCATGGCCCCGTCGGACACGCATTTTGCCGCTTTTCCGTCCGGGCCTTTTAGGGGCTGGCGGTGTCCGTGGAATTATTGGGGCGCTGTCCCATGTCTTCGGGCGCCCAACCTCATGGCATTGGCTGACCAATTATTTATGTTGCAATTCTATGCAGTTCTCACGTTGGAACAAACAATCATGAAGTTGGGAAAAACAAAGTCACATGACGTGCACAATTCATGCACCCGGGCAACTCGTGGAAAGATACTTGAAGTGAGGGCTCAACGAGCAGTACTTCAGTAATATCAGATGTGAAATTCTAACTAGGTCACACGAAGTCACCGGTTCAGAGAAAGGCGTTCTTGTTGTTGATTTTTTTTGCGGGCAAGTGTTTCCAGTGCATTGCGAGTGTTTGCGATGTCGAGGATGCTTGTTGGCTTGCAGGTTGCTCATGTGGATGGAAGTCGCATCATGACCAGGCGGCCAGCGTTGTGATGGTGTTGGCATTATGTGGTAGCTGCAGTGGCATGTCCATGGTGCTGTGCAATGGCCACAACTGCAGGACAGGGATGGCGGAGCTTTGCAGGTCAATTGAATGGGAAGAGGAGATCAGCTGCATTTATTTTTCAACATTAGGAATGATTTAGTGATTTCTTCATTTCCTTATTCCTCATTTCTTCCATTTGGTTTACTGATCTCAGGAATTTGGCGCTGAACTGTTTGATGTGCTCGATGAAACGCCGCAAAGAGGATTTATGCTCGAGGACAGGTTAGTCGATCGGGCCCGTTCACACTTTCGAAACACGTACTGGGTTTGACTAGATTTTACGGTGTCAGGACTGGCTGCGTCTCATGGAGCCCGTTGTGGACATCATGCCGGTTGAGGTTGGTAGATCATGCCATGTGCCCTGCCGATCCCAAAGCAATGCATGGTGAGTAACCCCTACAATATTTGAGCAGGTTTTGTGGGCGGGCACCCAGTTGCGTGGCTTAGAATTGATGGCGGACCAAGAAAGAGTTCATTTGCACAGGAAAGGGAGTTGGAATCCGTGGAACTTGCGAGAATTCACTTGGAGTTGCAGCAAAAGTTCACAGGGTCAGGGAGAGTACGGCATGCAAAAACTCGTTGACCCACGGGTTCTGTGAGACAAAAGCATCAAAAGCCAAGTCGCAAAAGCATCAAGCGTTTGCAGGAGTTGGTTCCGCTCACTCCTGAGAATAAGGCTGGGTCGGCTGGGCTGGGCACAGGTATGAGCTTCGACCCGTTTTGGGATGACTGGGGCTCACCCGGAACCAGAAATCTATGGTCTGAAAGGTCCAGCGATTTTCTTCAATTTCCACTGCCTCGCCTTTTACGCCTGGGCAGCTGACACGATGTTTGGCTTCAAAAAACACGGATCAAGTCTGCCCTGGAATTCACCAGACAAAATGCGAACAACATGAACAAAAGAAGAAAAAGATCCGGTTGGTGGTTTCATGTGTTTATATTTTCAATTGGGATTTCAACCTAAACATCAATTTTTTGCTTACAGCGAACTGCACCAACTTGGTTCACTGCAATCCGGCCGCAGGCACTGCCGGATTCCTGCTACACTTCTGAAGCGAAGTCCATTGTTGGGGTGATGGCAGAAGAGGTCTGGGCGGGCGCAATTTCGTTCAGAACAGCTTCTCAACTTGCAATTCTAAAACAAAGTAGTAATTTTCTTGCCAGTTTTTGAAGGATTTTGCGCAAGTTGGAAAGCACCATGCTGTGCGTGAAAGTGTTTTGCTGAAGTTTTAGGCCGAAGGTTTGAACTCTAAAACCATCGGCAACGCCCACGTGATGGCTGCATCCTCAGGTCTGGAGATGATCATAACACCTTTCATATTTTGCAGAACTGTTCCTTTCATCGGTTGATCTCGGCTGCTCATTTTGGTTTTCGCAGCATTTCGCACATGTTGCTTTGCTTGGACATGAATATTCAGCAAGTGCGATTGTTGATTCTACTAAAAATCCACGCCTGGCTGGTTTTCACCCCTGGCCATTGTTGATCCAAAAATCCAACCAATACTGGTCGGATCATGTGAGTTTTTTTTTTGAATGCGCAGCACAAAACCCTCAGAAACAGTTGGGGTGATGTTTTCATTTCTTTGGTAGCAACCATATGCAACTTGAGTTGTCAAGGCCCTTTGTATGGACCCTTCTGGCAAAGCACAGAAGGCTGGACCAATACGGTTAAACCCGTGGCAAGCGAACCAGATTTTTCAGATTAGGGTTTTGGCTTGCAGTTTCGCAGTTTGCAGACCACACCCAGAGCAAGGCCGGTATGAGTTCGTATCATTACCCTAGATTTTTGGGGTTTGTTGGCTGAACAAGTATGGAGTCAGCAATTAAGCTGTGGAGGTGCACATCCAAACCTTCTAGTGTGTAACCCAAAAACTTTGATAGCATTGGGATGCCAACCATGCCAAGGTCGGAATGACTACCCAATATCGAAATTCTCCAAGCAACTCAAATTGGAAACCTATAGGGTTGGAGCAGGTTCTAGAGATGCTCGATGTTGATCCGTCGCTTGGCATGATTTGGCGGGGCCACGAGCTTGGCTGAAGGCTGGTGGTCTTCGGTTTTTCAAAGCAACCCAGCAAGTCATCGGCTTTGAAAACAGATTCATGTGTTTCTTTGTGTTAGTCATCTTGTTTCATTCAGTTCATCAGCAAGTCTTCATTTGTTTCTTTTCTTCGGCTTTCTTGGCGACACATTATTTTTCTTGCTTGGCGATGTGATTTTGCCTCATGGCCATCCCTGTTCAAGAGAGGGTTGGTCTGTATGTTTCATCCCAGGCATGCAGTGCCAGCCGAGATCAAAGAACTAGAGGACTGTGCCAGTCTGCCAGGTCATCCAGTTGGTTTTAAAATTGGAATGAATTGGAACACATCGGGAAAACATCGTTGCCGTTTTTCGGGCTTTTGGTCACAGGCCTCATTTTCAAGGAAACCGGAAAGTGATCCATTTTAGGAATGCGAGTCGATGACGCCGCGTCATTCTTTCACGTCAACCTCAACCTGCGCGAAACTTGCCCGCAAACGAGAAATTGAATTTGCCATGGCGTCCATGCAGAGTATACATGGTTCTGTTGCTGCAAGTAACTAGTAGAACCAATACAACAATCATTGGATTGTTTAAAGGGAAAATTTACAGGAAACCATGGATTTTCCTATGAAATATGGGGCTTTCCTGTAAATTTTCCCATTAACCAATCCAATGAAACAACTATTCGTTTCTGTTCCTGCTTGAAGTTGTTTTCTTTGAGATTTGAGCCTTGGAAGTGGAGCGGAACCAGAAGCCGGGCACGTCTGTTTCATCTGACAGTCTGAGGCCGCCAGAGCGTTCAGGCCCAACAGAGCTTGAGGCCGTTTGATTTCTTGCGTCGCTTCAAATCCATGGGCTGCCATCGGCCAACAGAAGGTCCTATAGCAACCATATGAATTCAATTGTGCGTTGCAGGCGTTATTGTCCATGTTTGACTTGGTACATGTTTGCCACCTGAAGAACATCGATGACTGTTGAAAAGGGATTTTGAATATTTTTTTTGGAGAACTGAGATGCTCAGCTGACGTGAACGATCAGAGCTAGGGTCTTTGAACCATTGTCACGGGCGGGGCAAAGGGAGACAAAACCGGCGGGAGGCTGTGGTGACGGTGAGCAAGAGTAAATGTCTTCAGTTTTCTATTTTCCACGGTGAACACAGCTCGGATGTTCCCCCCAGTTTTGTTGGCCATACGTTATAGCTGACAACCTGAATCTCCAAAATTAGGGATTTCCGTCAGGTCTCTTCGGAAGCTGACCAGAAGCTTGGCTGAGAACAATGGTGGTTCCACAGACCACTTGCTGTATATACTATATATACATATATCATATATACATATACATATATACATATACATATGTATATATATATATACATATACATATATATATATAATGTATATATATACTCGTATATATATATATATAAATACATATGCAAACCTCATCCGTTGAGCTTCAGTTTCGTCAGATGCCACGTGGCAGCCCAATTGCACCGGTTGTTTTCAAGTTCCACTGTTGGAGTCGGGGAAGGTGTGAACCTTCAATGAAGCCATGGTTTCGTCGCACAGTTCTTGCGCAACAGATTCAGGATCGAAAAGCCGACTGATGAGGTCGTAGTGGAAAGGCGTGAGTTGGGTAGTTGGGTGTCAAGTGGTTGTGGATGTTGTGCAGAAAACACAACGCAACTTCAGAACTCCAGCCAAATTTCACTTGGAAAATTCCAGGCTGGAGTCCGGTGCAAGCCACACAGGCCCTGATGTTCGAAAGTGGGCGCAGGTCCTTGATGCCCATAGAGGTGATGCCCTCGAAAGTAGCCAGTTAACGGTGCTGGTCCAACACAAAGACCCAAGTTTTCAGGATGAAGCACCACTATTTGCACATTTGTGAGCTCGCTTGCAGCTCGTGGCTATTGAATTGAGCAGTGTTTCACAGTTCCTGCAAAGGTGTCTAAGGGCTTGAGTAGCGATTAAATCTAGGAGATTTACTAGAGTTTTCGCATCCGGTAGTCACACATCAGCGATTTCAAAATGAACTTCTTGTTCAAAACTGGTTAATTTCTGTTACCAAACTTAGATACTGCTCTCTGTGTGTGTGTGTGTGTGTGTATCCAATCCGTTCAGCATTTTCCCAAGTGGTGGGAAGCAAGCCTCTGGGCCAGGCCATTACGTGCCTGGTATGGAACAGGGTCCAGTGACAGATGAAGTTCAGGCCAGCTCCTTGCGGTCCTTGGGGTGAGTTGCGTAGCGGCGTAGCGGATGGCAGATAGAAGAATGTGGCCTGAATAAGAAATGCCATACGAATAATGAGAATGTGGCCTGACGTAGGGGGCCGTGATGAACCATTATTCACTTCTGTGCGCCATGCGATGTTAAGCGGCTGCCCCCTTGGTGCTACTACTTACAATATCTTACAATACCTTTTGTATCCCTGACGCCGGGAATTGGGCCGCCGAATGGTTGTAGCAACTTTTTGTGTCTGTCTTGGCCGGACAAATCGGATCGTCCAAAGGGGTGTGGTTCAAAACTCTTCAGCCCCAGAATAGATGTTGTTTTGTAATTGTGTGAGGTATACTAAAGTTGCCACAGGACATGTCACCAGACCGGCCATACCATAGGCCTTTCTAGGCTCATAAGGCAAAAGGGCGGCCGTGCTTGCACACCTGTTTGCAGTAATAACATGTGTGGTTGGAAACTGGGACGCCCTGAGTCCAACAATAGGCTTTTCCTCCAAATTCAGGGCAAAATTTGTCATCAGGAGGGCCTGGTCCGGGAGCCGGTGCTTCGAGCCCAACAAGGACGGCCACCGGTGCTTCGAGCCCAACAAGGACGGCCACGAGCTGGCGGGGAGTAGCAGGATATTTTCACCAAAAATAGGAGTTCATAATTTTTGATGATTGAAAAAACAGGGATATGATCCATATCAATGTTTCTTTTCATGCTGAGAATTGGTACTTGAAATTCGGACAACTCTGGAAGACATATGATCCTCCAAACAGGCGCTTTTGTCATTCTTTTTGGGATGGAAAATGTTTCTGGTGATCAGGGGCCTTCCTTTGCGACACCATTTAGTTATCCAGTTTTTCCTGGAACATCACAGTGACACCATGCCATCCGCCAATTGAGCTGGTAAAAATATGGAGAACTTCTTTTTGTTTGTCACTTCATGTTGGTTTGTTTGAACCCGATTTTGTCAGAGCATTTTTCGTGATTTTCCATCAAATGCACAGGTCCATACATACGGTTGAAACTTCTGGATATACAAGCAAACCCTACGGAAGGTTGGACAACCATTTCCGCAATAGATTTGAACATGTGGGTACCGCACGAAGAATGACGAGGGGGTCCTGGATCTTTTCGAGTTGATTGTGTTTATCACGAAAACTAGCGGTAGCTAGCTTGAGTCTATTCTTGCTTCAGCAAGGGGAGGGGCAGGCCTGAGTCCGACACAGTGATTTTCCCCGCGAACCCCCCCCCCCCCGGCTCCCCGACCATATTGGAGCGGTGTTGGAAGCAAATAGTCCTCTGCTGATGACTTCTGGTCGAACATGTTCAACTTCGAGTTCAAATTTGAGCCGCGCAAATATATTAAGGGCTGCCGCCCCTGCCGCCGACCCCGGAAATCCCAAAGCAATGTGGAGGTCAGACGATTCATTCTTGTCTCAGGCTTGTGCGACGTGCAGT